>CM068586.1:46144286-46539500 GCA_035048485.1 Pteria penguin | reverse complement strand
ACAGAAAAAACAGTATAAACAGATGTTTTTGTGAAACACTAATGCCCCCCCCCCAGGCAACAAAGTCCAAAATGGGTATTTTTTAAATAAAGGTCATGTTCAAGGTCACAAGGTCATCGACCTTGGTATCATCTGAAATGGTTTCATTAGTGAGTATACATGCCAAATATGAAGTTATGGCAAAGGTTAAAGTTTTGCAACAAAGTCCGACAGACATACAGATCAAAAACAAGATGCCCCCAAATTTCATTCCGGGGGCATCACAACACTTAAAGGTAGGAATAATTATTATTTGATCGTAAAAAAGTTATTTAATCCTTGTACAAAACTACACAGTTGCATGCTTCAGCACTTCTTGAAAAAAGTAACAGAGTGCAATTGCAACAAGTACTAATTTATTATGGTTCATTTATTAAAATTCATTTACTAAAATGGGTAGGTGTATGAGCATGTTTCAACTGTTAGTGGTGGGTTCTGTATCACATATGACAAGTATGATATATATATTGTATACAATATCTACAACTCAGTTTCTCAATTAATGGCACTTTTTACTATGCAGCATGCTGTCTTGCTATTTTATGTCTACATTCATGCCTAACAAATAATAGTAACACAGTAGCAATAACTAGCATGGTGGATACAGGAGTTTTTTGTATTTTTTTTTTTCATGAGGGCGGGGGGGGGGGGGGGGGGTTCTGAATCCACACACCTAATCATGACAGAATACCTGTATCTTTCATCACATAGTTTTATTAAATTTGATACTCAACTTAAATGTTTGTCATTAAATGAATAACTGACATAATTCTGAATCACTCAATCAGTCATCAGTCATTGACAGAAATCAGCGGATTTGTTTTGCGAAGTCCTGAATTTCCTCAATGACCTCAGTCTCATCTCTTGTCTAAACCATGTTCACTTTCATATTTTTGCATTATTACCTACTAATTTTGTTGATAGTCTATTATTATTATGAATCCCTGTATGAAAAGGGGATTACCATCGGTCAGTACTTGTTAACTTCTGACATTCTGGGCAGGTTACTGAAACATGTATTTGGCGCTCGTAAGAGTTATCGTTCTTTCGTGCGAAGACAACTCACAAAACGGCAAAATGTACTATGAATACGGAGATATTATTTGCATTTAACATCAATTACTCTAGATAAATGCCTATTCTACTAATTTCTTTCATCTGAAATGATGTATATGATAATTAACTTTGGTTAAATGGCGAACATACACTTCACACGAGCTATTTATACTGACATACACATGGGGAATCCCTATGAACGTCATATACTAAAAATATAACATTCCATGCCTCGATTTCAACTGCCATTGGAACATAATTCCAAGGGTTTATCCATACTGACACGTACAAATAACGAGGGTAATCCCTGACGACATTTCCAGCGAAAGCCATATTACGTCACAGCGCCACCTGGTGAGTGCGGTGGATGCTACTCATGGTCTCTTGAAATTGTTGATAATTCTCATACAGATTTGTCAAAAAGTTTTGAGCATTCCTTGGTTGTAAATTATTAGAAATTTAAGGGTGATGAATTTTAATTTTAAATGCATAAACAATTGCTTAAATGTTAATGATGATTCAAATTTTACATTTGGTTTCAGTGCAAAATGAAGTTATTATACACAATAAATATTCGGGAATATATACATGTATATTTATCTGCAAATTGTTCAATCTGTCAGTTGAGTAAGAAAATTGTGTTCGGGTGAGTGATGTAGGCCCACTTGGACCTCTTAATTTTCTGTCAAATTTATTTTCCAGAATTACTTTGCATTAATCTATATGTAAAAAGTATCTGAAAGAAAGTTGGTACGGTATTGTAATGTATATATCACAGTTTACAGATCAAGTTGCTGTTCTGTGAAATTTTATCTATTTTTGACGATTTATTGCACTGTATCCTGCCTCCCTAATATTTTCTAGATTAAACTTTGAGACATTGGATTGCAATTTAGTACACTGTTCTTTATACATTTACAGTACATGTAGCAATTTTAGATGTGTAAATCATAACATGTATGTATTTCATTTGTTAAGGTTGAGCCTTCTTTAGAATACGACAGCTAATCTGATTACTTCACTTTAACTTGTACATACATGTAGGGGACATTAGAAACTTTCTCATACTCTGTGAATCAACTGTGGCTTACAGAGTTTACTTACTGCACAGAGATTCTTCATACCATTACACTTAAAAACTGTAAAGTGATTTCATTGTAATTATATGCACATAGTAACTTGTCCTTGTGGGTGCTTTTGATGCATTTTATGTCCCCAAAGATTCAAGGACATGTACTTTTGTGGCCTGTCTGTCCATTCCTCTGTGTCAAAAATAATTCCACATAACTTTCCTGCTGTAAGAGATGGGTTTTTATATTTCACTTGCATATTTCTTGTGACAAGACCTTTCCATTCACGCAATAATTTTTGACCGTGTGACCTTGACCATGATCATTGACCTACATTTAAAAAACATAACATTGGGTATACCTTTTCAATGGGATTTGATAGAGCTTCACACTGCACGTGTATTCCTTGTGACAAGAGCTTTTTGTTGGTACCAAAATTTTTATCTTTTGAAGTTTGACTTGGTTTTTAGCTCACCTGAGCGTAGCTCAAGTGAGCTATTGTCATAGTGCACCGTCCGTCCGTCGTCCCTCGTTAACTTTTCTACATTTTCGACTTCTTCTCCAGAACCGCTGCACAGAATTTCACCAAACTCCATAGGAAGTAAGTACTCAAGGTCTTCTACAAAGTTTGTGTTTTTTATGCCGATCCGTGATCCAAGATGGCCGCCATTGGCTCTGATTGGTTGGTTGACACATTTTCGACTTCTTCTCCAGAACTGCTGCACAGAATTTCACCAAACTTCATAGGAAGTAAGTACTCAAAGTTTTCTACCAAGTTTGTGTTTTTTATTCCTATCCGTGATCCAAGTTGGCCGCCATTGGTTCTGATTGGTTGACACATTTTCGACTTCTTCTCCAGAACCGCTGCACAGAATTTCACCCAACTTCATATGAAGTAAGTACTCAAGGTCCTCTACCAAGTTTGTGTTTTTTATTCCTATCCGTGATCCAAGTTGGCCGCCATTGGTTCTGATTGGTTGACTCATTTTCGACTTCTTCTCCAGAACCGCTGCACAGAATTTCACCAAACTTCATAAGAAGTTGGTACTCAAGGTCTTCTACCAAGTTTGTGTTTTTTATGCCGATCTGGGATACAAGATGGCCGCCATTGGCTCTGATTGGTTGATACATTTTTGACTTCTTCTCCAGAACCGCTGCACAGAATTTCACCAAACTTCATAGAAAGTAAGTACTCAAGGTCCTCTACCAAGTTTGTGTTTTTTATGCCAGTCCGTGATCCAAGATGGCCGCCATTGGCTCTGATTGGTTGAAACATTTTCAACTTCTTCTCCAGATCGGCTGTACAGAATTTCATCAAACCTCATAGGAAGTAAGTAATCAAGGTCCTCTACCAAGTTTGTGTTTTTTATGCTGATCCGTGATCCAAGATAACCGCCATTGACTCTGATTGGTTGACACATTTTCAACTCCTTCTCCAGAACAGCTGCATAGAATTTCATCAAACTTCATGGAAAGTAAGTACTCAACATCCTCTACCACATTTTTGTTTTTTATGCCGATCCGTGATCCAAGATAGCCGTCATTGACTCTGATTGGTTGACACATTTTCGACTTCTTCTCCAGAACCACTGCACAGAAATTCATCAAACTGCATAGAAAGTAAGTACTGAAGGTCCTCAACCAAGTTTGGTGCTTTTTTATGCCGATCCGTGATCCAAGATGGCCGCCATTGACTCTGATTGGTTGACACATTTTCAACTATCTTCTCCAGAACCCCTTCACATAATTTCTTCAAACTGAATAGAAATTAAGTACTCAATGTCCTCTACCAAGTATAGTTTTTTTCATGCCGATCCGTAATCCAAGATGGCCGCCATTGGCTCTGTTTGATTGACACATTTTCATCTTCCTCTTTAGAACCCCTGCACAGAGTTTCTTGCTTGCTTCTAAATATGCACTTTGTGCTCAGGTGAGCGATATAGGCCCCACTTGGGCCTCTTGTTTAAGCTTACAGTTTCTACTGACAAAGATGATGCTGGGGCATTAGTATTTCACAAATACAGCTTGTTCTCATTTACATCCAAGGAGGCTAAGCTAGGGACTCTAAGGTTGTAATCATTGTTCATTATTAAAAATTGATTATACAGAGAATTAATATTAAAGCATGGAAATACATTGATAGAGAAGTTTTCATCAAGGATCATGCATGAAGCTTTATTTTAAGACTTCTATATGTTTACATCCTTCCCTGTTGGAGGTTTTGATCCATGAAGCAGTTCAGATTTTCTGTACCCCACAAATACTCAACCAGCTCGTGCACAAATACAGACCAAACCGTTGGGGCTAAGACAGCCAAACTTGGTACCTTTATTCATTATGCCAAGGCAAAGACACCTATTTTTTTTCAAGGTCAGAGGCTAGGGGTAAAGATTCTAGTACTACTTGGAAGGAAACCCTTCTTACCCATTGCATGGATCTGAATAATATTTCAACAAAATTGTTGCCCAGGACCTAAGGGTTTTTCATGACCTGACTCAAAGGTCATATCTGCAAGGTCAAGGTCACAATGCATATGATGTGTAAATCTTTGTTTGGGCCATAACTGTTTACCCCTGGCATGGATTTGAATATTTCACAGACCCAAGGCCAAGTCTTGACCTTGAATGAAGGTTATATCTTCCAGGTCAATGCCACACTTCATATGATGGATAAATATTTGTCTGGGTCGTAACTTTTTACTTCTCGAGTTGATTTGAGTAATATTTCACAGAATAGTTGCCAAGGACCTAAGGATGTGTCATTATTTTGAACCAAGGTCATATCTGCAAGGACAAGGTCAAAGTGCATAGGATGGGTAGATTTTTAGTAAATCCATAACTTTTACTCATGGTACGGATTTGAATGATATTTCACAGAATTGTTGGGGGGGGGGGGGGGGGAATGTTGTTTCAATACTTTCAAATTTCATCCCATCAAACTAGGCGATGGGTGTATAATGCCATGCTAGGCATTGCTCTTGTTATCTGTATATCTGAGTATAGTAAAAATCCCAAAATTGTACCATTTCTCTCTTTTTATTCTTTTTAATGTGTATGCATTTCTTTCATCTAGGTCTCATGTCTGTTAGAGATATTCATACCCCCTTCCCATCCTCCAGACAAAGCTTTGGGGATATATAGGAATCACCCTATAAGTCTGTCTGTCCATCTGTCCATCAACCTTGTCAGGGCCATAACATCTTTATGCTGTACTGCAAACCAAGAATGTTTCACACAAATGTTGTCCATGACTCAAGGACATATCATGGCCTTGAATTAAAGTTATATCTACAAGGTCAGGGTCACAGTGTACACAGCCAAAATTCTTGTCCGGGCCATAATTTATTCATTCTATATTGTGGATTAATACTATATAAGGTCCACACAGTTGTTCATTTGTTGTGCTACATTGTGGACATTATTTGAGGAATTTGATGAAGGAGATAATCATGGTCCTTTTTAAATTTTTATTCAACTTTGTTGCTGCTGGGGGTATGTGGATAGCTCTAGTAATACTTCTAGAAGTAACCTGTGTTTATTTCTTGGATTACTTCATACTAGACAGAAATTCAGACTTGTATGCAAGGTAACCATTACACCAGCTAGGGATTTCTTAATCCAATGAAAAATGAGATTGATTGATTGATTATTGTTTTACGTCACTCCACGATTATTTCACATACATGGTGATGACATCTGTCTGATGCATTGCATACAAATTTAGACCTTTGCAACGGACCCACCCGAGGCATTTATGGATCTTTTACGTGCCATGCCTACCATGACACAGGACCTCGGTTTTTACTGTTTCATCCAAAAAATAGAACAACGGTGTGCCCAGGGCGGGAGTTGAACCCAAGACCTCTCAATCATGAGCTGAGCACCTTATCCACTTGGCTACACCGGCTTACAAATGAGACATTTACTGTATTGATCAAAAGACTGAACACCACTGATCCATGGTCGAACTCTGAACCTCTTGACTATGAGTCAAGCATACTACTGACAGAGTTATTTCATATTTGTTATTTATGATATACCACAAAACTTTTGTATAATGATGATGATTTCCTGTGTGTTAGGAACACCCTTTTGGTATGCTGTTCTCCAAAAGCAATGCATTGAAAGTTTCTTTCACTTGGCAAGTTCTAACTGCAAGTCGTAGCCCTATATGAATGATAGGCTGGGCAAGTTCTTGACTTGAAAGGTTTTATGTTTCATGCGATGGACAGAAAACCAGTGAGACCCAAACAGGATTCAATCCAAGGACCTTCTTGTCTTTTCAACACTTAATACAATGTAATCACATAGTGTCTTTTTCACAAAAAAGAGTAATCCATTAACATGTAACCCCATGGGTAGGAATTTGTACTTGAGTACTTCGTATTTTGCATTAAGTACATGTATCGTTTATAAATTTGCCTAGAGCAATTTTGCAACTGCAAATCTTTATCTTTGAATATTCCTCAAGGTATTGCAACTTGTATAACTTGCAGATGGTCGATCTGTGTTAAGAGCAATATACATTGTATGTGATCAACATATTGCCCATGTGCTACTAGTTCTCATATGTCAGGAAATGTCATCACATTATGACTAAATTTATTATAATAATTAACTTGAACTAATAGACATTTTTTTTTAATTTTATTTTGATTATTGATAAATACTTATATACAATATTCAATACAGTCATACAAAATTCAATACAGTCAAAAATATCAAATCAAATGTTCATAATTTCATTTATTCCACAACTTTAGAAACGTTTTCAAATAAGACGTTAAATTTAAATTTGTACACAAAATATGTCTAGATAAATTTATATCATTTGCTCTGTGGTCGTTATACTGATTTTTATACATCCATCTTAGACTGGACGTATTATGGTCTGTCTGCTATGGGACGTGATAACTTTAATAAACTTTAGTGGTTTTTCATGAAACTTACACAGAATGCTTACATGACATAGAGGAAGAACCCTTTTGTTTTAATTTCCTGTCGTTACCAAGTCATGAGACTTTGATTTTTTCATGGAGAGAATAATGGCAGTTTCTATGGGACACTACATCTTTAGTAATAGTGAATGGATTTTCACAAAACTTGTACAGAATACTCTAACAAGATAAAAGAAGATGCCTTTTGATTTTCATAATATCCCCTTTGTTTGTACAGAGTTATGGGTCTTTGATTTTTTGTTTTTTGAGAAATTCATCTCTCACTCCAACTGTTTCGAATTTGAATTGGTGGTAGAAATTTGTATGAACTTTGAATATATATTACGGGAATTTTTTTACGTTCCTGTGGTGTCCTATAATAATCACTCTGTCTGTCCATCTGTCTGTCTGTCTTTCTGTCAACAAAAAACTTTAACATTGGCCATATCTAATACATTTTCACAGATAGAGCTTTCATTTTCAGCATGTGTGTTCCTATTGACCTTTGACCTGCATTTCAAAAACTTAAACAGGGTATAAACTCTACTGATATTTTTACGAGCCATATGGGTTTATAAGATTGAAAATTCAGGGGAAAATGACCAAAAAAAAAAATGACAAAGAAAATGACAGCTCTGATGTAGTATAACAACATGTACACAAATATAACAACATACACAAATATAACAACAACATACACAAATATAACAACATACACAAATTTCAGCAAAAAGTAAGCAGTGGGATTTTTTGCATTGATTTTTTAAATCACAAAGGAAATAACAGAAAAAAATTGGAGTATATGGTCTTCTACCCGTAACCCGTAATGGGAGATCACTAACTGAAGTAAATGTTTTTATCAACAAAATCGATAGGAGAAACAAGGAGCCATATCTACCTAGATCAATAAAGGCTGTATCAACTATAAAGAATTTTATTCGCCACATAGGTGAGGAAAAACACATTTTTGGTCGACCACAGCAAGATTTACTTGTCTTGGGCGGGTGGGCGAGTGTTAAATTTATTCCCTATTTCACAATGACCATAATTATTGACCTGTTTGAAGTAGGGCTTTCAAATTTGGCATCTGCATTCCTTATGACAAGACCTTTCTGTTGGTACCAAATTAAGGTCATAATGATGGGCATCCTGTGGGCCCTTCAGTTTTCTAGTTTCTTTTGTAATCCCACAATTTTGACATAAAAGTAAAAAAGAGGAGGAGGGGGTTAAATTCTTCTCATTGCCACGACTTATTACAGCATTCATGGACTTTCATGATATTTCACAGGTTTGTTGCTCAGGCCAAAGTATTCGTTGCCTTTACCTTAGGCGTTGTTCTTGTTGATTTTATGTCATCTGTTTTAGTTTAATTATGTAATGCCAACAACTGTCTACATTTACTATAGCATCTGTCTTTCACACTTGTCACCTATATTTCATACACTATAGATCTGCAATATACATATACCGTGTGCATTTACATCCTTTTCAGCTTTCATAGTAATCACATACTTCCACATTTTTGATTGGAAACTGTAGAGCATGTAGGGTTGGATACTGTTTTAAAATGATACTACACCAGTATTTTCTTAAAAATGCAATAGGAATAATATTAAAACGATATTTAAGCAGATTTTTTTATCCAGGTGTCTACTACAGTCAAATTTCTGAAATGGTATTTAGTACTGTATGAATGCAACATAGCATAATTTCCAATCCGAGTACATGAACATATCATTACCTACATACTATCCTTTTTGTACTACACTTTACCATTTACAACTCGTCAATACATTGTAATATATGTACCACATTTACTCGAATATAATATACACTTTTTTTAGCCAAATTGACTCATGATTTTTCTACTGCGTATTATACATAAGGTTAGAAATCTTGGACCTTTTTTCTACGCGTTTTAGCTTCAATGACGGATTTAGGGGGTGTGTGTGTCAGTTCAAGTATCTAAAGCCGTCATCAAACCCACGAGGCATGAGATATGTCTTTTGTCTGTATACTGTCTGTTTCCCATAGTTATTGCCTAATGTGACAACGTAAAGTAATGTCTACAATGTGCCATTCAGTGAACATGATAGAATTCTTAAATTTTTACTAATGGTTTCTGATTAGCAGATTGTACGTGTGATCCATATGATTTAGCCTTAATTGGTTAATTGATAGTTGTGCAACAGTTTGAAACTACTTGACCGTAACAGCACAAGCATCGGCAGTTTGGATAACCATCATTCATTCATTCTTTCTCTATTTTGTCTTCATAAACATTTGTGATCTCCGCATAAAGTTCAGGAAATATGGTAGACATGCATGTTCATTCTAACGAGAAAAAAAAATGAAGCGGTCGTTTTGGATGAGGGCACTAGTTAAAGAAATTTTAAGTCTATGCGAGTTTGATTGTAAATGAAATAAAAGAGAGAAAAGCGTTGATATCACACGATGAATAAACGCTGGTCATTCTATGCTACTTTTGATAATAATACACATTACGTGATTACATTGTAAAAGGTGTTCGCCAAAGCAGCTGACAACATCATTGATGTCATATATATGTGCTGAAAATCTCAATTTTGTCTCGCGGTCTTGTTGTTTTCAAAACTAAATTGACATTATGTTTTCGATTAGACGTTTTTTTCGTGATTTTCGAAGTCATTTTTCAAGTGTGTATTATACTTGGGTGCGTATTATCTTTGAGTAAATATGGTATGTACAATATTGGCAACATAATTACATGTACAGCATCAGCAATCTGTTCCTTTCATGTGCTAACATTACGTATCTTTTTTTCTGTTCACTGATGTTGAACGTTACACAGCTTTTGTCCTCTCACTTTTAGTCCATCATAACTCATGCACTATAATCCTTGGGTTAGTAACACATTGTAATGGTTGAGTTATGTATGTCCTTTGTGTGATTATTATTTCGTTATTTTTTTATCCTGATAACATCACAAAGTTCCTAAGGTTTTCTGTCACTGGTTTCCTACTGTACATGATTTCTCTTGGTTTTTGATTCCGTAAAATACTGCCAAAGTCCTTTCATAACCTGTTGTATCAATCAAAAGAGTTTTCCAATTTCAGAAAAATTTCGTTATCATTTTGTCCTGTAAATATCCATGCTATTTCTTTATTGTCTTTCTTTTGAATATGATATGTTGTCATTAAAACACTATCTACCTATCACATACATATGCTGAGACCTGCAGTTTGACTTACTTTGTTTACGTCCAAGTCCGTAGAAAAAAATTTCACTTCCATTTTGCTTGCGTCCAAGTCTGGCTGTTGATGGTTATGGTCAGACCTAGTCCTGCCGGCCCACCTGGGCTGTGGGTCCTCTCCTCCTTGGCGGCAGCTGGAAGAACTAAGACAGTACACGGGTTAGCACTGAACAACAAAGACCCATAAGTCATTGAAAGTTGATACAGATCTATAATTGAAAAGAGGGACTTGACTTTATACTGAACATTAACTTTAATTATAGTCTTTGAATGAATGATAGTGTACGGGAACTTTACTTTGAATGCCCTACAGTTGTCATTAAAAGACGATCCACACATTACATACATACATACGCGAGTGACATACATTGGTGATGGCATCTATATATATGTATATATATATACATATATAATTCAAAAGAGGGACTTGACTTTAAACTGAACATTGACTTTAAGTATAGTCTTTACTTTGAATGAATGATAGTGTATGGGAAATTTACTTTGAATGCCCTACAGTTGTCATTAAAACAATATCCACACATCACATACATACTTTAGGCCTGAAGTTCCATCCATGCATCCGTCTCCACCACTGCAGTAGACGTAGAAAAAAACATTCACTTCCCTTTGCATCGATGCTCTGCTGTTGGTGGGCAACTCAGGTCCTGTCCTGCCTACCCACCTGGGCTGTGGTTCCTCTCCTCCTTGGCGGTAGCTGGAAGAACTAAGACAGTAGACGGGTTAGTACTGAATAACAAAGGTACAGAAGTCATTCAAAATCGATATAGATCTATAAATAGCTCGCCTGAACCAAAAGCTCAAGTGAGCTATTGTGATCATTCAGCGTCCATCGTTAGCTTTTCTACATTTTGGAATTCTTCTTCAGAACCGCAGTGCAGAATTTCATCAAACTTCATAGGAAGTAAGTACTCAAGGTCCTCTACCAAGTTTCTCTTTTTCATGCCCATCCATAATCCAAGATAGCTGCCATTTGCTCTGATTGGTTGACACATTTTCAACTTCTTCTCCAAAACGGCTGCAGAGAATTCCAAGAAACCTCATAGGCAGTAAGTACTCAAGATCCTCTACCAAGTGTGTGTTTTAGTGCCAATCTGTAATCCAAGATGGCCGCCATTGGCTCAGATTGGTAGACACATTTTGGACTTCTTCTCCAGAAGCGCTGCACAGAATTTCACCAAACCTCATAGGAAGTAAGTACTTGAGGTCCTCTACCAAGTTTGTGTTTTTCGTGCCCATCCGTAATCCAAGATGGCTGCCATTGGCTCTGATTGGTTGACACATTTTGGACTTCTTCTCCAGAAGTGCTGCACAGAATTTCACCAAACCTCATAGGAAGTAAGTACTTGAGGTCCTCTACCAAGTTTCTGTTTTTCATGCTGATGCCTAATCCAAGATGACTGCCATTGCCTCTGAGTGGTTGACACATTTGGACTTCTTCTCCAGAAGCGCTGCACAGAATTTCACCAAACCTCATAGGAAGTAACAGCTTGAGGTCTTCTACAAAGTTTGTGTTTTTCTTGTCGATCCGTGATCCAAGGTGGCCGCCATTGGCTCTGATTGGTTGACGCATTTTCGACTTCTTCTCCAAAACGGCTGCACAGAATTTCACCAAACCTCGTATAAGGTAGTAAGTACTCCAGGTCCTCTACCAAGTTTGTGTTTTTCGTGCCCATCCGTAATCCAAGATGGCTGCCATTAGCTCTGATTTGTTGACACATTTTCCACTACTTCTCCAGAACTGCTGCACAGAATTTCACCAAACCTCATAGGAAGTATGTACTTACGGTCCCCTACCATGTTTGTGTTTTTTTGTGCCCATCCATAATCCAAGATGGCCGCCATTGGCTCTGATTGGTTGACACATTTTGGACACTTCAAAACGACTGCACAAAATTTCACCAAACCTTATAGAAAGTCTTGTAGAAAAAAAGCAAAATTTTCGACTGAAATGAGTTGTCATTTTATTGTAAATAAGCAATTTGTCCTCAGGTGAGCAATACAGGCCCATTTGGACCTCTTGTTGAAAAGAGGGACTTGACTTTAAAGTGAACATTAACTTTATGTATATTTTTTACTTTGAATGAATGATAGTGTACGGGAACTTTACTTTGAATGCCCTACAGTTGCCATTAAAAGATGATCCACACATTACATCCATACATACATTCAGGCCTGAAGTTCCATCCATGCATCCGTTTCCACCACTACAATAGACGTAGAAAAAAAAAATTCACTTCCCTTTGTTTGCGTCCATGTCTGGCTGTTGGTGGGGAAGTCTGGTCCAGTCCTGCCTGCCCACCTGGTCTGTGGTTCCTATTCTTGGCGGCATCTGGAAGAACTAAGACAGTATACGGGTTAGCACTGAACAACAAAGGTACATAATTCATTGAAAATCGATATAGATGTATAATTGAAAAGAGGCACTTGACTTTAAAGTGAACATTAACTTTATGTATATTTTTTACTTTGAATGAATGATAGTGTACGGGAATTTTACTTTGAATGCCCTACAGTTGCCATTAAAAGATGATCCACACATTACATCCACACATACATTCAGGCCTGAAGTTCCATCCATGCATCCGTCTCCACCACTGCAATAGACGTAGAAAAAAAAATTTCACTTCCCTTTGTTTGCGTCCATGTCTGGCTGTTGGTGGGCAAGTCAGGTCCAGTCCTGCCTGCCCACCTGGGCTGTGGTTCCTCTTCTTGGCGGCAGCTGGAAGAACTAAGACAGTAGACGGGTTAGCACTGAACAACAAAGGTACATAAGTCATTGAAAATCGATATAGATGTATAATTTAACAGAGGGACTTTACTTAAAAGAGAACCTTTACTTTATGTATAGTTTTTACTTTCAATGAATGATAGTGTACGGGAACTTTACTTTGAATGCCCTACATTTGCCATTAAAAGACGATCCACACATTACATCCATGCATACATTCAGGCCTGATGTTCCATTCATGCATCCGTCTCCACCACTGCAATATACAAAAAAAAAAAAATTTCACTTCCCTTTGTTTGCGTCGATGTCTGGCTGTTGATGGGCAAGTCTTGTCCAGTCCTGCCTGCCCACCTGGGCTGTGGTTCCTCTTCTTGGCAGCAGCTGGAAGAACTAAGACAGTAGACGGGTTAGCACTGAACAACAAAGGTACATAAGTCATTGAAAATCGATATAGATGTATAATTGAAAAGAGGGACTTGACTTTAAAGTGAACATTAACTTTATGTATAGTCTTTACTTTGAATGAATGATAGTGTACGGGAACTTTACTTTGATTGCCCTACAGTTACCATTAAAAGACGATCCACACATTACATCCACACATACATCAGGCCTGAAGTTCCATCCATGCATCCGTCTCCACCACTGCAATAGACGTAGAAAAAAAAATTTCACTTCCCTTTGTTTGCGTCCATGTCTGGCTGTTGGTGGGCAAGTCTGGTCCCGTCCTGCCTGCCCACCTGGGCTGTGGTTCCTCTTCTTGGCGGCAGCTGGAAGAACTAAGACAGTAGACGGGTTAGCACTGAACAACAAAGGTACATAAGTCATTGAAAATCGATATAGATGTATAATTGAAAAGAGGGACTTGACTTTAAAGTGAACATTAACTTTATGTATAGTCTTTACTTTGAATGAATGATAGTGTACGGGAACTTTACTTTGAATGCCCTACAGTTACCATTAAAAGACGATCCACACATTACATCCACACATACATCAGGCCTGAAGTTCCATCCATGCATCCGTCTCCACCACTGCAATAGACGTAGAAAAAAAAATTTCACTTCCCTTTGTTTGCGTCCATGTCTGGCTGTTGGTGGGCAAGTCTGGTCCCGTCCTGCCTGCCCACCTGGGCTGTGGTTCCTCTTCTTGGCGGCAGCTGGAAGAACTAAGACAGTAGACGGGTTAGCACTGAACAACAAAGGTACATAAGTCATTGAAAATCGATATAGATGTATAATTGAAAAGAGGGACTTGACTTTAAAGTGAACATTAACTTTATGTATAGTCTTTACTTTGAATGAATGATAGTGTACGGGAACTTTACTTTGAATGCCCTACAGTTACCATTAAAAGACGATCCACACATTACATCCACACATACATCAGGCCTGAAGTTCCATCCATGCATCCGTCTCCACCACTGCAATAGACGTAGAAAAAAAAATTTCACTTCCCTTTGTTTGCGTCCATGTCTGGCTGTTGGTGGGCAAGTCTGGTCCCGTCCTGCCTGCCCACCTGGGCTGTGGTTCCTCTTTTAGGCGGCAGCTGGAAGAACTAAGACAGTAGACGGGTTAGCACTGAACAACAAAGGTACATAAGTCATTGAAAATCGATATAGATGTATAATTGAAAAGAGGGACTTGACTTTAAAGTGAACATTAACTTTATGTATAGTCTTTACTTTGAATGAATGATAGTGTACGGGAACTTTACTTTGATTGCCCTACAGTTACCATTAAAAGACGATCCACACATTACATCCACACATACATCAGGCCTGAAGTTCCATCCATGCATCCGTCTCCACCACTGCAATAGACGTAGAAAAAAAATTTCACTTCCCTTTGTTTGCGTCCATGTCTGGCTGTTGGTGGGCAAGTCTGGTCCCGTCCTGCCTGCCCACCTGGGCTGTGGTTCCTCTTCTTGGCGGCAGCTGGAAGAACTAAGACAGTAGACGGGTTAGCACTGAACAACAAAGGTACATAAGTCATTGAAAATCGATATAGATGTATAATTGAAAAGAGGGACTTGACTTTAAAGTGAACATTAACTTTATGTATAGTCTTTACTTTGAATGAATGATAGTGTACGGGAACTTTACTTTGATTGCCCTACAGTTACCATTAAAAGACGATCCACACATTACATCCACACATACATCAGGCCTGAAGTTCCATCCATGCATCCGTCTCCACCACTGCAATAGACGTAGAAAAAAAATTTCACTTCCCTTTGTTTGCGTCCATGTCTGGCTGTTGGTGGGCAAGTCTGGTCCCGTCCTGCCTGCCCACCTGGGCTGTGGTTCCTCTTCTAGGCGGCAGCTGGAAGAACTAAGACAGTAGACGGGTTAGCACTGAACAACAAAGGTACATAAGTCATTGAAAATCGATATAGATGTATAATTGAAAAGAGGGACTTGACTTTAAAGTGAACATTAACTTTATGTATAGTCTTTACTTTGAATGAATGATAGTGTACGGGAACTTTACTTTGATTGCCCTACAGTTACCATTAAAAGACGATCCACACATTACATCCACACATACATCAGGCCTGAAGTTCCATCCATGCATCCGTCTCCACCACTGCAATAGACGTAGAAAAAAAAAATTTCACTTCCCTTTGTTTGCGTCCATGTCTGGCTGTTGGTGGGCAAGTCTGGTCCCGTCCTGCCTGCCCACCTGGGCTGTGGTTCCTCTTCTAGGCGGCAGCTGGAAGAACTAAGACAGTAGACGGGTTAGCACTGAACAACAAAGGTACATAAGTCATTGAAAATCGATATAGATGTATAATTGAAAAGAGGGACTTGACTTTAAAGTGAACATTAACTTTATGTATAGTCTTTACTTTGAATGAATGATAGTGTACGGGAACTTTACTTTGATTGCCCTACAGTTACCATTAAAAGACGATCCACACATTACATCCACACATACATCAGGCCTGAAGTTCCATCCATGCATCCGTCTCCACCACTGCAATAGACGTAGAAAAAAAAATTTCACTTCCCTTTGTTTGCGTCCATGTCTGGCTGTTGGTGGGCAAGTCTGGTCCCGTCCTGCCTGCCCACCTGGGCTGTGGTTCCTCTTCTTGGCGGCAGCTGGAAGAACTAAGACAGTAGACGGGTTAGCACTGAACAACAAAGGTACATAAGTCATTGAAAATCGATATAGATGTATAATTGAAAAGAGGGACTTGACTTTAAAGTGAACATTAACTTTATGTATAGTCTTTACTTTGAATGAATGATAGTGTACGGGAACTTTACTTTGATTGCCCTACAGTTACCATTAAAAGACGATCCACACATTACATCCACACATACATCAGGCCTGAAGTTCCATCCATGCATCCGTCTCCACCACTGCAATAGACGTAGAAAAAAAAATTTCACTTCCCTTTGTTTGCGTCCATGTCTGGCTGTTGGTGGGCAAGTCTGGTCCCGTCCTGCCTGCCCACCTGGGCTGTGGTTCCTCTTCTAGGCGGCAGCTGGAAGAACTAAGACAGTAGACGGGTTAGCACTGAACAACAAAGGTACATAAGTCATTGAAAATCGATATAGATGTATAATTGAAAAGAGGGACTTGACTTTAAAGTGAACATTAACTTTATGTATAGTCTTTACTTTGAATGAATGATAGTGTACGGGAACTTTACTTTGATTGCCCTACAGTTACCATTAAAAGACGATCCACACATTACATCCACACATACATCAGGCCTGAAGTTCCATCCATGCATCCGTCTCCACCACTGCAATAGACGTAGAAAAAAAAATTTCACTTCCCTTTGTTTGCGTCCATGTCTGGCTCTTGGTGGGCAAGTCTGGTCCCGTCCTGCCTGCCCACCTGGGCTGTGGTTCCTCTTCTAGGCGGCAGCTGGAAGAACTAAGACAGTAGACGGGTTAGCACTGAACAACAAAGGTACATAAGTCATTGAAAATCGATATAGATGTATAATTGAAAAGAGGGACTTGACTTTAAAGTGAACATTAACTTTATGTATAGTCTTTACTTTGAATGAATGATAGTGTACGGGAACTTTACTTTGATTGCCCTACAGTTACCATTAAAAGACGATCCACACATTACATCCACACATACATCAGGCCTGAAGTTCCATCCATGCATCCGTCTCCACCACTGCAATAGACGTAGAAAAAAAAATTTCACTTCCCTTTGTTTGCGTCCATGTCTGGCTGTTGGTGGGCAAGTCTGGTCCCGTCCTGCCTGCCCACCTGGGCTGTGGTTCCTCTTCTTGGCGGCAGCTGGAAGAACTAAGACAGTAGACGGGTTAGCACTGAACAACAAAGGTACATAAGTCATTGAAAATCGATATAGATGTATAATTGAAAAGAGGGACTTGACTTTAAAGTGAACATTAACTTTATGTATAGTCTTTACTTTGAATGAATGATAGTGTACGGGAACTTTACTTTGATTGCCCTACAGTTACCATTAAAAGACGATCCACACATTACATCCACACATACATCAGGCCTGAAGTTCCATCCATGCATCCGTCTCCACCACTGCAATAGACGTAGAAAAAAAAATTTCACTTCCCTTTGTTTGCGTCCATGTCTGGCTCTTGGTGGGCAAGTCTGGTCCCGTCCTGCCTGCCCACCTGGGCTGTGGTTCCTCTTCTAGGCGGCAGCTGGAAGAACTAAGACAGTAGACGGGTTAGCACTGAACAACAAAGGTACATAAGTCATTGAAAATCGATATAGATGTATAATTGAAAAGAGGGACTTGACTTTAAAGTGAACATTAACTTTATGTATAGTCTTTACTTTGAATGAATGATAGTGTACGGGAACTTTACTTTGATTGCCCTACAGTTACCATTAAAAGACGATCCACACATTACATCCACACATACATCAGGCCTGAAGTTCCATCCATGCATCCGTCTCCACCACTGCAATAGACGTAGAAAAAAAAATTTCACTTCCCTTTGTTTGCGTCCATGTCTGGCTGTTGGTGGGCAAGTCTGGTCCCGTCCTGCCTGCCCACCTGGGCTGTGGTTCCTCTTCTTGGCGGCAGCTGGAAGAACTAAGACAGTAGACGGGTTAGCACTGAACAACAAAGGTACATAAGTCATTGAAAATCGATATAGATGTATAATTGAAAAGAGGGACTTGACTTTAAAGTGAACATTAACTTTATGTATAGTCTTTACTTTGAATGAATGATAGTGTACGGGAACTTTACTTTGATTGCCCTACAGTTACCATTAAAAGACGATCCACACATTACATCCACACATACATCAGGCCTGAAGTTCCATCCATGCATCCGTCTCCACCACTGCAATAGACGTAGAAAAAAAAATTTCACTTCCCTTTGTTTGCGTCCATGTCTGGCTCTTGGTGGGCAAGTCTGGTCCCGTCCTGCCTGCCCACCTGGGCTGTGGTTCCTCTTCTAGGCGGCAGCTGGAAGAACTAAGACAGTAGACGGGTTAGCACTGAACAACAAAGGTACATAAGTCATTGAAAATCGATATAGATGTATAATTGAAAAGAGGGACTTGACTTTAAAGTGAACATTAACTTTATGTATAGTCTTTACTTTGAATGAATGATAGTGTACGGGAACTTTACTTTGATTGCCCTACAGTTACCATTAAAAGACGATCCACACATTACATCCACACATACATCAGGCCTGAAGTTCCATCCATGCATCCGTCTCCACCACTGCAATAGACGTAGAAAAAAAAATTTCACTTCCCTTTGTTTGCGTCCATGTCTGGCTGTTGGTGGGCAAGTCTGGTCCCGTCCTGCCTGCCCACCTGGGCTGTGGTTCCTCTTCTTGGCGGCAGCTGGAAGAACTAAGACAGTAGACGGGTTAGCACTGAACAACAAAGGTACATAAGTCATTGAAAATCGATATAGATGTATAATTGAAAAGAGGGACTTGACTTTAAAGTGAACATTAACTTTATGTATAGTCTTTACTTTGAATGAATGATAGTGTACGGGAACTTTACTTTGATTGCCCTACAGTTACCATTAAAAGACGATCCACACATTACATCCACACATACATCAGGCCTGAAGTTCCATCCATGCATCCGTCTCCACCACTGCAATAGACGTAGAAAAAAAAATTTCACTTCCCTTTGTTTGCGTCCATGTCTGGCTGTTGGTGGGCAAGTCTGGTCCCGTCCTGCCTGCCCACCTGGGCTGTGGTTCCTCTTCTTGGCGGCAGCTGGAAGAACTAAGACAGTAGACGGGTTAGCACTGAACAACAAAGGTACATAAGTCATTGAAAATCGATATAGATGTATAATTGAAAAGAGGGACTTGACTTTAAAGTGAACATTAACTTTATGTATAGTCTTTACTTTGAATGAATGATAGTGTACGGGAACTTTACTTTGATTGCCCTACAGTTACCATTAAAAGACGATCCACACATTACATCCACACATACATCAGGCCTGAAGTTCCATCCATGCATCCGTCTCCACCACTGCAATAGACGTAGAAAAAAAATTTCACTTCCCTTTGTTTGCGTCCATGTCTGGCTGTTGGTGGGCAAGTCTGGTCCCGTCCTGCCTGCCCACCTGGGCTGTGGTTCCTCTTCTTGGCGGCAGCTGGAAGAACTAAGACAGTAGACGGGTTAGCACTGAACAACAAAGGTACATAAGTCATTGAAAATCGATATAGATGTATAATTGAAAAGAGGGACTTGACTTTAAAGTGAACATTAACTTTATGTATAGTCTTTACTTTGAATGAATGATAGTGTACGGGAACTTTACTTTGATTGCCCTACAGTTACCATTAAAAGACGATCCACACATTACATCCACACATACATCAGGCCTGAAGTTCCATCCATGCATCCGTCTCCACCACTGCAATAGACGTAGAAAAAAAAATTTCACTTCCCTTTGTTTGCGTCCATGTCTGGCTGTTGGTGGGCAAGTCTGGTCCCGTCCTGCCTGCCCACCTGGGCTGTGGTTCCTCTTCTTGGCGGCAGCTGGAAGAACTAAGACAGTAGACGGGTTAGCACTGAACAACAAAGGTACATAAGTCATTGAAAATCGATATAGATGTATAATTGAAAAGAGGGACTTGACTTTAAAGTGAACATTAACTTTATGTATAGTCTTTACTTTGAATGAATGATAGTGTACGGGAACTTTACTTTGATTGCCCTACAGTTACCATTAAAAGACGATCCACACATTACATCCACACATACATCAGGCCTGAAGTTCCATCCATGCATCCGTCTCCACCACTGCAATAGACGTAGAAAAAAAAATTTCACTTCCCTTTGTTTGCGTCCATGTCTGGCTCTTGGTGGGCAAGTCTGGTCCCGTCCCTGCCTGCCCACCTGGGCTGTGGTTCCTCTTCTTGGCGGCAGCTGGAAGAACTAAGACAGTAGACGGGTTAGCACTGAACAACAAAGGTACATAAGTCATTGAAAATCGATATAGATGTATAATTGAAAAGAGGGACTTGACTTTAAAGTGAACATTAACTTTATGTATAGTCTTTACTTTGAATGAATGATAGTGTACGGGAACTTTACTTTGATTGCCCTACAGTTACCATTAAAAGACGATCCACACATTACATCCACACATACATCAGGCCTGAAGTTCCATCCATGCATCCGTCTCCACCACTGCAATAGACGTAGAAAAAAAATTTCACTTCCCTTTGTTTGCGTCCATGTCTGGCTCTTGGTGGGCAAGTCTGGTCCCGTCCTGCCTGCCCACCTGGGCTGTGGTTCCTCTTCTAGGCGGCAGCTGGAAGAACTAAGACAGTAGACGGGTTAGCACTGAACAACAAAGGTACATAAGTCATTGAAAATCGATATAGATGTATAATTGAAAAGAGGGACTTGACTTTAAAGTGAACATTAACTTTATGTATAGTCTTTACTTTGAATGAATGATAGTGTACGGGAACTTTACTTTGATTGCCCTACAGTTACCATTAAAAGACGATCCACACATTACATCCACACATACATCAGGCCTGAAGTTCCATCCATGCATCCGTCTCCACCACTGCAATAGACGTAGAAAAAAAAATTTCACTTCCCTTTGTTTGCGTCCATGTCTGGCTGTTGGTGGGCAAGTCTGGTCCCGTCCTGCCTGCCCACCTGGGCTGTGGTTCCTCTTCTTGGCGGCAGCTGGAAGAACTAAGACAGTAGACGGGTTAGCACTGAACAACAAAGGTACATAAGTCATTGAAAATCGATATAGATGTATAATTGAAAAGAGGGACTTGACTTTAAAGTGAACATTAACTTTATGTATAGTCTTTACTTTGAATGAATGATAGTGTACGGGAACTTTACTTTGATGCCCTACAGTTACCATTAAAAGACGATCCACACATTACATCCACACATACATCAGGCCTGAAGTTCCATCCATGCATCCGTCTCCACCACTGCAATAGACGTAGAAAAAAAATTTCACTTCCCTTTGTTTGCGTCCATGTCTGGCTCTTGGTGGGCAAGTCTGGTCCCGTCCTGCCTGCCCACCTGGGCTGTGGTTCCTCTTCTTGGCGGCAGCTGGAAGAACTAAGACAGTAGACGGGTTAGCACTGAACAACAAAGGTACATAAGTCATTGAAAATCGATATAGATGTATAATTGAAAAGAGGGACTTGACTTTAAAGTGAACATTAACTTTATGTATAGTCTTTACTTTGAATGAATGATAGTGTACGGGAACTTTACTTTGATTGCCCTACAGTTACCATTAAAAGACGATCCACACATTACATCCACACATACATCAGGCCTGAAGTTCCATCCATGCATCCGTCTCCACCACTGCAATAGACGTAGAAAAAAAATTTCACTTCCCTTTGTTTGCGTCCATGTCTGGCTCTTGGTGGGCAAGTCTGGTCCCGTCCTGCCTGCCCACCTGGGCTGTGGTTCCTCTTCTAGGCGGCAGCTGGAAGAACTAAGACAGTAGACGGGTTAGCACTGAACAACAAAGGTACATAAGTCATTGAAAATCGATATAGATGTATAATTGAAAAGAGGGACTTGACTTTAAAGTGAACATTAACTTTATGTATAGTCTTTACTTTGAATGAATGATAGTGTACGGGAACTTTACTTTGATTGCCCTACAGTTACCATTAAAAGACGATCCACACATTACATCCACACATACATCAGGCCTGAAGTTCCATCCATGCATCCGTCTCCACCACTGCAATAGACGTAGAAAAAAAATTTCACTTCCCTTTGTTTGCGTCCATGTATGGCTGTTGGTGGGCAAGTCTGGTCCCGTCCTGCCTGCCCACCTGGGCTGTGGTTCCTCTTCTTGGCGGCAGCTGGAAGAACTAAGACAGTAGACGGGTTAGCACTGAACAACAAAGGTACATAAGTCATTGAAAATCGATATAGATGTATAATTGAAAAGAGGGACTTGACTTTAAAGTGAACATTAACTTTATGTATAGTCTTTACTTTGAATGAATGATAGTGTACGGGAACTTTACTTTGATTGCCCTACAGTTACCATTAAAAGACGATCCACACATTACATCCACACATACATCAGGCCTGAAGTTCCATCCATGCATCCGTCTCCACCACTGCAATAGACGTAGAAAAAAAAATTTCACTTCCCTTTGTTTGCGTCCATGTATGGCTCTTGGTGGGCAAGTCTGGTCCCGTCCTGCCTGCCCACCTGGGCTGTGGTTCCTCTTCTTGGCGGCAGCTGGAAGAACTAAGACAGTAGACGGGTTAGCACTGAACAACAAAGGTACATAAGTCATTGAAAATCGATATAGATGTATAATTGAAAAGAGGGACTTGACTTTAAAGTGAACATTAACTTTATGTATAGTCTTTACTTTGAATGAATGATAGTGTACGGGAACTTTACTTTGATTGCCCTACAGTTACCATTAAAAGACGATCCACACATTACATCCACACATACATCAGGCCTGAAGTTCCATCCATGCATCCGTCTCCACCACTGCAATAGACGTAGAAAAAAAAATTTCACTTCCCTTTGTTTGCGTCCATGTATGGCTGTTGGTGGGCAAGTCTGGTCCCGTCCTGCCTGCCCACCTGGGCTGTGGTTCCTCTTCTTGGCGGCAGCTGGAAGAACTAAGACAGTAGACGGGTTAACACTGAACAACAAAGGTACATAAGTCATTGAAAATCGATATAGATGTATAATTGAAAAGAGGGACTTGACTTTAAAGTGAACATTAACTTTATGTATAGTCTTTACTTTGAATGAATGATAGTGTACGGGAACTTTACTTTGATTGCCCTACAGTTACCATTAAAAGACGATCCACACATTACATCCACACATACATCAGGCCTGAAGTTCCATCCATGCATCCGTCTCCACCACTGCAATAGACGTAGAAAAAAAAATTTCACTTCCCTTTGTTTGCGTCCATGTCTGGCTCTTGGTGGGCAAGTCTGGTCCCGTCCTGCCTGCCCACCTGGGCTGTGGTTCCTCTTCTTGGCGGCAGCTGGAAGAACTAAGACAGTAGACGGGTTAGCACTGAACAACAAAGGTACATAAGTCATTGAAAATCGATATAGATGTATAATTGAAAAGAGGGACTTGACTTTAAAGTGAACATTAACTTTATGTATAGTCTTTACTTTGAATGAATGATAGTGTACGGGAACTTTACTTTGATTGCCCTACAGTTACCATTAAAAGACGATCCACACATTACATCCACACATACATCAGGCCTGAAGTTCCATCCATGCATCCGTCTCCACCACTGCAATAGACGTAGAAAAAAAAATTTCACTTCCCTTTGTTTGCGTCCATGTCTGGCTGTTGGTGGGCAAGTCTGGTCCCGTCCTGCCTGCCCACCTGGGCTGTGGTTCCTCTTCTTGGCGGCAGCTGGAAGAACTAAGACAGTAGACGGGTTAGCACTGAACAACAAAGGTACATAAGTCATTGAAAATCGATATAGATGTATAATTGAAAAGAGGGACTTGACTTTAAAGTGAACATTAACTTTATGTATAGTCTTTACTTTGAATGAATGATAGTGTACGGGAACTTTACTTTGATTGCCCTACAGTTACCATTAAAAGACGATCCACACATTACATCCACACATACATCAGGCCTGAAGTTCCATCCATGCATCCGTCTCCACCACTGCAATAGACGTAGAAAAAAAAATTTCACTTCCCTTTGTTTGCGTCCATGTCTGGCTCTTGGTGGGCAAGTCTGGTCCCGTCCTGCCTGCCCACCTGGGCTGTGGTTCCTCTTCTAGGCGGCAGCTGGAAGAACTAAGACAGTAGACGGGTTAGCACTGAACAACAAAGGTACATAAGTCATTGAAAATCGATATAGATGTATAATTGAAAAGAGGGACTTGACTTTAAAGTGAACATTAACTTTATGTATAGTCTTTACTTTGAATGAATGATAGTGTACGGGAACTTTACTTTGATTGCCCTACAGTTACCATTAAAAGACGATCCACACATTACATCCACACATACATCAGGCCTGAAGTTCCATCCATGCATCCGTCTCCACCACTGCAATAGACGTAGAAAAAAAATTTCACTTCCCTTTGTTTGCGTCCATGTATGGCTGTTGGTGGGCAAGTCTGGTCCCGTCCTGCCTGCCCACCTGGGCTGTGGTTCCTCTTCTTGGCGGCAGCTGGAAGAACTAAGACAGTAGACGGGTTAGCACTGAACAACAAAGGTACATAAGTCATTGAAAATCGATATAGATGTATAATTGAAAAGAGGGACTTGACTTTAAAGTGAACATTAACTTTATGTATAGTCTTTACTTTGAATGAATGATAGTGTACGGGAACTTTACTTTGATTGCCCTACAGTTACCATTAAAAGACGATCCACACATTACATCCACACATACATCAGGCCTGAAGTTCCATCCATGCATCCGTCTCCACCACTGCAATAGACGTAGAAAAAAAATTTCACTTCCCTTTGTTTGCGTCCATGTCTGGCTCTTGGTGGGCAAGTCTGGTCCCGTCCTGCCTGCCCACCTGGGCTGTGGTTCCTCTTCTTGGCGGCAGCTGGAAGAACTAAGACAGTAGACGGGTTAGCACTGAACAACAAAGGTACATAAGTCATTGAAAATCGATATAGATGTATAATTGAAAAGAGGGACTTGACTTTAAAGTGAACATTAACTTTATGTATAGTCTTTACTTTGAATGAATGATAGTGTACGGGAACTTTACTTTGATTGCCCTACAGTTACCATTAAAAGACGATCCACACATTACATCCACACATACATCAGGCCTGAAGTTCCATCCATGCATCCGTCTCCACCACTGCAATAGACGTAGAAAAAAAAATTTCACTTCCCTTTGTTTGCGTCCATGTCTGGCTCTTGGTGGGCAAGTCTGGTCCCGTCCTGCCTGCCCACCTGGGCTGTGGTTCCTCTTCTAGGCGGCAGCTGGAAGAACTAAGACAGTAGACGGGTTAGCACTGAACAACAAAGGTACATAAGTCATTGAAAATCGATATAGATGTATAATTGAAAAGAGGGACTTGACTTTAAAGTGAACATTAACTTTATGTATAGTCTTTACTTTGAATGAATGATAGTGTACGGGAACTTTACTTTGATTGCCCTACAGTTACCATTAAAAGACGATCCACACATTACATCCACACATACATCAGGCCTGAAGTTCCATCCATGCATCCGTCTCCACCACTGCAATAGACGTAGAAAAAAAATTTCACTTCCCTTTGTTTGCGTCCATGTATGGCTGTTGGTGGGCAAGTCTGGTCCCGTCCTGCCTGCCCACCTGGGCTGTGGTTCCTCTTCTTGGCGGCAGCTGGAAGAACTAAGACAGTAGACGGGTTAGCACTGAACAACAAAGGTACATAAGTCATTGAAAATCGATATAGATGTATAATTGAAAAGAGGGACTTGACTTTAAAGTGAACATTAACTTTATGTATAGTCTTTACTTTGAATGAATGATAGTGTACGGGAACTTTACTTTGATTGCCCTACAGTTACCATTAAAAGACGATCCACACATTACATCCACACATACATCAGGCCTGAAGTTCCATCCATGCATCCGTCTCCACCACTGCAATAGACGTAGAAAAAAAAATTTCACTTCCCTTTGTTTGCGTCCATGTCTGGCTCTTGGTGGGCAAGTCTGGTCCCGTCCTGCCTGCCCACCTGGGCTGTGGTTCCTCTTCTTGGCGGCAGCTGGAAGAACTAAGACAGTAGACGGGTTAGCACTGAACAACAAAGGTACATAAGTCATTGAAAATCGATATAGATGTATAATTGAAAAGAGGGACTTGACTTTAAAGTGAACATTAACTTTATGTATAGTCTTTACTTTGAATGAATGATAGTGTACGGGAACTTTACTTTGATTGCCCTACAGTTACCATTAAAAGACGATCCACACATTACATCCACACATACATCAGGCCTGAAGTTCCATCCATGCATCCGTCTCCACCACTGCAATAGACGTAGAAAAAAAATTTCACTTCCCTTTGTTTGCGTCCATGTATGGCTCTTGGTGGGCAAGTCTGGTCCCGTCCTGCCTGCCCACCTGGGCTGTGGTTCCTCTTCTTGGCGGCAGCTGGAAGAACTAAGACAGTAGACGGGTTAGCACTGAACAACAAAGGTACATAAGTCATTGAAAATCGATATAGATGTATAATTGAAAAGAGGGACTTGACTTTAAAGTGAACATTAACTTTATGTATAGTCTTTACTTTGAATGAATGATAGTGTACGGGAACTTTACTTTGATTGCCCTACAGTTACCATTAAAAGACGATCCACACATTACATCCACACATACATCAGGCCTGAAGTTCCATCCATGCATCCGTCTCCACCACTGCAATAGACGTAGAAAAAAAAATTTCACTTCCCTTTGTTTGCGTCCATGTCTGGCTCTTGGTGGGCAAGTCTGGTCCCGTCCTGCCTGCCCACCTGGGCTGTGGTTCCTCTTCTAGGCGGCAGCTGGAAGAACTAAGACAGTAGACGGGTTAGCACTGAACAACAAAGGTACATAAGTCATTGAAAATCGATATAGATGTATAATTGAAAAGAGGGACTTGACTTTAAAGTGAACATTAACTTTATGTATAGTCTTTACTTTGAATGAATGATAGTGTACGGGAACTTTACTTTGATTGCCCTACAGTTACCATTAAAAGACGATCCACACATTACATCCACACATACATCAGGCCTGAAGTTCCATCCATGCATCCGTCTCCACCACTGCAATAGACGTAGAAAAAAAATTTCACTTCCCTTTGTTTGCGTCCATGTATGGCTCTTGGTGGGCAAGTCTGGTCCCGTCCTGCCTGCCCACCTGGGCTGTGGTTCCTCTTCTTGGCGGCAGC
Organism: Pteria penguin; assembly: GCA_035048485.1. NCBI lineage: Eukaryota > Metazoa > Mollusca > Bivalvia > Pterioida > Pteriidae > Pteria > Pteria penguin. The sequence continues at coordinate 46,512,043 of CM068586.1, read as the reverse complement.
TGGAAGAACTAAGACAGTAGACGGGTTAGCACTGAACAACAAAGGTACATAAGTCATTGAAAATCGATATAGATGTATAATTGAAAAGAGGGACTTGACTTTAAAGTGAACATTAACTTTATGTATAGTCTTTACTTTGAATGAATGATAGTGTACGGGAACTTTACTTTGATTGCCCTACAGTTACCATTAAAAGACGATCCACACATTACATCCACACATACATCAGGCCTGAAGTTCCATCCATGCATCCGTCTCCACCACTGCAATAGACGTAGAAAAAAAATTTCACTTCCCTTTGTTTGCGTCCATGTCTGGCTCTTGGTGGGCAAGTCTGGTCCCGTCCTGCCTGCCCACCTGGGCTGTGGTTCCTCTTCTAGGCGGCAGCTGGAAGAACTAAGACAGTAGACGGGTTAGCACTGAACAACAAAGGTACATAAGTCATTGAAAATCGATATAGATGTATAATTGAAAAGAGGGACTTGACTTTAAAGTGAACATTAACTTTATGTATAGTCTTTACTTTGAATGAATGATAGTGTACGGGAACTTTACTTTGATTGCCCTACAGTTACCATTAAAAGACGATCCACACATTACATCCACACATACATCAGGCCTGAAGTTCCATCCATGCATCCGTCTCCACCACTGCAATAGACGTAGAAAAAAAAATTTCACTTCCCTTTGTTTGCGTCCATGTATGGCTGTTGGTGGGCAAGTCTGGTCCCGTCCTGCCTGCCCACCTGGGCTGTGGTTCCTCTTCTTGGCGGCAGCTGGAAGAACTAAGACAGTAGACGGGTTAGCACTGAACAACAAAGGTACATAAGTCATTGAAAATCGATATAGATGTATAATTGAAAAGAGGGACTTGACTTTAAAGTGAACATTAACTTTATGTATAGTCTTTACTTTGAATGAATGATAGTGTACGGGAACTTTACTTTGATTGCCCTACAGTTACCATTAAAAGACGATCCACACATTACATCCACACATACATCAGGCCTGAAGTTCCATCCATGCATCCGTCTCCACCACTGCAATAGACGTAGAAAAAAAAATTTCACTTCCCTTTGTTTGCGTCCATGTATGGCTCTTGGTGGGCAAGTCTGGTCCCGTCCTGCCTGCCCACCTGGGCTGTGGTTCCTCTTCTTGGCGGCAGCTGGAAGAACTAAGACAGTAGACGGGTTAGCACTGAACAACAAAGGTACATAAGTCATTGAAAATCGATATAGATGTATAATTGAAAAGAGGGACTTGACTTTAAAGTGAACATTAACTTTATGTATAGTCTTTACTTTGAATGAATGATAGTGTACGGGAACTTTACTTTGATTGCCCTACAGTTACCATTAAAAGACGATCCACACATTACATCCACACATACATCAGGCCTGAAGTTCCATCCATGCATCCGTCTCCACCACTGCAATAGACGTAGAAAAAAAATTTCACTTCCCTTTGTTTGCGTCCATGTATGGCTGTTGGTGGGCAAGTCTGGTCCCGTCCTGCCTGCCCACCTGGGCTGTGGTTCCTCTTCTTGGCGGCAGCTGGAAGAACTAAGACAGTAGACGGGTTAGCACTGAACAACAAAGGTACATAAGTCATTGAAAATCGATATAGATGTATAATTGAAAAGAGGGACTTGACTTTAAAGTGAACATTAACTTTATGTATAGTCTTTACTTTGAATGAATGATAGTGTACGGGAACTTTACTTTGATTGCCCTACAGTTACCATTAAAAGACGATCCACACATTACATCCACACATACATCAGGCCTGAAGTTCCATCCATGCATCCGTCTCCACCACTGCAATAGACGTAGAAAAAAAAATTTCACTTCCCTTTGTTTGCGTCCATGTCTGGCTCTTGGTGGGCAAGTCTGGTCCCGTCCTGCCTGCCCACCTGGGCTGTGGTTCCTCTTCTTGGCGGCAGCTGGAAGAACTAAGACAGTAGACGGGTTAGCACTGAACAACAAAGGTACATAAGTCATTGAAAATCGATATAGATGTATAATTGAAAAGAGGGACTTGACTTTAAAGTGAACATTAACTTTATGTATAGTCTTTACTTTGAATGAATGATAGTGTACGGGAACTTTACTTTGATTGCCCTACAGTTACCATTAAAAGACGATCCACACATTACATCCACACATACATCAGGCCTGAAGTTCCATCCATGCATCCGTCTCCACCACTGCAATAGACGTAGAAAAAAAAATTTCACTTCCCTTTGTTTGCGTCCATGTATGGCTGTTGGTGGGCAAGTCTGGTCCCGTCCTGCCTGCCCACCTGGGCTGTGGTTCCTCTTCTTGGCGGCAGCTGGAAGAACTAAGACAGTAGACGGGTTAGCACTGAACAACAAAGGTACATAAGTCATTGAAAATCGATATAGATGTATAATTGAAAAGAGGGACTTGACTTTAAAGTGAACATTAACTTTATGTATAGTCTTTACTTTGAATGAATGATAGTGTACGGGAACTTTACTTTGATTGCCCTACAGTTACCATTAAAAGACGATCCACACATTACATCCACACATACATCAGGCCTGAAGTTCCATCCATGCATCCGTCTCCACCACTGCAATAGACGTAGAAAAAAAAATTTCACTTCCCTTTGTTTGCGTCCATGTCTGGCTCTTGGTGGGCAAGTCTGGTCCCGTCCTGCCTGCCCACCTGGGCTGTGGTTCCTCTTCTTGGCGGCAGCTGGAAGAACTAAGACAGTAGACGGGTTAGCACTGAACAACAAAGGTACATAAGTCATTGAAAATCGATATAGATGTATAATTGAAAAGAGGGACTTGACTTTAAAGTGAACATTAACTTTATGTATAGTCTTTACTTTGAATGAATGATAGTGTACGGGAACTTTACTTTGATTGCCCTACAGTTACCATTAAAAGACGATCCACACATTACATCCACACATACATCAGGCCTGAAGTTCCATCCATGCATCCGTCTCCACCACTGCAATAGACGTAGAAAAAAAATTTCACTTCCCTTTGTTTGCGTCCATGTCTGGCTGTTGGTGGGCAAGTCTGGTCCCGTCCTGCCTGCCCACCTGGGCTGTGGTTCCTCTTCTTGGCGGCAGCTGGAAGAACTAAGACAGTAGACGGGTTAGCACTGAACAACAAAGGTACATAAGTCATTGAAAATCGATATAGATGTATAATTGAAAAGAGGGACTTGACTTTAAAGTGAACATTAACTTTATGTATAGTCTTTACTTTGAATGAATGATAGTGTACGGGAACTTTACTTTGATTGCCCTACAGTTACCATTAAAAGACGATCCACACATTACATCCACACATACATCAGGCCTGAAGTTCCATCCATGCATCCGTCTCCACCACTGCAATAGACGTAGAAAAAAAATTTCACTTCCCTTTGTTTGCGTCCATGTCTGGCTCTTGGTGGGCAAGTCTGGTCCCGTCCTGCCTGCCCACCTGGGCTGTGGTTCCTCTTCTTGGCGGCAGCTGGAAGAACTAAGACAGTAGACGGGTTAGCACTGAACAACAAAGGTACATAAGTCATTGAAAATCGATATAGATGTATAATTGAAAAGAGGGACTTGACTTTAAAGTGAACATTAACTTTATGTATAGTCTTTACTTTGAATGAATGATAGTGTACGGGAACTTTACTTTGATTGCCCTACAGTTACCATTAAAAGACGATCCACACATTACATCCACACATACATCAGGCCTGAAGTTCCATCCATGCATCCGTCTCCACCACTGCAATAGACGTAGAAAAAAAAATTTCACTTCCCTTTGTTTGCGTCCATGTCTGGCTCTTGGTGGGCAAGTCTGGTCCCGTCCTGCCTGCCCACCTGGGCTGTGGTTCCTCTTCTAGGCGGCAGCTGGAAGAACTAAGACAGTAGACGGGTTAGCACTGAACAACAAAGGTACATAAGTCATTGAAAATCGATATAGATGTATAATTGAAAAGAGGGACTTGACTTTAAAGTGAACATTAACTTTATGTATAGTCTTTACTTTGAATGAATGATAGTGTACGGGAACTTTACTTTGATTGCCCTACAGTTACCATTAAAAGACGATCCACACATTACATCCACACATACATCAGGCCTGAAGTTCCATCCATGCATCCGTCTCCACCACTGCAATAGACGTAGAAAAAAAAATTTCACTTCCCTTTGTTTGCGTCCATGTATGGCTGTTGGTGGGCAAGTCTGGTCCCGTCCTGCCTGCCCACCTGGGCTGTGGTTCCTCTTCTTGGCGGCAGCTGGAAGAACTAAGACAGTAGACGGGTTAGCACTGAACAACAAAGGTACATAAGTCATTGAAAATCGATATAGATGTATAATTGAAAAGAGGGACTTGACTTTAAAGTGAACATTAACTTTATGTATAGTCTTTACTTTGAATGAATGATAGTGTACGGGAACTTTACTTTGATTGCCCTACAGTTACCATTAAAAGACGATCCACACATTACATCCACACATACATCAGGCCTGAAGTTCCATCCATGCATCCGTCTCCACCACTGCAATAGACGTAGAAAAAAAATTTCACTTCCCTTTGTTTGCGTCCATGTATGGCTGTTGGTGGGCAAGTCTGGTCCCGTCCTGCCTGCCCACCTGGGCTGTGGTTCCTCTTCTTGGCGGCAGCTGGAAGAACTAAGACAGTAGACGGGTTAGCACTGAACAACAAAGGTACATAAGTCATTGAAAATCGATATAGATGTATAATTGAAAAGAGGGACTTGACTTTAAAGTGAACATTAACTTTATGTATAGTCTTTACTTTGAATGAATGATAGTGTACGGGAACTTTACTTTGATTGCCCTACAGTTACCATTAAAAGACGATCCACACATTACATCCACACATACATCAGGCCTGAAGTTCCATCCATGCATCCGTCTCCACCACTGCAATAGACGTAGAAAAAAAAATTTCACTTCCCTTTGTTTGCGTCCATGTCTGGCTGTTGGTGGGCAAGTCTGGTCCCGTCCTGCCTGCCCACCTGGGCTGTGGTTCCTCTTCTAGGCGGCAGCTGGAAGAACTAAGACAGTAGACGGGTTAGCACTGAACAACAAAGGTACATAAGTCATTGAAAATCGATATAGATGTATAATTGAAAAGAGGGACTTGACTTTAAAGTGAACATTAACTTTATGTATAGTCTTTACTTTGAATGAATGATAGTGTACGGGAACTTTACTTTGATTGCCCTACAGTTACCATTAAAAGACGATCCACACATTACATCCACACATACATCAGGCCTGAAGTTCCATCCATGCATCCGTCTCCACCACTGCAATAGACGTAGAAAAAAAAATTTCACTTCCCTTTGTTTGCGTCCATGTCTGGCTGTTGGTGGGCAAGTCTGGTCCCGTCCTGCCTGCCCACCTGGGCTGTGGTTCCTCTTCTTGGCGGCAGCTGGAAGAACTAAGACAGTAGACGGGTTAGCACTGAACAACAAAGGTACATAAGTCATTGAAAATCGATATAGATGTATAATTGAAAAGAGGGACTTGACTTTAAAGTGAACATTAACTTTATGTATAGTCTTTACTTTGAATGAATGATAGTGTACGGGAACTTTACTTTGATTGCCCTACAGTTACCATTAAAAGACGATCCACACATTACATCCATACATACATCAGGCCTGAAGTTCCATCCATGCATCCGTCTCCACCACTGCAATAGACGTAGAAAAAAAAATTTCACTTCCCTTTGTTTGCGTCCATGTCTGGCTCTTGGTGGGCAAGTCTGGTCCCGTCCTGCCTGCCCACCTGGGCTGTGGTTCCTCTTCTTGGCGGCAGCTGGAAGAACTAAGACAGTAGACGGGTTAGCACTGAACAACAAAGGTACATAAGTCATTGAAAATCGATATAGATGTATAATTGAAAAGAGGGACTTGACTTTAAAGTGAACATTAACTTTATGTATAGTCTTTACTTTGAATGAATGATAGTGTACGGGAACTTTACTTTGATTGCCCTACAGTTACCATTAAAAGACGATCCACACATTACATCCATACATACATCAGGCCTGAAGTTCCATCCATGCATCCGTCTCCACCACTGCAATAGACGTAGAAAAAAAAATTTCACTTCCCTTTGTTTGCGTCCATGTATGGCTGTTGGTGGGCAAGTCTGGTCCCGTCCTGCCTGCCCACCTGGGCTGTGGTTCCTCTTCTTGGCGGCAGCTGGAAGAACTAAGACAGTAGACGGGTTAGCACTGAACAACAAAGGTACATAAGTCATTGAAAATCGATATAGATGTATAATTGAAAAGAGGGACTTGACTTTAAAGTGAACATTAACTTTATGTATAGTCTTTACTTTGAATGAATGATAGTGTACGGGAACTTTACTTTGATTGCCCTACAGTTACCATTAAAAGACGATCCACACATTACATCCACACATACATCAGGCCTGAAGTTCCATCCATGCATCCGTCTCCACCACTGCAATAGACGTAGAAAAAAAAATTTCACTTCCCTTTGTTTGCGTCCATGTCTGGCTCTTGGTGGGCAAGTCTGGTCCCGTCCTGCCTGCCCACCTGGGCTGTGGTTCCTCTTCTAGGCGGCAGCTGGAAGAACTAAGACAGTAGACGGGTTAGCACTGAACAACAAAGGTACATAAGTCATTGAAAATCGATATAGATGTATAATTGAAAAGAGGGACTTGACTTTAAAGTGAACATTAACTTTATGTATAGTCTTTACTTTGAATGAATGATAGTGTACGGGAACTTTACTTTGATTGCCCTACAGTTACCATTAAAAGACGATCCACACATTACATCCACACATACATCAGGCCTGAAGTTCCATCCATGCATCCGTCTCCACCACTGCAATAGACGTAGAAAAAAAATTTCACTTCCCTTTGTTTGCGTCCATGTATGGCTCTTGGTGGGCAAGTCTGGTCCCGTCCTGCCTGCCCACCTGGGCTGTGGTTCCTCTTCTTGGCGGCAGCTGGAAGAACTAAGACAGTAGACGGGTTAGCACTGAACAACAAAGGTACATAAGTCATTGAAAATCGATATAGATGTATAATTGAAAAGAGGGACTTGACTTTAAAGTGAACATTAACTTTATGTATAGTCTTTACTTTGAATGAATGATAGTGTACGGGAACTTTACTTTGATTGCCCTACAGTTACCATTAAAAGACGATCCACACATTACATCCACACATACATCAGGCCTGAAGTTCCATCCATGCATCCGTCTCCACCACTGCAATAGACGTAGAAAAAAAAATTTCACTTCCCTTTGTTTGCGTCCATGTCTGGCTCTTGGTGGGCAAGTCTGGTCCCGTCCTGCCTGCCCACCTGGGCTGTGATTCCTCTTCTAGGCGGCAGCTGGAAGAACTAAGACAGTAGACGGGTTAGCACTGAACAACAAAGGTACATAAGTCATTGAAAATCGATATAGATGTATAATTGAAAAGAGGGACTTGACTTTAAAGTGAACATTAACTTTATGTATAGTCTTTACTTTGAATGAATGATAGTGTACGGGAACTTTACTTTGATTGCCCTACAGTTACCATTAAAAGACGATCCACACATTACATCCACACATACATCAGGCCTGAAGTTCCATCCATGCATCCGTCTCCACCACTGCAATAGACGTAGAAAAAAAAATTTCACTTCCCTTTGTTTGCGTCCATGTATGGCTGTTGGTGGGCAAGTCTGGTCCCGTCCTGCCTGCCCACCTGGGCTGTGGTTCCTCTTCTTGGCGGCAGCTGGAAGAACTAAGACAGTAGACGGGTTAGCACTGAACAACAAAGGTACATAAGTCATTGAAAATCGATATAGATGTATAATTGAAAAGAGGGACTTGACTTTAAAGTGAACATTAACTTTATGTATAGTCTTTACTTTGAATGAATGATAGTGTACGGGAACTTTACTTTGATTGCCCTACAGTTACCATTAAAAGACGATCCACACATTACATCCACACATACATCAGGCCTGAAGTTCCATCCATGCATCCGTCTCCACCACTGCAATAGACGTAGAAAAAAAAATTTCACTTCCCTTTGTTTGCGTCCATGTCTGGCTCTTGGTGGGCAAGTCTGGTCCCGTCCTGCCTGCCCACCTGGGCTGTGGTTCCTCTTCTAGGCGGCAGCTGGAAGAACTAAGACAGTAGACGGGTTAGCACTGAACAACAAAGGTACATAAGTCATTGAAAATCGATATAGATGTATAATTGAAAAGAGGGACTTGACTTTAAAGTGAACATTAACTTTATGTATAGTCTTTACTTTGAATGAATGATAGTGTACGGGAACTTTACTTTGATTGCCCTACAGTTACCATTAAAAGACGATCCACACATTACATCCACACATACATCAGGCCTGAAGTTCCATCCATGCATCCGTCTCCACCACTGCAATAGACGTAGAAAAAAAATTTCACTTCCCTTTGTTTGCGTCCATGTATGGCTGTTGGTGGGCAAGTCTGGTCCCGTCCTGCCTGCCCACCTGGGCTGTGGTTCCTCTTCTTGGCGGCAGCTGGAAGAACTAAGACAGTAGACGGGTTAGCACTGAACAACAAAGGTACATAAGTCATTGAAAATCGATATAGATGTATAATTGAAAAGAGGGACTTGACTTTAAAGTGAACATTAACTTTATGTATAGTCTTTACTTTGAATGAATGATAGTGTACGGGAACTTTACTTTGATTGCCCTACAGTTACCATTAAAAGACGATCCACACATTACATCCATACATACATCAGGCCTGAAGTTCCATCCATGCATCCGTCTCCACCACTGCAATAGACGTAGAAAAAAAATTTCACTTCCCTTTGTTTGCGTCCATGTCTGGCTGTTGGTGGGCAAGTCTGGTCCCGTCCTGCCTGCCCACCTGGGCTGTGGTTCCTCTTCTTGGCAGCAGCTGGAAGAACTAAGACAGTAGACGGGTTAGCACTGAACAACAAAGGTACATAAGTCATTGAAAATCGATATAGATGTATAATTGAAAAGAGGGACTTGACTTTAAAGTGAACATTAACTTTATGTATAGTCTTTACTTTGAATGAATGATAGTGTACGGGAACTTTACTTTGATTGCCCTACAGTTACCATTAAAAGACGATCCACACATTACATCCATACATACATCAGGCCTGACGTTCCATCCATGCATCCGTCTCCACCACTGCAATAGACGTAGAAAAAAAATTTCACTTCCCTTTGTTTGCGTCCATGTCTGGCTCTTGGTGGGCAAGTCTGGTCCCGTCCTGCCTGCCCACCTGGGCTGTGGTTCCTCTTCTTGGCGGCAGCTGGAAGAACTAAGACAGTAGACGGGTTAGCACTGAACAACAAAGGTACATAAGTCATTGAAAATCGATATAGATGTATAATTGAAAAGAGGGACTTGACTTTAAAGTGAACATTAACTTTATGTATAGTCTTTACTTTGAATGAATGATAGTGTACGGGAACTTTACTTTGATTGCCCTACAGTTACCATTAAAAGACGATCCACACATTACATCCACACATACATCAGGCCTGAAGTTCCATCCATGCATCCGTCTCCACCACTGCAATAGACGTAGAAAAAAAATTTCACTTCCCTTTGTTTGCGTCCATGTATGGCTGTTGGTGGGCAAGTCTGGTCCCGTCCTGCCTGCCCACCTGGGCTGTGGTTCCTCTTCTTGGCGGCAGCTGGAAGAACTAAGACAGTAGACGGGTTAGCACTGAACAACAAAGGTACATAAGTCATTGAAAATCGATATAGATGTATAATTGAAAAGAGGGACTTGACTTTAAAGTGAACATTAACTTTATGTATAGTCTTTACTTTGAATGAATGATAGTGTACGGGAACTTTACTTTGATTGCCCTACAGTTACCATTAAAAGACGATCCACACATTACATCCACACATACATCAGGCCTGAAGTTCCATCCATGCATCCGTCTCCACCACTGCAATAGACGTAGAAAAAAAAATTTCACTTCCCTTTGTTTGCGTCCATGTCTGGCTGTTGGTGGGCAAGTCTGGTCCCGTCCTGCCTGCCCACCTGGGCTGTGGTTCCTCTTCTAGGCGGCAGCTGGAAGAACTAAGACAGTAGACGGGTTAGCACTGAACAACAAAGGTACATAAGTCATTGAAAATCGATATAGATGTATAATTGAAAAGAGGGACTTGACTTTAAAGTGAACATTAACTTTATGTATAGTCTTTACTTTGAATGAATGATAGTGTACGGGAACTTTACTTTGATTGCCCTACAGTTACCATTAAAAGACGATCCACACATTACATCCACACATACATCAGGCCTGAAGTTCCATCCATGCATCCGTCTCCACCACTGCAATAGACGTAGAAAAAAAAATTTCACTTCCCTTTGTTTGCGTCCATGTATGGCTGTTGGTGGGCAAGTCTGGTCCCGTCCTGCCTGCCCACCTGGGCTGTGGTTCCTCTTCTTGGCGGCAGCTGGAAGAACTAAGACAGTAGACGGGTTAGCACTGAACAACAAAGGTACATAAGTCATTGAAAATCGATATAGATGTATAATTGAAAAGAGGGACTTGACTTTAAAGTGAACATTAACTTTATGTATAGTCTTTACTTTGAATGAATGATAGTGTACGGGAACTTTACTTTGATTGCCCTACAGTTACCATTAAAAGACGATCCACACATTACATCCACACATACATCAGGCCTGAAGTTCCATCCATGCATCCGTCTCCACCACTGCAATAGACGTAGAAAAAAAAATTTCACTTCCCTTTGTTTGCGTCCATGTCTGGCTGTTGGTGGGCAAGTCTGGTCCCGTCCTGCCTGCCCACCTGGGCTGTGGTTCCTCTTCTTGGCGGCAGCTGGAAGAACTAAGACAGTAGACGGGTTAGCACTGAACAACAAAGGTACATAAGTCATTGAAAATCGATATAGATGTATAATTGAAAAGAGGGACTTGACTTTAAAGTGAACATTAACTTTATGTATAGTCTTTACTTTGAATGAATGATAGTGTACGGGAACTTTACTTTGATTGCCCTACAGTTACCATTAAAAGACGATCCACACATTACATCCATACATACATCAGGCCTGAAGTTCCATCCATGCATCCGTCTCCACCACTGCAATAGACGTAGAAAAAAAATTTCACTTCCCTTTGTTTGCGTCCATGTATGGCTGTTGGTGGGCAAGTCTGGTCCCGTCCTGCCTGCCCACCTGGGCTGTGGTTCCTCTTCTTGGCGGCAGCTGGAAGAACTAAGACAGTAGACGGGTTAGCACTGAACAACAAAGGTACATAAGTCATTGAAAATCGATATAGATGTATAATTGAAAAGAGGGACTTGACTTTAAAGTGAACATTAACTTTATGTATAGTCTTTACTTTGAATGAATGATAGTGTACGGGAACTTTACTTTGATTGCCCTACAGTTACCATTAAAAGACGATCCACACATTACATCCACACATACATCAGGCCTGAAGTTCCATCCATGCATCCGTCTCCACCACTGCAATAGACGTAGAAAAAAAAATTTCACTTCCCTTTGTTTGCGTCCATGTCTGGCTCTTGGTGGGCAAGTCTGGTCCCGTCCTGCCTGCCCACCTGGGCTGTGGTTCCTCTTCTAGGCGGCAGCTGGAAGAACTAAGACAGTAGACGGGTTAGCACTGAACAACAAAGGTACATAAGTCATTGAAAATCGATATAGATGTATAATTGAAAAGAGGGACTTGACTTTAAAGTGAACATTAACTTTATGTATAGTCTTTACTTTGAATGAATGATAGTGTACGGGAACTTTACTTTGATTGCCCTACAGTTACCATTAAAAGACGATCCACACATTACATCCACACATACATCAGGCCTGAAGTTCCATCCATGCATCCGTCTCCACCACTGCAATAGACGTAGAAAAAAAATTTCACTTCCCTTTGTTTGCGTCCATGTCTGGCTGTTGGTGGGCAAGTCTGGTCCCGTCCTGCCTGCCCACCTGGGCTGTGGTTCCTCTTCTTGGCGGCAGCTGGAAGAACTAAGACAGTAGACGGGTTAGCACTGAACAACAAAGGTACATAAGTCATTGAAAATCGATATAGATGTATAATTGAAAAGAGGGACTTGACTTTAAAGTGAACATTAACTTTATGTATAGTCTTTACTTTGAATGAATGATAGTGTACGGGAACTTTACTTTGATTGCCCTACAGTTACCATTAAAAGACGATCCACACATTACATCCACACATACATCAGGCCTGAAGTTCCATCCATGCATCCGTCTCCACCACTGCAATAGACGTAGAAAAAAAAATTTCACTTCCCTTTGTTTGCGTCCATGTCTGGCTGTTGGTGGGCAAGTCTGGTCCCGTCCTGCCTGCCCACCTGGGCTGTGGTTCCTCTTCTTGGCGGCAGCTGGAAGAACTAAGACAGTAGACGGGTTAGCACTGAACAACAAAGGTACATAAGTCATTGAAAATCGATATAGATGTATAATTGAAAAGAGGGACTTGACTTTAAAGTGAACATTAACTTTATGTATAGTCTTTACTTTGAATGAATGATAGTGTACGGGAACTTTACTTTGATTGCCCTACAGTTACCATTAAAAGACGATCCACACATTACATCCACACATACATCAGGCCTGAAGTTCCATCCATGCATCCGTCTCCACCACTGCAATAGACGTAGAAAAAAAAATTTCACTTCCCTTTGTTTGCGTCCATGTCTGGCTCTTGGTGGGCAAGTCTGGTCCCGTCCTGCCTGCCCACCTGGGCTGTGGTTCCTCTTCTAGGCGGCAGCTGGAAGAACTAAGACAGTAGACGGGTTAGCACTGAACAACAAAGGTACATAAGTCATTGAAAATCGATATAGATGTATAATTGAAAAGAGGGACTTGACTTTAAAGTGAACATTAACTTTATGTATAGTCTTTACTTTGAATGAATGATAGTGTACGGGAACTTTACTTTGATTGCCCTACAGTTACCATTAAAAGACGATCCACACATTACATCCACACATACATCAGGCCTGAAGTTCCATCCATGCATCCGTCTCCACCACTGCAATAGACGTAGAAAAAAAAATTTCACTTCCCTTTGTTTGCGTCCATGTATGGCTGTTGGTGGGCAAGTCTGGTCCCGTCCTGCCTGCCCACCTGGGCTGTGGTTCCTCTTCTTGGCGGCAGCTGGAAGAACTAAGACAGTAGACGGGTTAGCACTGAACAACAAAGGTACATAAGTCATTGAAAATCGATATAGATGTATAATTGAAAAGAGGGACTTGACTTTAAAGTGAACATTAACTTTATGTATAGTCTTTACTTTGAATGAATGATAGTGTACGGGAACTTTACTTTGATTGCCCTACAGTTACCATTAAAAGACGATCCACACATTACATCCACACATACATCAGGCCTGAAGTTCCATCCATGCATCCGTCTCCACCACTGCAATAGACGTAGAAAAAAAAATTTCACTTCCCTTTGTTTGCGTCCATGTCTGGCTCTTGGTGGGCAAGTCTGGTCCCGTCCTGCCTGCCCACCTGGGCTGTGGTTCCTCTTCTAGGCGGCAGCTGGAAGAACTAAGACAGTAGACGGGTTAGCACTGAACAACAAAGGTACATAAGTCATTGAAAATCGATATAGATGTATAATTGAAAAGAGGGACTTGACTTTAAAGTGAACATTAACTTTATGTATAGTCTTTACTTTGAATGAATGATAGTGTACGGGAACTTTACTTTGATTGCCCTACAGTTACCATTAAAAGACGATCCACACATTACATCCACACATACATCAGGCCTGAAGTTCCATCCATGCATCCGTCTCCACCACTGCAATAGACGTAGAAAAAAAATTTCACTTCCCTTTGTTTGCGTCCATGTATGGCTGTTGGTGGGCAAGTCTGGTCCCGTCCTGCCTGCCCACCTGGGCTGTGGTTCCTCTTCTTGGCGGCAGCTGGAAGAACTAAGACAGTAGACGGGTTAGCACTGAACAACAAAGGTACATAAGTCATTGAAAATCGATATAGATGTATAATTGAAAAGAGGGACTTGACTTTAAAGTGAACATTAACTTTATGTATAGTCTTTACTTTGAATGAATGATAGTGTACGGGAACTTTACTTTGATTGCCCTACAGTTACCATTAAAAGACGATCCACACATTACATCCACACATACATCAGGCCTGAAGTTCCATCCATGCATCCGTCTCCACCACTGCAATAGACGTAGAAAAAAAAATTTCACTTCCCTTTGTTTGCGTCCATGTCTGGCTCTTGGTGGGCAAGTCTGGTCCCGTCCTGCCTGCCCACCTGGGCTGTGGTTCCTCTTCTAGGCGGCAGCTGGAAGAACTAAGACAGTAGACGGGTTAGCACTGAACAACAAAGGTACATAAGTCATTGAAAATCGATATAGATGTATAATTGAAAAGAGGGACTTGACTTTAAAGTGAACATTAACTTTATGTATAGTCTTTACTTTGAATGAATGATAGTGTACGGGAACTTTACTTTGATTGCCCTACAGTTACCATTAAAAGACGATCCACACATTACATCCACACATACATCAGGCCTGAAGTTCCATCCATGCATCCGTCTCCACCACTGCAATAGACGTAGAAAAAAAAATTTCACTTCCCTTTGTTTGCGTCCATGTATGGCTGTTGGTGGGCAAGTCTGGTCCCGTCCTGCCTGCCCACCTGGGCTGTGGTTCCTCTTCTTGGCGGCAGCTGGAAGAACTAAGACAGTAGACGGGTTAGCACTGAACAACAAAGGTACATAAGTCATTGAAAATCGATATAGATGTATAATTGAAAAGAGGGACTTGACTTTAAAGTGAACATTAACTTTATGTATAGTCTTTACTTTGAATGAATGATAGTGTACGGGAACTTTACTTTGATTGCCCTACAGTTACCATTAAAAGACGATCCACACATTACATCCACACATACATCAGGCCTGAAGTTCCATCCATGCATCCGTCTCCACCACTGCAATAGACGTAGAAAAAAAATTTCACTTCCCTTTGTTTGCGTCCATGTCTGGCTCTTGGTGGGCAAGTCTGGTCCCGTCCTGCCTGCCCACCTGGGCTGTGGTTCCTCTTCTTGGCGGCAGCTGGAAGAACTAAGACAGTAGACGGGTTAGCACTGAACAACAAAGGTACATAAGTCATTGAAAATCGATATAGATGTATAATTGAAAAGAGGGACTTGACTTTAAAGTGAACATTAACTTTATGTATAGTCTTTACTTTGAATGAATGATAGTGTACGGGAACTTTACTTTGATTGCCCTACAGTTACCATTAAAAGACGATCCACACATTACATCCATACATACATCAGGCCTGAAGTTCCATCCATGCATCCGTCTCCACCACTGCAATAGACGTAGAAAAAAAAATTTCACTTCCCTTTGTTTGCGTCCATGTCTGGCTCTTGGTGGGCAAGTCTGGTCCCGTCCTGCCTGCCCACCTGGGCTGTGGTTCCTCTTCTTGGCGGCAGCTGGAAGAACTAAGACAGTAGACGGGTTAGCACTGAACAACAAAGGTACATAAGTCATTGAAAATCGATATAGATGTATAATTGAAAAGAGGGACTTGACTTTAAAGTGAACATTAACTTTATGTATAGTCTTTACTTTGAATGAATGATAGTGTACGGGAACTTTACTTTGATTGCCCTACAGTTACCATTAAAAGACGATCCACACATTACATCCACACATACATCAGGCCTGAAGTTCCATCCATGCATCCGTCTCCACCACTGCAATAGACGTAGAAAAAAAAATTTCACTTCCCTTTGTTTGCGTCCATGTATGGCTCTTGGTGGGCAAGTCTGGTCCCGTCCTGCCTGCCCACCTGGGCTGTGGTTCCTCTTCTTGGCGGCAGCTGGAAGAACTAAGACAGTAGACGGGTTAGCACTGAACAACAAAGGTACATAAGTCATTGAAAATCGATATAGATGTATAATTGAAAAGAGGGACTTGACTTTAAAGTGAACATTAACTTTATGTATAGTCTTTACTTTGAATGAATGATAGTGTACGGGAACTTTACTTTGATTGCCCTACAGTTACCATTAAAAGACGATCCACACATTACATCCACACATACATCAGGCCTGAAGTTCCATCCATGCATCCGTCTCCACCACTGCAATAGACGTAGAAAAAAAATTTCACTTCCCTTTGTTTGCGTCCATGTCTGGCTCTTGGTGGGCAAGTCTGGTCCCGTCCTGCCTGCCCACCTGGGCTGTGGTTCCTCTTCTTGGCGGCAGCTGGAAGAACTAAGACAGTAGACGGGTTAGCACTGAACAACAAAGGTACATAAGTCATTGAAAATCGATATAGATGTATAATTGAAAAGAGGGACTTGACTTTAAAGTGAACATTAACTTTATGTATAGTCTTTACTTTGAATGAATGATAGTGTACGGGAACTTTACTTTGATTGCCCTACAGTTACCATTAAAAGACGATCCACACATTACATCCACACATACATCAGGCCTGAAGTTCCATCCATGCATCCGTCTCCACCACTGCAATAGACGTAGAAAAAAAAATTTCACTTCCCTTTGTTTGCGTCCATGTCTGGCTCTTGGTGGGCAAGTCTGGTCCCGTCCTGCCTGCCCACCTGGGCTGTGGTTCCTCTTCTAGGCGGCAGCTGGAAGAACTAAGACAGTAGACGGGTTAGCACTGAACAACAAAGGTACATAAGTCATTGAAAATCGATATAGATGTATAATTGAAAAGAGGGACTTGACTTTAAAGTGAACATTAACTTTATGTATAGTCTTTACTTTGAATGAATGATAGTGTACGGGAACTTTACTTTGATTGCCCTACAGTTACCATTAAAAGACGATCCACACATTACATCCACACATACATCAGGCCTGAAGTTCCATCCATGCATCCGTCTCCACCACTGCAATAGACGTAGAAAAAAAAATTTCACTTCCCTTTGTTTGCGTCCATGTATGGCTGTTGGTGGGCAAGTCTGGTCCCGTCCTGCCTGCCCACCTGGGCTGTGGTTCCTCTTCTTGGCGGCAGCTGGAAGAACTAAGACAGTAGACGGGTTAGCACTGAACAACAAAGGTACATAAGTCATTGAAAATCGATATAGATGTATAATTGAAAAGAGGGACTTGACTTTAAAGTGAACATTAACTTTATGTATAGTCTTTACTTTGAATGAATGATAGTGTACGGGAACTTTACTTTGATTGCCCTACAGTTACCATTAAAAGACGATCCACACATTACATCCACACATACATCAGGCCTGAAGTTCCATCCATGCATCCGTCTCCACCACTGCAATAGACGTAGAAAAAAAAATTTCACTTCCCTTTGTTTGCGTCCATGTCTGGCTCTTGGTGGGCAAGTCTGGTCCCGTCCTGCCTGCCCACCTGGGCTGTGGTTCCTCTTCTTGGCGGCAGCTGGAAGAACTAAGACAGTAGACGGGTTAGCACTGAACAACAAAGGTACATAAGTCATTGAAAATCGATATAGATGTATAATTGAAAAGAGGGACTTGACTTTAAAGTGAACATTAACTTTATGTATAGTCTTTACTTTGAATGAATGATAGTGTACGGGAACTTTACTTTGATTGCCCTACAGTTACCATTAAAAGACGATCCACACATTACATCCACACATACATCAGGCCTGAAGTTCCATCCATGCATCCGTCTCCACCACTGCAATAGACGTAGAAAAAAAATTTCACTTCCCTTTGTTTGCGTCCATGTCTGGCTGTTGGTGGGCAAGTCTGGTCCCGTCCTGCCTGCCCACCTGGGCTGTGGTTCCTCTTCTTGGCGGCAGCTGGAAGAACTAAGACAGTAGACGGGTTAGCACTGAACAACAAAGGTACATAAGTCATTGAAAATCGATATAGATGTATAATTGAAAAGAGGGACTTGACTTTAAAGTGAACATTAACTTTATGTATAGTCTTTACTTTGAATGAATGATAGTGTACGGGAACTTTACTTTGATTGCCCTACAGTTACCATTAAAAGACGATCCACACATTACATCCACACATACATCAGGCCTGAAGTTCCATCCATGCATCCGTCTCCACCACTGCAATAGACGTAGAAAAAAAAATTTCACTTCCCTTTGTTTGCGTCCATGTCTGGCTCTTGGTGGGCAAGTCTGGTCCCGTCCTGCCTGCCCACCTGGGCTGTGGTTCCTCTTCTAGGCGGCAGCTGGAAGAACTAAGACAGTAGACGGGTTAGCACTGAACAACAAAGGTACATAAGTCATTGAAAATCGATATAGATGTATAATTGAAAAGAGGGACTTGACTTTAAAGTGAACATTAACTTTATGTATAGTCTTTACTTTGAATGAATGATAGTGTACGGGAACTTTACTTTGATTGCCCTACAGTTACCATTAAAAGACGATCCACACATTACATCCACACATACATCAGGCCTGAAGTTCCATCCATGCATCCGTCTCCACCACTGCAATAGACGTAGAAAAAAAATTTCACTTCCCTTTGTTTGCGTCCATGTATGGCTGTTGGTGGGCAAGTCTGGTCCCGTCCTGCCTGCCCACCTGGGCTGTGGTTCCTCTTCTTGGCGGCAGCTGGAAGAACTAAGACAGTAGACGGGTTAGCACTGAACAACAAAGGTACATAAGTCATTGAAAATCGATATAGATGTATAATTGAAAAGAGGGACTTGACTTTAAAGTGAACATTAACTTTATGTATAGTCTTTACTTTGAATGAATGATAGTGTACGGGAACTTTACTTTGATTGCCCTACAGTTACCATTAAAAGACGATCCACACATTACATCCACACATACATCAGGCCTGAAGTTCCATCCATGCATCCGTCTCCACCACTGCAATAGACGTAGAAAAAAAATTTCACTTCCCTTTGTTTGCGTCCATGTCTGGCTCTTGGTGGGCAAGTCTGGTCCCGTCCTGCCTGCCCACCTGGGCTGTGGTTCCTCTTCTTGGCGGCAGCTGGAAGAACTAAGACAGTAGACGGGTTAGCACTGAACAACAAAGGTACATAAGTCATTGAAAATCGATATAGATGTATAATTGAAAAGAGGGACTTGACTTTAAAGTGAACATTAACTTTATGTATAGTCTTTACTTTGAATGAATGATAGTGTACGGGAACTTTACTTTGATTGCCCTACAGTTACCATTAAAAGACGATCCACACATTACATCCACACATACATCAGGCCTGAAGTTCCATCCATGCATCCGTCTCCACCACTGCAATAGACGTAGAAAAAAAATTTCACTTCCCTTTGTTTGCGTCCATGTCTGGCTCTTGGTGGGCAAGTCTGGTCCCGTCCTGCCTGCCCACCTGGGCTGTGGTTCCTCTTCTTGGCGGCAGCTGGAAGAACTAAGACAGTAGACGGGTTAGCACTGAACAACAAAGGTACATAAGTCATTGAAAATCGATATAGATGTATAATTGAAAAGAGGGACTTGACTTTAAAGTGAACATTAACTTTATGTATAGTCTTTACTTTGAATGAATGATAGTGTACGGGAACTTTACTTTGATTGCCCTACAGTTACCATTAAAAGACGATCCACACATTACATCCACACATACATCAGGCCTGAAGTTCCATCCATGCATCCGTCTCCACCACTGCAATAGACGTAGAAAAAAAAATTTCACTTCCCTTTGTTTGCGTCCATGTCTGGCTCTTGGTGGGCAAGTCTGGTCCCGTCCTGCCTGCCCACCTGGGCTGTGGTTCCTCTTCTTGGCGGCAGCTGGAAGAACTAAGACAGTAGACGGGTTAGCACTGAACAACAAAGGTACATAAGTCATTGAAAATCGATATAGATGTATAATTGAAAAGAGGGACTTGACTTTAAAGTGAACATTAACTTTATGTATAGTCTTTACTTTGAATGAATGATAGTGTACGGGAACTTTACTTTGATTGCCCTACAGTTACCATTAAAAGACGATCCACACATTACATCCACACATACATCAGGCCTGAAGTTCCATCCATGCATCCGTCTCCACCACTGCAATAGACGTAGAAAAAAAAATTTCACTTCCCTTTGTTTGCGTCCATGTATGGCTCTTGGTGGGCAAGTCTGGTCCCGTCCTGCCTGCCCACCTGGGCTGTGGTTCCTCTTCTTGGCGGCAGCTGGAAGAACTAAGACAGTAGACGGGTTAGCACTGAACAACAAAGGTACATAAGTCATTGAAAATCGATATAGATGTATAATTGAAAAGAGGGACTTGACTTTAAAGTGAACATTAACTTTATGTATAGTCTTTACTTTGAATGAATGATAGTGTACGGGAACTTTACTTTGATTGCCCTACAGTTACCATTAAAAGACGATCCACACATTACATCCACACATACATCAGGCCTGAAGTTCCATCCATGCATCCGTCTCCACCACTGCAATAGACGTAGAAAAAAAAATTTCACTTCCCTTTGTTTGCGTCCATGTCTGGCTTGGTGGGCAAGTCTGGTCCCGTCCTGCCTGCCCACCTGGGCTGTGGTTCCTCTTCTAGGCGGCAGCTGGAAGAACTAAGACAGTAGACGGGTTAGCACTGAACAACAAAGGTACATAAGTCATTGAAAATCGATATAGATGTATAATTGAAAAGAGGGACTTGACTTTAAAGTGAACATTAACTTTATGTATAGTCTTTACTTTGAATGAATGATAGTGTACGGGAACTTTACTTTGATTGCCCTACAGTTACCATTAAAAGACGATCCACACATTACATCCACACATACATCAGGCCTGAAGTTCCATCCATGCATCCGTCTCCACCACTGCAATAGACGTAGAAAAAAAATTTCACTTCCCTTTGTTTGCGTCCATGTCTGGCTGTTGGTGGGCAAGTCTGGTCCCGTCCTGCCTGCCCACCTGGGCTGTGGTTCCTCTTCTTGGCGGCAGCTGGAAGAACTAAGACAGTAGACGGGTTAGCACTGAACAACAAAGGTACATAAGTCATTGAAAATCGATATAGATGTATAATTGAAAAGAGGGACTTGACTTTAAAGTGAACATTAACTTTATGTATAGTCTTTACTTTGAATGAATGATAGTGTACGGGAACTTTACTTTGATTGCCCTACAGTTACCATTAAAAGACGATCCACACATTACATCCACACATACATCAGGCCTGAAGTTCCATCCATGCATCCGTCTCCACCACTGCAATAGACGTAGAAAAAAAATTTCACTTCCCTTTGTTTGCGTCCATGTCTGGCTCTTGGTGGGCAAGTCTGGTCCCGTCCTGCCTGCCCACCTGGGCTGTGGTTCCTCTTCTTGGCGGCAGCTGGAAGAACTAAGACAGTAGACGGGTTAGCACTGAACAACAAAGGTACATAAGTCATTGAAAATCGATATAGATGTATAATTGAAAAGAGGGACTTGACTTTAAAGTGAACATTAACTTTATGTATAGTCTTTACTTTGAATGAATGATAGTGTACGGGAACTTTACTTTGATTGCCCTACAGTTACCATTAAAAGACGATCCACACATTACATCCACACATACATCAGGCCTGAAGTTCCATCCATGCATCCGTCTCCACCACTGCAATAGACGTAGAAAAAAAAATTTCACTTCCCTTTGTTTGCGTCCATGTCTGGCTGTTGGTGGGCAAGTCTGGTCCCGTCCTGCCTGCCCACCTGGGCTGTGGTTCCTCTTCTTGGCGGCAGCTGGAAGAACTAAGACAGTAGACGGGTTAGCACTGAACAACAAAGGTACATAAGTCATTGAAAATCGATATAGATGTATAATTGAAAAGAGGGACTTGACTTTAAAGTGAACATTAACTTTATGTATAGTCTTTACTTTGAATGAATGATAGTGTACGGGAACTTTACTTTGATTGCCCTACAGTTACCATTAAAAGACGATCCACACATTACATCCACACATACATCAGGCCTGAAGTTCCATCCATGCATCCGTCTCCACCACTGCAATAGACGTAGAAAAAAAAATTTCACTTCCCTTTGTTTGCGTCCATGTCTGGCTCTTGGTGGGCAAGTCTGGTCCCGTCCTGCCTGCCCACCTGGGCTGTGGTTCCTCTTCTTGGCGGCAGCTGGAAGAACTAAGACAGTAGACGGGTTAGCACTGAACAACAAAGGTACATAAGTCATTGAAAATCGATATAGATGTATAATTGAAAAGAGGGACTTGACTTTAAAGTGAACATTAACTTTATGTATAGTCTTTACTTTGAATGAATGATAGTGTACGGGAACTTTACTTTGATTGCCCTACAGTTACCATTAAAAGACGATCCACACATTACATCCACACATACATCAGGCCTGAAGTTCCATCCATGCATCCGTCTCCACCACTGCAATAGACGTAGAAAAAAAATTTCACTTCCCTTTGTTTGCGTCCATGTATGGCTGTTGGTGGGCAAGTCTGGTCCCGTCCTGCCTGCCCACCTGGGCTGTGGTTCCTCTTCTTGGCGGCAGCTGGAAGAACTAAGACAGTAGACGGGTTAGCACTGAACAACAAAGGTACATAAGTCATTGAAAATCGATATAGATGTATAATTGAAAAGAGGGACTTGACTTTAAAGTGAACATTAACTTTATGTATAGTCTTTACTTTGAATGAATGATAGTGTACGGGAACTTTACTTTGATTGCCCTACAGTTACCATTAAAAGACGATCCACACATTACATCCACACATACATCAGGCCTGAAGTTCCATCCATGCATCCGTCTCCACCACTGCAATAGACGTAGAAAAAAAAATTTCACTTCCCTTTGTTTGCGTCCATGTCTGGCTCTTGGTGGGCAAGTCTGGTCCCGTCCTGCCTGCCCACCTGGGCTGTGGTTCCTCTTCTAGGCGGCAGCTGGAAGAACTAAGACAGTAGACGGGTTAGCACTGAACAACAAAGGTACATAAGTCATTGAAAATCGATATAGATGTATAATTGAAAAGAGGGACTTGACTTTAAAGTGAACATTAACTTTATGTATAGTCTTTACTTTGAATGAATGATAGTGTACGGGAACTTTACTTTGATTGCCCTACAGTTACCATTAAAAGACGATCCACACATTACATCCACACATACATCAGGCCTGAAGTTCCATCCATGCATCCGTCTCCACCACTGCAATAGACGTAGAAAAAAAATTTCACTTCCCTTTGTTTGCGTCCATGTATGGCTGTTGGTGGGCAAGTCTGGTCCCGTCCTGCCTGCCCACCTGGGCTGTGGTTCCTCTTCTTGGCGGCAGCTGGAAGAACTAAGACAGTAGACGGGTTAGCACTGAACAACAAAGGTACATAAGTCATTGAAAATCGATATAGATGTATAATTGAAAAGAGGGACTTGACTTTAAAGTGAACATTAACTTTATGTATAGTCTTTACTTTGAATGAATGATAGTGTACGGGAACTTTACTTTGATTGCCCTACAGTTACCATTAAAAGACGATCCACACATTACATCCACACATACATCAGGCCTGAAGTTCCATCCATGCATCCGTCTCCACCACTGCAATAGACGTAGAAAAAAAAATTTCACTTCCCTTTGTTTGCGTCCATGTCTGGCTCTTGGTGGGCAAGTCTGGTCCCGTCCTGCCTGCCCACCTGGGCTGTGGTTCCTCTTCTTGGCGGCAGCTGGAAGAACTAAGACAGTAGACGGGTTAGCACTGAACAACAAAGGTACATAAGTCATTGAAAATCGATATAGATGTATAATTGAAAAGAGGGACTTGACTTTAAAGTGAACATTAACTTTATGTATAGTCTTTACTTTGAATGAATGATAGTGTACGGGAACTTTACTTTGATTGCCCTACAGTTACCATTAAAAGACGATCCACACATTACATCCACACATACATCAGGCCTGAAGTTCCATCCATGCATCCGTCTCCACCACTGCAATAGACGTAGAAAAAAAAATTTCACTTCCCTTTGTTTGCGTCCATGTCTGGCTCTTGGTGGGCAAGTCTGGTCCCGTCCTGCCTGCCCACCTGGGCTGTGGTTCCTCTTCTTGGCGGCAGCTGGAAGAACTAAGACAGTAGACGGGTTAGCACTGAACAACAAAGGTACATAAGTCATTGAAAATCGATATAGATGTATAATTGAAAAGAGGGACTTGACTTTAAAGTGAACATTAACTTTATGTATAGTCTTTACTTTGAATGAATGATAGTGTACGGGAACTTTACTTTGATTGCCCTACAGTTACCATTAAAAGACGATCCACACATTACATCCACACATACATCAGGCCTGAAGTTCCATCCATGCATCCGTCTCCACCACTGCAATAGACGTAGAAAAAAAATTTCACTTCCCTTTGTTTGCGTCCATGTATGGCTGTTGGTGGGCAAGTCTGGTCCCGTCCTGCCTGCCCACCTGGGCTGTGGTTCCTCTTCTTGGCGGCAGCTGGAAGAACTAAGACAGTAGACGGGTTAGCACTGAACAACAAAGGTACATAAGTCATTGAAAATCGATATAGATGTATAATTGAAAAGAGGGACTTGACTTTAAAGTGAACATTAACTTTATGTATAGTCTTTACTTTGAATGAATGATAGTGTACGGGAACTTTACTTTGATTGCCCTACAGTTACCATTAAAAGACGATCCACACATTACATCCACACATACATCAGGCCTGAAGTTCCATCCATGCATCCGTCTCCACCACTGCAATAGACGTAGAAAAAAAAATTTCACTTCCCTTTGTTTGCGTCCATGTCTGGCTCTTGGTGGGCAAGTCTGGTCCCGTCCTGCCTGCCCACCTGGGCTGTGGTTCCTCTTCTAGGCGGCAGCTGGAAGAACTAAGACAGTAGACGGGTTAGCACTGAACAACAAAGGTACATAAGTCATTGAAAATCGATATAGATGTATAATTGAAAAGAGGGACTTGACTTTAAAGTGAACATTAACTTTATGTATAGTCTTTACTTTGAATGAATGATAGTGTACGGGAACTTTACTTTGATTGCCCTACAGTTACCATTAAAAGACGATCCACACATTACATCCACACATACATCAGGCCTGAAGTTCCATCCATGCATCCGTCTCCACCACTGCAATAGACGTAGAAAAAAAATTTCACTTCCCTTTGTTTGCGTCCATGTATGGCTGTTGGTGGGCAAGTCTGGTCCCGTCCTGCCTGCCCACCTGGGCTGTGGTTCCTCTTCTTGGCGGCAGCTGGAAGAACTAAGACAGTAGACGGGTTAGCACTGAACAACAAAGGTACATAAGTCATTGAAAATCGATATAGATGTATAATTGAAAAGAGGGACTTGACTTTAAAGTGAACATTAACTTTATGTATAGTCTTTACTTTGAATGAATGATAGTGTACGGGAACTTTACTTTGATTGCCCTACAGTTACCATTAAAAGACGATCCACACATTACATCCACACATACATCAGGCCTGAAGTTCCATCCATGCATCCGTCTCCACCACTGCAATAGACGTAGAAAAAAAAATTTCACTTCCCTTTGTTTGCGTCCATGTCTGGCTTTTGGTGGGCAAGTCTGGTCCCGTCCTGCCTGCCCACCTGGGCTGTGGTTCCTCTTCTTGGCGGCAGCTGGAAGAACTAAGACAGTAGACGGGTTAGCACTGAACAACAAAGGTACATAAGTCATTGAAAATCGATATAGATGTATAATTGAAAAGAGGGACTTGACTTTAAAGTGAACATTAACTTTATGTATAGTCTTTACTTTGAATGAATGATAGTGTACGGGAACTTTACTTTGATTGCCCTACAGTTACCATTAAAAGACGATCCACACATTACATCCACACATACATCAGGCCTGAAGTTCCATCCATGCATCCGTCTCCACCACTGCAATAGACGTAGAAAAAAAAATTTCACTTCCCTTTGTTTGCGTCCATGTCTGGCTCTTGGTGGGCAAGTCTGGTCCCGTCCTGCCTGCCCACCTGGGCTGTGGTTCCTCTTCTAGGCGGCAGCTGGAAGAACTAAGACAGTAGACGGGTTAGCACTGAACAACAAAGGTACATAAGTCATTGAAAATCGATATAGATGTATAATTGAAAAGAGGGACTTGACTTTAAAGTGAACATTAACTTTATGTATAGTCTTTACTTTGAATGAATGATAGTGTACGGGAACTTTACTTTGATTGCCCTACAGTTACCATTAAAAGACGATCCACACATTACATCCACACATACATCAGGCCTGAAGTTCCATCCATGCATCCGTCTCCACCACTGCAATAGACGTAGAAAAAAAATTTCACTTCCCTTTGTTTGCGTCCATGTATGGCTCTTGGTGGGCAAGTCTGGTCCCGTCCTGCCTGCCCACCTGGGCTGTGGTTCCTCTTCTTGGCGGCAGCTGGAAGAACTAAGACAGTAGACGGGTTAGCACTGAACAACAAAGGTACATAAGTCATTGAAAATCGATATAGATGTATAATTGAAAAGAGGGACTTGACTTTAAAGTGAACATTAACTTTATGTATAGTCTTTACTTTGAATGAATGATAGTGTACGGGAACTTTACTTTGATTGCCCTACAGTTACCATTAAAAGACGATCCACACATTACATCCATACATACATCAGGCCTGACGTTCCATCCATGCATCCGTCTCCACCACTGCAATAGACGTAGAAAAAAAATTTCACTTCCCTTTGTTTGCGTCCATGTCTGGCTCTTGGTGGGCAAGTCTGGTCCCGTCCTGCCTGCCCACCTGGGCTGTGGTTCCTCTTCTTGGCAGCAGCTGGAAGAACTAAGACAGTAGACGGGTTAGCACTGAACAACAAAGGTACATAAGTCATTGAAAATCGATATAGATGTATAATTGAAAAGAGGGACTTGACTTTAAAGTGAACATTAACTTTATGTATAGTCTTTACTTTGAATGAATGATAGTGTACGGGAACTTTACTTTGATTGCCCTACAGTTACCATTAAAAGACGATCCACACATTACATCAACACATACATCAGGCCTGAAGTTCCATCCATGCATCCGTCTCCACCACTGCAATAGACGTAGAAAAAAAAATTTCACTTCCCTTTGTTTGCGTCCATGTCTGGCTCTTGGTGGGCAAGTCTGGTCCCGTCCTGCCTGCCCACCTGGGCTGTGGTTCCTCTTCTTGGCGGCAGCTGGAAGAACTAAGACAGTAGACGGGTTAGCACTGAACAACAAAGGTACATAAGTCATTGAAAATCGATATAGATGTATAATTGAAAAGAGGGACTTGACTTTAAAGTGAACATTAACTTTATGTATAGTCTTTACTTTGAATGAATGATAGTGTACGGGAACTTTACTTTGATTGCCCTACAGTTACCATTAAAAGACGATCCACACATTACATCCACACATACATCAGGCCTGAAGTTCCATCCATGCATCCGTCTCCACCACTGCAATAGACGTAGAAAAAAAAATTTCACTTCCCTTTGTTTGCGTCCATGTATGGCTCTTGGTGGGCAAGTCTGGTCCCGTCCTGCCTGCCCACCTGGGCTGTGGTTCCTCTTCTTGGCGGCAGCTGGAAGAACTAAGACAGTAGACGGGTTAGCACTGAACAACAAAGGTACATAAGTCATTGAAAATCGATATAGATGTATAATTGAAAAGAGGGACTTGACTTTAAAGTGAACATTAACTTTATGTATAGTCTTTACTTTGAATGAATGATAGTGTACGGGAACTTTACTTTGATTGCCCTACAGTTACCATTAAAAGACGATCCACACATTACATCCACACATGCATCAGGCCTGAAGTTCCATCCATGCATCCGTCTCCACCACTGCAATAGACGTAGAAAAAAAAATTTCACTTCCCTTTGTTTGCGTCCATGTCTGGCTCTTGGTGGGCAAGTCTGGTCCCGTCCTGCCTGCCCACCTGGGCTGTGGTTCCTCTTCTTGGCGGCAGCTGGAAGAACTAAGACAGTAGACGGGTTAGCACTGAACAACAAAGGTACATAAGTCATTGAAAATCGATATAGATGTATAATTGAAAAGAGGGACTTGACTTTAAAGTGAACATTAACTTTATGTATAGTCTTTACTTTGAATGAATGATAGTGTACGGGAACTTTACTTTGATTGCCCTACAGTTACCATTAAAAGACGATCCACACATTACATCCACACATACATCAGGCCTGAAGTTCCATCCATGCATCCGTCTCCACCACTGCAATAGACGTAGAAAAAAAATTTCACTTCCCTTTGTTTGCGTCCATGTCTGGCTGTTGGTGGGCAAGTCTGGTCCCGTCCTGCCTGCCCACGTCCGCTGTGGTTCCTCTTCTTTGCGGCAGCTGGAAGAACTAAGACAGTAGACGGGTTAGCACTGAACAACAAAGGTACATAAGTCATTGAAAATCGATATAGATGTATAATTGAAAAGAGGGACTTGACTTTAAAATGAACATTAACTTTATGTATAGTCTTTACTTTGAATGAATGATAGTGTACGGGAACTTTACTTTGAATGCCCTACAGTTACCATTAAAAGACGATCCACACATTACATCCACACATACATTCAGGCCTGAAGTTCCATCCATGCATCCGTCTCCACCACTGCAATAGACGTAGAAAAAAAAATTTCACTTCCCTTTGTTTGCGTCCATGTCTGGCTGTTGGTGGGCAAGTCTGGTCCCGTCCTGCCTGCCCACCTGGGCTGTGGTTCCTCTTCTTGGCGGCAGCTGGAAGAGCTTAGACAGTAAACGGTTTAGCCTTTGTTTGCTCCCAGGTCCTGCTGTATGTTACTTATCTGATAGTTTATTTCATCTCCCCTCCAGTTTAGTCTATTTATTTTCCTCTTTTGGAATGTCTGAGTTAACCTGAAATTCAGTAATTTATGGATTTAAATTAATATTCATGATTGAGTATATTTTTAGCTCACCTGAGCCAAAGGCTCAAGTGAGCTATAGTCATAGTGCGCCGTCCGTCGTCCGTCGTCCGTCGTCGTCGTCCGTCGTTAACTATTTCACATTTTCGACTTCTTCTCTGGAACTACATTGCAGATTTGGATCAAACTTTGTGTAAATGATGTACTCAAGGTCTTCTACTAAAATTGTGTTCGGGATCCAGATTCCCTCAGGGGTGGATCCAGGGCGGGACCAAAAGTGCCCAAAAGGGTACCCCTCTTCAAACATCTTCTTCTCCAGAACCAGTACATAAATGGGGAAACTAATTACATTTCAACAATCTATAAAGATGGGTTATTAAAAATTGTGTTCGGGGTTAAGATCCGTCAAATAGAAATTTACGCTTTTTTGACGTATTTCTGGACTTAGTCATTTCAATGAAGAAAAGTGTCATGTTTTTCAGTTAATTGATATTGATGATTTCTTAATGACTATTTTGATCATAATTGTGGTAAGGAATATTATTGTGAAAGAATTTTGTCATTATCTCAATTTTTGGATTTTTTAGGAATTTTTTAAGACTTCCAAGAAAAAGGGGGGGGGTTGGCCATTTTTCACATTTTCAACTTTTTCTACGAAACCACATGAAAGATTTTAATGAAACATGGAATACATGAAGTACTAAAAATCCTCTATCAATGTGGTAAATTTCATCCAAATTGGTTAACAGATAATGCCACCATGTCTAAAAAGTAGGTCTCACAATGGTACATATAATACTTGGTAATTGAAATATGGAGAGTAGCGGTTCAAATCCAGCTGTGGTCATAAAATTTTTTTTTTTTTTTACACATCTAAATAAGTTTTTAGATGTTTCTAAACACTCAACATATGAAATTAGGAATTTTACGTTTAAGACTTCCAAAAAAAAAAGGGGGGGGGGTGGCCATTTTTCACATTTTCAACTTTTTCTACAAAACTGTTTGGAACTACATTGCAGATTTGGATCAAACTTTGTGTAAATGATGTACTCAAGGTCCCCTACTAAAATTGTGTTCGGGATCCAAATTCCCTAAGGGGTGGATCCAGGGTGGGACCAAAAGTGCCCAAAAGGGTACCCCTCTTCAAACATCTTTTTCTCCAGTACCAGTACATAAATGGGGAAACTAATTGCATTTCAACAATCTATAAAGATGGGTTATTAAAAATTGTGTTCGGGGTTAAGATCCGTCAAATAGAAATTTACGCTTTTTGACGTGTTTCTGGACTTAGTCATTTCAATGAAGAAAAGTGTCATGTTTTTCAGTTAATTGAAATTGATGATTTCTTAATGACTATTTTGATCATAATTGTGGTAAGGAATATTATTGTGAAAGAATTTTGTCATTATCTCAATTTTTGGATTTTTTATGAATTTTTTAAGACTTCCAAGAAAAAGGGGGGGGGTTGGCCATTTTTCACATTTTCAACTTTTTCTACGAAACCACATGAAAGATTTTAATGGAACATGGAATATATGAAGTACTAAAAGTCCTCTATCAATGTGGTAAATTTCATCCAAATTGGTTAACAGATAATGCCACCATGTCTAAAAAGTAGGTCTCACAATGGTACATATACCACTTGGTAATTGAAATATAGAGAGTAGTGGATCAAATCCAGCTGTGGTCAAAAACATTTTTTTTTTTTTTTACACATCTAAATAAGTTTTTAGATGTTTCTCAACACTCAACATATGAAATTAGGAATTTTACGTTTAAGACTTCCAAAAAAAAAAAGGGGGGGGGGGGGTGGCCATTTTTCACATTTTCAACTTTTTCTACAAAACTGTTTGAAGGATTTTAATAAATCTTGATAGAAATAAGTCACTTATGATCCTCTTCAAATTCTGTTGTTTTCGTCCAGACCTCTTTACAGGTGGCACCACCATAGTCAAAAGTAGGTCACAAAAGAGTTCCCTCCTTTAACAATATTCTTTTTCATACGGGCTGTATACAGAGACAAACAGAATGCATTGAAAGGATCTAGAGGGATGAGTGAAGACGTATTGTCATTTTGGTTCCCTTCCAAAATCAAATTTTAGAATTTTTTTTCGACATTTCTTTGGACTTGATGATTCAATGCAGAAAAAAAGTGTCATATTTCCTAGTTAATTGATAATGATGATTTCTTATGGACTATTGTGATCATAATTATGGTAAGGATTGTTACTTTGAAAGAATTTTGTCAATATCTCAATTTTTGGATTTTCTATGAATTTTTTAAGACTTCCAAATGAGGGTGTATAGGAACAATTCAATCACATTTTTCACTTCTGCTGTTATACCACATGAAAGATTTTAATGAAACAAGGAATACATGAAGTACTAAAGGTCCTCTATCAATTTGGTAAATTTTTATCCAAATTGGTTAACAGATAATGCCACCATGTCTAAAAAGCAGTTCTCACAATAGTACATATACCACTTGGTAATTGAAATATGGAGAAATTTTTTTTTTCATTTCTATACACATCTAAATAAGTTTTTAGATGTTTCTTAACACTCAACATATGAAATTAGGCAATTTTAAGTTAGATCTGGACAATATTTGAAACAATTGTTGTTCATGACCCAGACTTGAAATCAGTCAACAAAAGGCCCCACCTAAAGAAAATGACTAACTTGTTGCCTTGAATGACTTCTTGCAGAGACAAAGGAAATGCTTAATATCAAAATCACGTGAATGGATGTGCAAAAAAGTGTTGTTTTTTATTCTAGCCCGAAATAAAATTTGACATATTTTCAACATCTGTGTTGACTTTGTCACATTAATGCAAAAATAAATGAATTCTTCCTTCATGCATGACTGATCATCTAGGTACTCAGGTGAGCGATATAGGCCCACTTGGGCCTCTTGTTTTATTATGTCACCTAAGCCAATGGCTCAAGTGAGCTCTAGTCATAGTGCGCAATCCGTAGTCGCCCGTCTGTCGTTAACTTTTTCACAATCGAAGATTTTGTATATATGATGTACTCAAGGTCCCCTACTTAAATAGTGTTTGGGATCCGGATTCCCGCAGGGTTAGATCCAGGGTGGGGCCAAAAGTGCCCAAACCGGTACCCCTCTTCAAAAATCTTCTCCAGAATCAGTGCATAAATGGGGAAACTAATTGCATTTCAAGAATCTATAAGGATGTATTATCAAAAATTGTGGTCAGAGTAAAGATCCGTTAAATAAAAATCTACGCTTTTTTTGACATGTTTTTTGGACTAAGTAATTTCAGTGCAGAAAAGTGTCATGTTTTTCAGTCAATTGATATTGATGATTTCTTAATGACTATTCTGATCGTGGTAAGTAATATAATTGTGAAAGAATTTTGTGAATATTTCAATTTTTGGATTTTTCATGAATTTTTGACTTCCAAAAAAAAGAGGGGGGGCATTTTTCACTATTTCAACTTTTTCTGCATAACTGTGGGAAGGATTTTAATAAGTTTTGGTAGAAATAAATCACTTATGATCCCCTTCCAAATTCTGTTGTTTTCATCCGGACCTCTTTACAGGTGGTGCCACCATAGTCAAAAGTAGGTCACAAAAGCGTACCCTCTATTGACAATGTTCTTCTTCACACTGGCTGTATACAGAGACGAACAGAATGCATAGAAATGATATAGAGGGATGAGTGAAGACGTATTTTCATTTTGGTTCCCTTCCAAAATCAAATTTTAGAATTTTTTTTCAACATTTGTTTGGACTTGGTGATTTCAATGCAGAAAAGTGTCATATTTTCTAGTTAATTGATAATGATGTTTTCTTACGGACTATTGTGATCATAACTATGGTAAGGAATGTTACTTTCAAAGAATTTTGTCAATATCTCAATTTTTGGATTTCTATGAGTTTTTTAGCTTACCTGAACCGAAGGCTCAAGTAAGCTATTGTCATAGTTAGTCCGGCGTCTGTCCGTCCGGCATCTGTCGTAAACTTTTCACAT
Source organism: Pteria penguin (assembly GCA_035048485.1). NCBI lineage: Eukaryota > Metazoa > Mollusca > Bivalvia > Pterioida > Pteriidae > Pteria > Pteria penguin. The sequence goes on along the minus strand of CM068586.1, from coordinate 46,479,147 downwards.
TTTCTACTTCTTCATCAGAACCGTTGAACAGAATTTGATGCAACTTGGTATGCATGAAGTACTTAAGGTCCCCTACAAGTGTTGTTATTTTTCGTCCAGATCCATTGACAGGTGGTGCCACCATGAGCAAAAGTAGGTCACAGAGGTTACCCTCCGTTGACAAACTTCTTCAGACTGGGGGCATACAGAGACAAACTGAATGCAAAGGAATTATCTAGACAGATGTGTGAAGAAGTTTTGTTATTTTTGGTTCCATTCCGAAATCAAATTTTTTCTTTTTTTTCGACATTTTTTTGGATTCAGTAATTTCAATGCAGAAAAGAGTAATTTCAATGCAGAAAAGTGTAATGTTTTTCAGTTAATTGATAATGATGAGTTCTTATGGACTATTTTGATCATAATTATGGTAAGGAATATTATTGTGAAAGAATTTTGTCAATATCTCAAGTTTTGGACTTCCAAGAAAAAGGGGGGGGGGGCAGTTTTTCACATTTTCGACTTATTCTACAGAACTACTTAAAGGATGAAACTGGGTAGGATGCAAGTACTCATGGTCTCTTGCAAGAGTTATTTTTTGTCTGGATCAATCAGCAGGTGGCACCACCATAGGCAAAATTAGGTCACAGAGGGTACCATGCTTTGACAAACTTATTTTTCAAATTGGAGGCATACAGAGACAAACTGAATGCATAGGAATGATCTAGAGGCATATGTGAAGAAGTGTTATTGTATTTGGTTCCTGTCCGAAATCAAATTTTTGACGTTTTTTCGTTGTCTTTTTTGACTTGGTGTTTTCAATGCAAAAGCAAGTGACTTTACCCATTATTGCTCCTCATATTATAATTTGATGCTGTAATTATACCCCCCGCAAACGAAGTTTGGGGGGTATATAGGAATCACCTTGTCCGTCTGTCCCGATTCGTGTCCGGGCCATATCTTTTTATTGGGTGGATGGATTTAGATAATATTTCACAATATTGTTGCCCATGACCCAAGGGTGTGTCATAACCTTGACTCAAGGTCATAAGTCAAAGGTCAAGGTCACTGTGGACTTGGTTAAAACCATATCCAGGCCATATCTTTTTATTGGGTGGATGGATTTAGATAATATTTCACAGGATTGTTGCCCATGACCCAAGGGTGTGTTATGACCTTGACCCAAGGTCATACGTCATGGTGATAATAGACACAACAAGTAAAAATTTGGCTGCACCATAATTTCTCACCCTGTGCACGGATTTCAATAATATGTCACAGAATTGTTGCTTAGGATCCAAGGGTGTGTCATGACCTTGACCTTGGTCATGACCTTGAACCAAGGTCATAATAGACACAATAAGAAAAACTTTGTTCAGGCCATAACTTCTCGCCCTGTGCACAGATTTCAATAACATTTCACAGAATTGTTGCTTAGGATCCAAGGGTGTGTCATGACTTTGAATTGCAGTCGTAGGTCAAAGGTCAAGGTCACAATAGACACAATTGGTATAACCTTGCCTGGGCCATAACTTCTTCCCTTGTGCACAGATTTCAATAATATTTCACAGAATTGTTGCTTAGGATCTAAGGGTGCCTCATGACCTTGAACCAAGATCATAGGTCAAAGGCCAAGGTCACAATAGACAAAATGGGTAAAACCATGTTTTCATTGATTATACCTCAAAATGTGCTTGTAACTGGGACATCCATTTCACTTATACCAGTGATGTATATTGGGATGAATTATTGCATGTTTCTACTTTGTTGCCGCTGGGGGGTCCCGTTTGGACTGCTCTAGTTTGATTTCACTTAATCAAACAAAGGGCAAAGAATGCCACAGTAAAAGTTTTTTCTCAATATCTTAGTTTTTAGATGTTTTATGAAGATTATAAGATTGTAATATTACTAATAATGAAAGGTTTAAAGGAATCTTAAAGTCGTGGGTTCAAACCCTGACGGGGGCAATATAGTTTTTGTAATCATTTGTATGAAAAGAACTTTTATAGTGAAAATTTTTTTCAATATCTCAATTTCTAGGTTTTTTAAATCTTTTTTTTTTTCTTAAAAAGTAAAGGAAGGGGGAGGGGGGATTATTCACATTTTCTTCTTTATCTTCAGAACTGTGTGAAGTCAAGATGCATCAACAGGTGGTGCCACCACAGGCCAATTTTTATAAATTTTATTCTATGCAAAAGGGGAAAGATTACTGCATCATCGCAATTTGCATTGACTTCTTCTTCCAGTAAAGTGCAAACCATACAGATATTGATATATTTTCAATATTAAACATTTAAAATAATTGTTTGAAATATGAAGTCATCATGTTCTTTCATAAAAAATTAAAAACACCTCCTAGATAATGCCACCATGTCTAAAAACTAGATCTCATAATGGTACATATACCACTTGGTAATTAAAATATGGAGAGTAGCGGTTCAAATCCAGCTATAATAGAATTTTTTTTTTCATTTCTTTTCATCGAGATAAGTTTTTAAATGTTTCTCAACACACAACATATGAAATTAGGCCATTTTAAGTTGGATCTGGATAATACTTGATACAATACTTGTTGTTCATGACCCAGATTTGAAATCAGTCAACAAATGGCCCCACCTAAAGAAAATGACTAACTTGTTGCCCTGAATGACATCTTGCAGAGACAAAGGAAATACTTAATATCAAAATCACCTGAATGGATGTGCCAAAAAGTGTTGTTTTTTATTCTAGTCTGAAATGAAATTTGACATATTTTCAACATTTGTGTTGACTTAGTCACAGTAATGCAAAAATAAATGAATTCTTCCTTCCTGCATGACTGATCATCTAGGTACTCAGGTGAGCGATATAGGCCCACTTGGGCCTCTTGTTCTTAATCCTCCACCAGTGAAACCGATTGGGACTATAGGCATGAAGAAACGGAGAACCTTTAAGGACAAGGTCACAAAGGTCATCAGGGATACAGCCCATCTAAATCTATCAGTGTGTTTAGTTTGAAAGATCAAATTCTCATGATCTTTCTGTAATTGAACTAAAATTAGATATGCTTTTGACCTTGAAACTGGGAACCTTGAAGGTCAAGGTCACAAAAATGTCACTAGGAATAGTGTTCATCAAAGTCAATCTGTGTGCGAGTTTGAAAGATGTAAGTCACTCGGTTTTCCTGTGATCGTAATATTACACATTTAGCATAGAAACTATGAAACTTTTTTGTTTTGAATGGAAAAACTCATCAAGGTCTATCTATATGTGAAGTTTGAAAGACATAACTCTAACGGTCATTCTGTAATTGAGGTAAATCCAATTACACATTTGACCTTGAAATTGGGAATCGTCTAGGTCACAAACAAAGGTCTTGATAAATGGAGCCCATCAAGGTATATCTAGTTTGAAAGAATTATTGTCAGTGGACTTTCTGCAATATACTTAAACGCAAGAGCTAAAGCAAATCATGGATGGAGGATAATGGACAGACAGACGGACATCGCCATTTCATAGACGGGATTTTGCTTCATAATCCGGCCAAAACGTGAGCTCTAGCCTGTAGCTAATGGACACACATTAAAACTCTCAGGAGCCTGTTACCCTTCACCTGCCACTGACCTACTTTTAGCTCTTTATAGATTTGTACAGACGTGGGGGACTCCTCTTAGAATATTTGTTCTAACAACAATAGTGTGCCCATCGCCGTCTCATTGCTATTTTGACGTTTCATTTTTCGGTGAATTATTTATTATTGTAACTATGTTTATTCAGTCGTATATTTATTCTATATGAATTTATGATAATTTTTAAAGTAAAAGCCACAGATTAAAAAGAGATACCAAGTAGCTTAAGGAAGAGCACTCGTGTTTACTCACGAGAGATACAGGTTCGAATCCTGTCTTGGTAAAACTTAATTTGCATGTTGCAATATTGATATTTTGTAACCTCAGAGTACGGTACAAGTTTCCGTAGAGAAATCATCTTTTAAAAATGAGTCGGGTTAGAAATTTTCTCTGTTTACTTTAAAAATCAAAGTACTTACAGTACTGGTAGCCGGGCTTTTAGTAACTGGCCAAGTAGCAAAAGTTTAAATTGGACTTAAAATACAATTGATAACAATTTACACATTTCATTATGGAAAACAATTCTTAACTGATAGTGAAATGACGTTTATCATTGGTTAACTTTGATAAAATAGGCATGACATCTACCCTTGATCATGATGAAATGTATTTAATAGAGTTATCGAACATGTTAAGAGTTCGATTGGTTATGGGTGAATAATGCTACGATGTAATGCCTATTTTGATTGGTTTATGATATGAAGTATGATAAACAGTAGTCGATAAGGTAAAGTATTGTATATGTTCCCTCACTGCTTCGGGTGGGTCCGTTGCAGAGGTCAAAATTTGTATGCTCCGCATCAGGCAGATGCCATCACCAGATATGAAATATTCGTGGTGTGACGTTAAACAAAAATCAATCAATCAATTGTATATGTTATTCGAAGACTTAGATTTCAATACAGGTGCACGCTTTAATTGTCATAATAATTTCATGGATTTTATTGATGAACATAATGCAGGGTATATGGTATATGTTACATGAAGATTTGAAGTTGGAAACATTTTCAATTTAATTGCCTTTGATTTCGTAATTTGATGGGATAGACTGTTGAATTTTTCATTATTGATGATCTTCTTGTATAACATTGATAATATCGAATCGGAATGTTTTGCTTGATTTTATATATTTGCAAATGATTTGTCTTGCTTTTCATTTTATAGTCTGTGGATGATATTCATAAAAATGATGAAGGTGCATGATGTCACGCGAAGATTGATTTCTGCAAAAATTGAAAATAAATCTGAGCGTTTCGCCTTCCATTTCAAAACATGTGTTGTTTTATCTTTTAAATGATTTATGTTCGTTTGAGTGAAATGAATTTAGAACTTAAAACCATAAGTACATTAGTGTTTTAAAAGTTACACTGCCCTTGTCATGCTTTATTCTTTTGAACATAAAAAATATATCGGTCATCTCCGATCGCTATAGAGAGCAGAATTATGACATTTTTTCCTGGTTGGTGTGCATGTATAGTCAAAACAGCCCTAAAATAAAATGGCCCACACAAAAGTAGGAATAATTTTATGCTAAGGCAATTTATTAAAATGTCAAATTATTTGCCCTCTTACTATTTGTATCAAGTATAATTTAAACACTAGGTAAAAAAATCTATTTTTAGATCAAAGTCGATATCCATTTTCAAAATATTACAAAGTTCGACCAGTGAGGTAAAAAAAAATGGGCCGTTTTGGTGTGGGCCGTTTTGACTATATTTTTGGTTGGTTGAATGGTGTTTTACGTCGCTTTTAACAATCTTCCAGGTATATCGCGACATGGAAGCAGGAGGTTACCAACCTCTTAAACATAGTGGCACAACCCGGGAATCGAACCCGGATCGTCCGCGCAGGAACCCAAGCCTGTCCCCGTTTTGACTATAACTCTGGAGTAATTGTTTTAGTACAATTTCACTTGCATTGACAATCCATGGCCATTAAACCTACTCTGTTTAGCAGGATATTCTGTATATCCTTCAGAAGTATTAAACCTACTGTGTTTAGCTGGATATTCTATTTATCCTTGAAAAGTTCAACAGATCTACCATAGGAATTCAGCATATCTTGATTGTAGCCGACGGTTCGAAGAGTAATGCATGAAAAAATTCAATTATCGCCTTTTTTTTTGTCAAAACTGCAAAAATTTAGATGCTTCAATCGGCAAAAATAGACATAGGGAAGCCCCTCACATACACATGTGCACGAATGCCTGTCGAGATCTTACAATATCTAGACAGTGACCATAACGGGACTGACTGAGGTACAGGTGACGCGTTATCGGCGAGATAGCAAATTCGCTTTGAGAGCGCATGTGCAAAATCTGTTAGTGTGGCATGTTGGGTAATTATTTAGTACTTAGAAACAGTATTAGCACGTAATTCTATTTTAAATATTGAGTTTTCTAGAAATAAATCTTATGAAAATGATCACATTTTAAAAAAAATGATTTGCTCACTACGAAAAACTATTGATTTCTGAATATTAACGATAACACCCAAGAGATTTTCCTAAAAAGGAATAAAAAGGCACGACTACTTTCCTAATAATGAAAAATGAGGCGCGGCTTTAGGGATTTTAGCGGGAAAATTCACCACTTCGCAAAACAGATGACTGCATAAGAAACAATTCGATAAAAGGGCCCAACTTTCTTAAGATGAATTTCAAAAACAAGTAATTCTTGTTTACATAAAGCCATTTGACTTTAAGAGCGTAGGGGGGGGGGGGGGGGCAATGGCGGTTGATGTATCCTGATTACGCAACATGTTGCAACAATAGACGGTTTCGCCAACAAAATATCTTTCAGCTTATGCATTAGTGTGATGTCATCCATTGTAAGTATTTATTATGTTTTGAATGATATTATACAAGTCCGAGATTATACAATAGAGTCGCATTATTATAGTTTGCTCTTATCTGAAAGATATAAGCAGGTGTAGCCCAGTGGAGGAGTTGTTCGGCTTGTGACCAAGATGTCCGGAGGCACCGTGAAGCTTTCTTTGGAAAGTATTTAAAGTGTGAACATTGTAACATGATGAGCAGCCACGGATCTTTAATGTACATACCACCCAGTTAACTTGTGCATAAAAGTGTGAAATAAAAAATAACCACACTGCAATACGTATTGTTGCTGATTAGTAGCCATAGTAGCCACTAAAGCACTAAAAGTAAATAATTCGTCTTTTATTTAATCATTCAGAGAGAGAAATTGGAATAAATTCAAACTGAAGTTTTTTTTTTGGTTTTTGTCCAGTCTGGTGGCTGTTGTAAATCTTCGCCATAACTTTTGAACTGTAAAACATAGACTTCATATTTGGCATGCATACTCCACTAATGAAGCCCTTCGCTTTCAATTGACACCGGACAAGGTCAATGACTTTGAGACCTTCTCTGTGACCTTTGTGCTAAAAATAGCTTTTTCTGACTTTGTTGCCGCCTGGGACATACTGTTTCACAAACACATCCTTTTTTTTAAGCTCACCTGAGCCAAAGGCTCCAGTGAGCTACAGTCATAGTGCACCGTCCGTCGTCGTCGTCATCCGTCGTTAACTTTTTCACATTTTCAACTTCTTTTCTGGAACTACATTGCAGATTTGGATCAAACTTTGTGTAAATGATTTACTCAAGGTCCCCTACTAAAATTGTGTTCAGGATCCAGATTCCCTCAGGGGTGGATCCAGGGCGGGGCCAAAAGTGCCCAAAACAGTACCCCTCTTCAAACATCTCCTCCTCCAGAACCAGTACATAAATGGGGAAACTAATTGCATTTCAACAATTATAAACATGGGTTATTAAAAATTGTGTTCGGGGTTAAGATCCGTCAAATAGAAATTTATGCTTTTTTGACGTGTTTCTGGACTGAGTCATTTCAATGAAGAAAAGTGTCATGTTTTTCAGTTAATTGATATTGATGATTTCTTAATGACTATTTTCATCATAATTATGGTAAGGAATATTATTGTGAAAGAATTTTGTCATTATCTCAATTTTTGGATTTTTTATGAATTTTTTAAGACTTCCAAAAAAAGGGGGGGTGGCCATTTTTCACATTTTCAACTTTTTCTACAAAATCACATGAAAGATTTTAATGAAACATTGGTTAACAGATAATGCCACCAAGTCTAAAAAGTAGGTCTCACAATGGTACATATACCACTTGGTAATTAAAATATGGAGACTAGCGGTTCAAATCCAGCTGTGGACAAAAAATTTATTTTTTTTTTTACACATCTAATAAGTTTTTAGATGTTTCTCAACACTCAACATATGAAATTAAGCAATTTTTAAGTTTAACACTTCCAAAAAAGGGGGAAGGGGGGGGGGGGTGGCCATTTTTCACATTTTCAACTTTTTCTACAAAACTGTTTGAAGGATTTTAATAAATCTTTGTAGAAATAAGTCACTTATGATCTTCTTCAAATTCTGTTGTTTTCGTCCAGACCTCTTTACAGGTGGCGCCACCATAGTCAAAAGTAGGTCACAAAAGAGTTCCCTCCTTTAACAATATTCTTTTTTATACGGGCTGTATACAGAGACAAACAGAATGCATAGAAATGATCTAGAGGGATTAGTGACCCTTCCAAAATCAGATTTTAGAATTTTTTTTCGACATTTGTTTGGACTTGGTGATTCAATGCAGAAAAGTGTCAAATTTCCTAGTTAATTGATAATGATGATTTCTTATGGACTATAGTGATCATAATTATGGTAAGGATTGTTACTTTGAAAGAATTTTGTTAATATCTCAATTTTTGGATTTTCTATGAATTTTTTAAGACTTCCAAATGAGGGTGTATAGGAACAATTCAATCACATTTTTCACTTCTGCTGTTATACCACATGAAAGATTTTAATGAAACATGGAATACATGAAGTACTAAAGGTTCTCTATCAATTTGGTAAATTTCATCCAAATTAGTTAACAGATAATGCCACCATGTCTAAAAAGTAGGTCTCACAATAGTACATATACCACTTGGTAATTGAAATATGGAGAGTAGCGGTTCAAATCCAGCTGTGGTCAAAAAAATTTTTTTCATTTCTTTACACATCTAAATAAGTTTTTAGATGTTTCTCAACACTCAACATATGAAATTAGGCAATTTTAAGTTAGATCTGGACAATATTTGAAACAATTGTTGTTCATGACCCAGACTTGAAATCAGTCAACAAAAGGCCCAACCTAAAGAAAATGACAAAGTTGTTGCCCTGAATCACATCTTGCAGAGACAAAGCAAATGCTGAATATCAAAATCATCTGAATGGATGTGTAAAAAAAATGGTGTTTTTTTAATCTGGTCTGAAATAAAATGTGATATATTTCCAACTTATTCACAGTAATGCAAAAATAAATAATTCTTCCGTCCTGCATGACAGATATCTAGGTACTCAGGTGAGCGATATAGGCCCACTTGGGCCGCTTGTTTGCTTTTCTTTTTTGGAAGGTTGTTCCATCAAATAGGAAACCTTGAAGTGCTCTAAATTTACCAGGGAAGATATAAATTTGAGGCTGAATGCATCCTTAATATAGAGTATGAAAATACGCTGATGAAAACATGCCAATATATAAATCCGTTTTAACAGTTTTGAAGATACGAAATCGGACGGAAAGACAAAAAGAGCATTCAAAGTTGAGGCCGTGTGAATTTTTAATATGGAGTGTCACATACTCTGGTCAAATTTATCAATAAATAAGCCTTTCTTTTGTATGTGATGTTCTAGCTGAAGTACGACATTGACCTTTCAACAGTGATCCGAGAGTCCTTTGTCTGAAAGCCCATATCCAAATTCAAAACATTATTGCCTGTTGAAAATTCTCAGAAAATAAGTTGTTTACGGGATTTTAATTCTATATTCTGAGTGAACTTAATTTTCGTTTTGGGGTTTGGGGGTTTGGATATTTTGCCTACAAATTTGAATAAATACATAGGATACATAATTACCTGAATAAAGCAAAGATACTGAAACCTCTCCTAATAAACTTATCTGTGAAAAGACAACGAAAATCTGTATTTGCAATATTTATGGTAATCCTGCAGCTGTATTCAAAGTATTTATAGTACACATAGACGAGGACATTTACCAGTATTTATAGTACACAGACGAGGACATATACCAGTATTTATAGTACACATAGACGAGGACATTTACCAGTATTAACAGTACACATAGTCGAGGACATTGACAAGTAACACCTAGATTGATTATTGTTTTACGTCACTCCACGATTATTTCACGTATATGGTGACAGTATCTGCCTGATGCATTGCATACAAATTTAGACCTTTGCAACGGACCCACCCGAAGCAGTGAGGGATCTTTTACGTGCCACACCTACTGTGACACGGGACCTCGGTTTTTACTGTCTCCTCCAAAAGACAGAACACCGGTGTGCCCCGGGCGGGAGTCGAACCCGCGACCTCTCGATCACGAGCCGAGCACCTTATCCACTAGGCCACACCGGCTTAGTACACATAGACAAGGCAAGGACATTTACCAGTATTCGTAGTACACATAGACGAGGACATTCAGTGGCAGATCCAGAATTTTGAAAGGGGGGGGGAGACATGTGTATTAGCCAAACTACTCGGTCATTTTTTGGCGCTAAATCTGGATTATAACATATAAATATGTGGCGAAAATTGGGTGCCCGGGCCCCCCCTCTAAATCCGCCACTGACATCAACCAGTATTCATAGTACACTTAGACAAGGACATTTACCAGTATTTATAGTACACATAGACGAGGACATATACCAGTATTTATGGTACACATAGACGAGGACATTTACCAGTATTCATAGTACACATAGTAGAGAACATTTACCAGTATTCATAGTACACATAGACGAGGACATTTACCAGTATTTATAGTACACATAGTCGAGGACATTTACCAGTATTCATAGTACAAATAGTCGAGGACATTTACCAGTGTTTATAGTACACATAGACGAGGACATATACCAGTATTTATGGTACACATAGACGAGGACATTTACCAGTATTTATAGTACACACAGACGAGGACATTTACCAGTATTTATAGTACACATAGACGAGGGCATTTACCAGTATTTATAGTACACATAGACGAGGACATTTAACAGTATTCATAGTACACATAGACGAGGACATTTACCAGTATTTATAGTACACAGACGAGGACATATACCAGTATTTATAGTACACATAGACGAGGACATTTACCAGTATTTATGGCACACATAGACGAGGACATGTACCAGTATTCATAGTACACATAGACTAGGGCATTTACCAGTATTCATAGTACACATAGTCGAGGACATATACCAGTATTCATAGTACAAATAGTCGAGAACATTAATCAGTATTGGTCCAAGTTTAAATTAATTTACGTTTTAGCGTAACAAATGTCATCATATTTATCGTAGAATATCATGGTCTCTTGTTGATACAATTGTTGACATCATCAGACACAAATGTACCTCAGACCCCTTAACGGGTTGGGGGCAACCTCTCATTTGAGTAACTATCACCGTTTTCAGTTATCAATTTCAAGCAATGAACAGACGTAAACAAGTTTTAAAAAATTAGCGTTTCAAAATTTTGACTTAAACTTAAAAACATACATCTTTATAATATACTCCGCACTATATCTTGGTGTAGATTTTAAGTTCGGGGTACCATCAGGTAAACATCGAAATTACCTCCACTCATAAGACGTGGACAAATTTGTCCCCGTCTAAAAACTGTATATACTTATTTCTGAAAATAAAGTAAAAATGCAAATGCAGTTTTAAAAAGTAACGGTTTTTCTTTCTTTGCATACCACGCACTACCCCACACGTTGATCAACATACTCTGGTACCCAAGAATCACTTTTTAAAACTAACGAGGCTGATAAATCAAAGTATCCTACATCAGGGACTGGGAATGCATTTTTCAGTATTGTGAGATTTATGCAGGCTTGTATTAATAATTCTACATACTATGACAAAACAAAATTGGCATGATACTAGCCAAACTGATCGTCTAACCTGTGTGGTACATATCGGAATTCGAACCTTTATCGCATAGATCAGAATCCAAGTGCCCTACAACTCCCGAGTAATCAACATATAAAGACAGTGCCTTGCACCCTAAACCGTCCATACAACATTCCGACGTGTCTGGGATGTTCATAATTAACTCTGGTAAGCAATACATTTCTTCTGAAATGACCAATCGTTTATATACAGGTGATCATTATACCAAGATATACATTAGATAACTCACCATGTTTCTTATTGCAATACTCCAAAACATCCAGAATATTTCGTGTTTTCAACCACAAACACCGACATTGAACACATACACAAAAATGAGAACAGTCCGTGCGCGCGGGAAAAATCATAGCCAATCAGTATAACTTGACAGGGATCAATTGACCAATGGCTATTAGGGGCACATTTGATGTATGCGAGTGCATCCACACCGCAAAACTATGGGGTATTTATCGAAAACATTTTGAACTCTTTTGGGGAGGTATTTAAAGATTTATAAAGGAGGCAGCTACGAGAACTTCAAGGGGCGGGGCAAACCCGATGAAGACAAATTGGTATGTTGCATTACGATAAACTAAATGTTCATCGAAATCTCCCACTGGAATTTAATAATACTGAAACGGAAGAAGACTGACAAGTTAAAAGTTACATCAACTTTGAGACAAAGTGACAATGCTATAATAAATGGACAACAGTTTTTATCATAACACCCCCCCCCCCCCTTGCAATTTTTCTCTCATTTCCATCTAATATCCCACCCTCCATAATAACAATAATATTTCACAAGGTAAATTATTTATTTTAATATACATAATTATTTGTAGATTTACATCCCGATAATGACACGAGTCATTGACTGTTGGTTCGCGTTGTAGCCGATCCAACTGAGTGTTCGATTCATGGCTAGTGTCCTTTCCTAACTTTTAAGTTTTTGTAATTCAAAGTGAGCACATGGCTATTGACGACACTAGTTTTAAATTGGTATTCTTTCAAATTTGCTACCATGTAGCTATATGATTACAGTTGATAAAAACGACATAAACTCTCATCAAGGCAAACCAATATTTACCAATGACGACCAATAATTGTTAGAAATGGGTTTTACGGAGGCGAGCTCAATGTCTGCTTTTCCCCATTATATGAGAGGTCAGCAACATCCGGGTTCTACCCCAAGTAGGCCTGAGATTGGTGAAAGCGACGTAAAATTTTTATACACCAAACAATATCAATAATTAGTGTTAGTAAACATTATATACATATATTGCAACATGGACAAAACAAATATACGCAAATAAATAAATGATTGAATAATTAAATAAGTCTTCGTCTCTTACTTATTCGAACACTCCAGTGGTTACGGTAATGTCAATATGCTGTCAGTCAGATTCACATCTCTCCGGATTGAATATCGGTTGCTGATTCAGAATTCTGAATGGTCCGTCATATATTTCCCGACAGGGGATTCAACCATGTCATGTGGCGCAAGTACCAATGTTACGACCAAAAGAACCATCAGAGTTCAATTTGCAAGATCTCAGGACAAGTCCGGTCTCTCGGTCCCCATCCTTAAGCATGCATATAGGGGAGTTTGGTTTTGGTCTGTTTGTTTACCAGTTGGGAACGTTAAACTTCGTCATATCTTCTACGTGATTTGAGACACAAGATGTGTACATTAAAAAGTAAACTTTTGTTGTTTATTGAATTATAAGTGTTATAAAGTTCAAAACATTTATTATGCTTATACTTAATTACTACAATCTTGAATAATTAATTTTTGTAATTTTTTTCTGGCAAGCTGTCTAATTGGTCAAAGTTGCCATACTGGATTCGAACCTCGGTGGAAAGCAAAATAGCAAATTTACTTTCATTTGTATCCTTTGATAATAAAATTGTAAATCTTCGGAATCTTCTCTTTTTTCCAATAACAAGTAAACTTGTAAAATACGCTTTTAATTATCTATCTATTTAATATTAATACTATTACTATAACTATTTTTTCTATTATTATTATTGGGGGGGGGGGGGGGGTTAAAAGCTTAAAAAACGAGTTGATTGCTCAGACATGCAGTGTAGAGCTAGCCAAAGTTACCAACTATACAACGTCAGAATAGATATATTGCATATATCGTGGGGTTGCACTATTGGAAGGGGGGGGGGGGGGGGCGGGGTTATATACATGTACAGTTCTCGTCGCGAGGTCGGATACATGTATTAAAATTGGTATAAAAATATTGAATTCAATGAATTTTGCAAGACTGCAGATTATCTTTGTTACAATCTTAACACGTACAGAATTAATTACATTGTAGTGCCATACATATCTTTGGCTACCACAGTTGCATTCTTGAGCATCTTTCAAGAGATATTAGTTGTTTAAACTGGCATCTGAGCCCCGTATTAATATTGATGTACCGATCACTTCCTTATTTTTATAGTGGATTACATAGGACCTTTCGGAAGGTACACAAGAGGGTGTTCTACATGCATGTTTACGCTCCCTTTTGTGACTGAATACTTTGAAATCAAAGGTCGCGCTTCTGTTCTGCTGTGACGCGTAAGCCTGTTCAAATCAAAGGAATGAAAGTCCTGAGAGACGGTCGTTAAAGTAAATCAAAGGACTGAAGGTCCTGAGTAACACTCATATAAAGATAAAGAGGAAATTGTTTTATCAATAGTATCAAGGCTGTAGTCTGGTGAGCGATTTACGCCTAAAAGTAATCTGCCTAACGGGAGGTAACTCGTACTGTCACGATGATGTAACATTTTTAGCCGTGATAGAAAATACAGAAGTAATATTCAATAATTTGTCTATTATGCATGTGTTTGTAAATTATCATGTGATATTGAAGAAAACTGTTTTTAGAGTTATTCTATTGACCAAAACTCTATGCCGGCAAATACGAAATGGGAAAAGTAAAATATTTTAAAACCTAAAAAAGCACAAGATAGTCAACTAAAAGCGAAGGCCAGGATATTAATTATCTTGAAACAATGGTTTTTATTTTTAATCCTCAGAGTGCTAACGTATTTGAAACAGGGCTGCAGATTTACATCATGCAGTAGAGGATGATGTCATTGAGACGTTACGTCTTAATGATGTGATGTCGTCGCACCTGCTGTATATGCTGTCTGTTGAAAAGTATGGTGTCTTTGAGCCATTATATTTCTAGACTTGTTCACAGAAGAGGCATGGTTTACATATTAAAAAGAAGACATTTTAAACTTTTAAATAATACTACGATGTTGTTACTGACATATTCATTGAAGTAGTTATATATGTACCACAAAGGCAGATTTTTCAAGGAAATATATGTACATGTACTTGTTTTCCAAATAGCCTCCAACCTCCTAAAAGGGGGGAGGGCATTAATGTGTTTATATATTTTGATAATATTGAATCTAAATATGGTTTTAATTTGAAATGTCATTTGAAGCTTATATGTATACAAATCAATTCCTTTCTTGATCATGAAAAGGAAATATTTCATTCAATATATATTACACACAAATGAGGTTATAGCAAAATGGGGGAGGGTGTAATATCTATCAAATTTCTTTGTAAAATGCTCCATTACCTATTGTAATTTTATGATGTTTTTACTTATGACAGACCATTGCACATTACAGTGTACTTCTTGTGAAACTGTGATTATTTTAGTAGGTTTGTTTAATTACTATAGCCACTATGAAAGGCTTCGTAAGTTGTCAGAGCTTTCCCTAATCCTTGTTATTTTTTCAATCAATCAGTATAAATTCATAAGTTTATCTATCAAAATAAAAAACCCCAAACTTTTCTGTGTCATATTTGTGAAAAAAAATACATAAACTGCTGATTTCTCTATATCGAAATAGGCATGAAACAGTGTTAATTTGCATTGATTCTAGTAGAATAATTTGCTCCATAACATGATACGTTTTTGTTA
This sequence comes from Pteria penguin, assembly GCA_035048485.1. Classification (NCBI taxonomy): domain Eukaryota; kingdom Metazoa; phylum Mollusca; class Bivalvia; order Pterioida; family Pteriidae; genus Pteria; species Pteria penguin. Next base: position 46,463,620 of record CM068586.1, on the reverse strand, counting down.
TTATTTAATCTACCTTTGTCTGTTCTTATAGAATATGCATGAAATAGCCAGTTGTAGATTTTTAATTCTTCTTACCAGTTCACCAGACTACCCCCTTAATTCAGGACTAGTTTCATTCTTACAATGAACAGCACAAATTCAAAATGACACTTGAATCATTATTGAGTTATTCTAATCAATTTTCTTTTAATGAAACAAAATTGAAGTGGGAATTGTTATATGAAGCTTGCATTTAAGTCCCAAGATGAACCATTAGCACAAGTTTGGGAATTTTCACACACTGTTTAGTTGAGGTGACTTGGCATACCGCCAAGTCAAAAGTCTTTTATTTTTACTAGTTTGTGGCAAAATGAGGTATCCCCAACAGGTTAACCAAATCAATTAAGTGGAAAACTGTCACATGAAGCAATCGAACCAGGTACTCTAGTGTACATCCCATAGATGAATCATTGGTGCAACTTTGGTGAATCCATGTTTGTAATTAGAGGGGGGGGGGGGGGGTTGTAATCAGATGAGGGTGTTCCTGAGGATACATGACTGTCAAGATAAACAAATGAATTCAAAAGAATTCTAAGATGTCAAAAGTAATTACCTTAAGTGGAAAGTCTCATCACAAGGAATCTATATGTGAAGTTGTACTCCTACTGGATCAAAAGTTACTGCCAAGGTTAAAGTTTTTGTGACAAGACTGACAGATGGAGGAATGAGTATTATGAGATGTAATGTCCCCTTGCTTTCACGAAAGTGGGGGACAAAAAGTGATGTTAAAAAGGCATTCTAATTCACTTGTTCTTCTTCTTCCATTACGAAGTGTACTCATAAAATGAGTGTCATACTTCATGTATAACCACGATATAGAGTCCTCAAATTTACATGAAACATGTTTTGTTTTGATAATTCTGATTGGTCCACACATTAGCGTTCAGACATGTATAACCACGATATACCGTCCTCAAATTCAAAAGTCATTATACCAGAGACATATATATGTGTATATATGTCTCTGATTATACCTACTCTTTGACTTTGTCCACATTGCCTCTGACTCCAACTGTCAAAAATTCTGCTACTATACACATACTTACCATAAACACATCCATCAATATCCCAGAACTAACAATACTACACACATACTTACCATACACACATCCAAACACATACTTACCATACACACATCCATCAATATCCCAGAACTAACAGTACTACACACATACTTACAATCCATCATTATCCAAGAAATAACCATATTACACACATACTTACAATACACACTCATCATTTATATCCCGAAATAACAGTACTACACACATACTTATGATACAAACACTAATCAATGTCCTGCAAATTACTGTATGTTTCATTCCTGGAGTGTGCCGTTGTATTACATAGGTTCATTGTCCTAGTTTGACTCCTGTAGTATACCACTATGTTACATAGATTGGTTATCCTGATTGTTTCCTGTAGTATACCACTATGTTACATAGGTTGGTTATCCTGATTGGTTCCTGTAGTATGCCACTATGTTACATAGGTTGGTTATCCTGATTGGTTCCTGTAGTATACCACTATGTTACATAGGTTGGTTATCCTGATATGTTCCTGGGGTATGCTACTATGTTAAATAGGTTGGCTATTCTGGTTTGGTTCCTATAGTATACCACTATGTTACATAGGTTGGTTATTCTGGTCTGAATCTATAGTATACCACTATGTTTCATAGATTGGTTCCTGGAGTGTGCCATTGTATTACATAGGTTGGTTATCCTAGTTTGGTTCCTGGAGTATGCTACTGTGTTACATAGATTGGTTATCCTGGTTTGGTTCCTGGAGTGTGCCATTATATTACATAGGTTGGTTATCCTAGTTTGGTTCCTGGAGTATGCTACTGTGTTACATAGATTGGTTATCCTTGTTTGGTTCCTGGAGTGTGCCATTATATTACATAGGTTGGTTATCCTAGTTTGGTTCCTGGAGTATGCTACTATGTTACATAGGTTGGTTATTCTGGTTTGGTTCCTGTAGTATACCACCATGTTACATAGGTTGGTTAGTCTGGTTTGGTTCCTGAAGTATACCACTATGTTGCATAGGTTGGTTATTCTGGTTTGGTTCCTATAGTATGCCACTATGTTACATAGGTTGGTTATTCTGGTTTGGTTCCTATAGTATACCAATGTTACATAGGTTGGTTATTCTAGTTTGGTTCCTATAGTATGCCACTATGTTACATTGGTTGGTTATCCTGGTTGGTTCCTGGAGTATGCCACTATGTTACATATATTGGTTATCCTGGTTTGGTTCCTGGAGTATGCCAATATGTTACATAGATTGGTTATCCTGGTTTGGTTCCTGTAGTATACCACTATGTTACATAGGTTGGTTATTCTGGTTAGATTCCTGTAGTATGCCACTATGTTACATAGGTTGGTTATTCTGGTTTTGTTCCTGAAGAGGCCAATATGTTACATAGATTGGTTATCCTGGTTTGGTTCCTGTAGTATACCACTATGTTACATAGGTTGGTTATTCTGGTTAGATTCCTGTAGTATGCCACTATGTTACATAGGTTGGTTATTCTGGTTTGGTTCCTGAAGAGGCCACTATGTTACATAGGTTGGTTATTCTGGTTAGATTCCTGTAGTATGCCACTATGTTACATAGGTTGGTTATTCTGGTTAGATTCCTGTAGTATGCCACTGTTACATAGGTTGGTTATCCTGGTTTTGTTCCTGAAGAGGCCACTATGTTACATAGGTTGGTTATTCTGGTTTGATTACTGTAGTATGCCACTATGTTACATAGGTTGGTTATTCTGGTTAGATTCCTGTAGTATGCCACTATGTTACACAGATTGTTATCATCTATGCCCCTATGTGACTGAACAAACAAATGTCGAAAGTGACTTAACTTTAATCAACTTACTTTATAGATAGGTACAGGAGGATGCCTTCCCTTATCAACCGTTTAAGTAGCTACAGCAGGGTGCCTTCCTCTGATGACCTTACAAGTAGGTACAGGAACGTGTCTTCCTCTGATGAATTTATGAGTAGGTACAGGAACGTGCCTCTCTCTGATGGACTTATAAGTAGGTACAGGAAGGTGCCTTCTTCAGATGAGCAGGTTCAGGAGGATACATTTCTCTGATGACCATATAAATAGGTACAGAATAGTATCTTCCTCTGACAACCTTATTAATAAGTACAGGACGGTATCTTCTTCTGATGTGGCTACCTTCTCCTCCTTCCCTTGACAGTTTGAGTATCACATCCACATCTCTGATGTATTCTTTATTCTTCTTCTTCCCTTGACAGTTTGAGTATTACATCCACATCTCTGATGTATTCTTCCTCCTTCTTCTTCCCTTGACAGTTTGAGTATCACATCCACATCTCTGATGTATTCTTCCTTCTCTTCCTTCCTTTAGCAGTTTAAGTATCAAATCCATATCTCCAATGTATTCTTCCTTCTCTTCCTTCCTTTAACAGTTTAAGTATCAAATCCACATCTCTGATGTATTCTTCCTTCCTTTAACAGTTTAAGTATCACATCTACATCTTTGATGTAGTCTTCCTTCTCCTCCTTCCTTTAAAGTGCTATTAGAATGATCACAATTTTTCTATATTGTGTGCCTATCTACATAAACAAGTCGCTCACAAAATATTATGCTCATGCGTGACGCCGATCTCAAGATTCATACAATAAGCAATAAAATGTTCGATAGTTTTTTTTTCAGTAGTTAATCGCCATAATATGTGATGTCAGAAGTTGTGCAAGTGATACTTTTCCCTGAATTTTCATTATTACGTTAAACTTTGAATTGTGACGTCATACTAAATGACGTTAAAAGTTGTTCAAAGGTTTTGTAATAAGTAAAACCGGAAGTCTTTTATTTCTCAGAGAAATATTGAAGCATGAAAAGTTGTAATTTCTATCAATGGAGGAATAATTCAATTAGTATTGCATGAAAACACAAAATTCGCTAGCATTCTAATAGCACTTTAACAGTCGGAGTATCACATCCATGTCTCTGATGTAGTCTTCCTTCACCTCCTTCCTTTAACAGTCAGAGTATCAGATCCACATCTCTGATGTAGTCTTCCTTCTTCTTCTTCCCTTGACAGTTTATGTATCACATTCACATCTCTGATGTAGTCTTCCCTTCTTCTTCTTCCCTTGACAGTTTGAGTATTACATCCACATCTCTGATGTAGTCTTCCTTCTTCTTCTTCCCTTGACAGTTTGAGTATCACATCCACATCTCTGATGTAGTCTTCCTTCTTCTTCTTCTCTTGACAGTTTGAGAATCACATCCACATCTCTGATGTAGTCTTCATTCTTCTTCTTCCCTTGACAGTTTGAGTATCACATCCACATCTCTGATGTAGTCTTCCTTCTTCTTCTTCCCTTGACAGTTTGAGTATCACATCCACATCTCTGATGTAGTCTTCCTTCCTCTTCTTCCCTTAACAGTTTGAGTATCACATCCACATCTCTGATGTATTCTTCCTTCTTCTTCTTCCCTTGACAGTTTGAGTATCACATCCACATCTCTGATGTATTCATCCTTCTTCTTCTTCCCTTGACTGTTTGAGTATCACATCCACATCTCTGATGTATTCTTCCTTCTTCTTCTTCCCTTGACAGTTTGAGTATCACGTCCACATCTCTGATGTATTCTTCCTTCCCCTTCTTCCTTTAAGTTTGTGTATCACATCCACATCTCTGATGTATTCTTCCTTCTTCTTCTTCCCTTAACAGTGTATGTATCACATCCACATCTCTGATGTATTCTTCCTTCTCCTCCTTCCCTTAACAGTGTATGTATCACATCCACATCTCTGATGTATTCTTCCTTCTCTTCCTTCCTTTAACAGTCAGAGTATCACATCTACATCTCTGATGTACTCTTCCTTCCCCACCTTCCTTTGACAGCAGGTGAAGAGCCTACCTGGTGAATCAAGTTATGGTGTATGATTTAGTACAATGTATAACAGAGACACATTTGGCACTATCATGACACTCCTGTACATCTGATATGCTATGAAGTTATTATTCAATTGTTCAGTACAGTCATTTCAATAGTATCCATACATTCACAGTGATGTTGAAAAGTGTCAGTCCGTGTCAGAAGTTTTTGACTGACAAAATTTCATTCGGACTGACAAAATTCTGAAATTGTTTCTGTATATTTCATTGTCCTGACTGACAAAATTTTCAAAATCACTCAAAATGACTGACAAAATTGAAAACTCTTCAACATCTCTGCTGATTCACCTGTTCAGATGTACATGTACAAATTCATACTGGAGTTGTCTCTCTTTGACACACAAGTTATGCCAATAAAACAGAATAAAATTGTCACAGTAAGGTCATGTGATGCAATTGCAATCAATTGTAACATTGAGAAAACAAAAACACAGTACTGAATAGGTGCATACCTCATGCAGTCTGTAATGTAAAGGAAATAAGCACTAAATGTTCCTGATTCATAAAGAAATATCTGTTGTTCACAGTATTTACATAAATTATATGGTTATCTTTCCCCTTCATCACACTATGCAGACAAGTGTACAGAGATTGAGAACATAAGTATTGGTACACACTACTACTAAACATCTGTGCAATGAAATATACATCCTTGTGTTGTAAATATATCTCTTTCTTTTTTGTCTGACTATACATTTGTTCAGGTCTTTTAAATGTTATTCTAGAATCACTCCTCTTTCAGAATAACCAATGATAATAAAAAAAAATATTATTGTATTTCTGAGAAGTTGGGATAATAATTCAAACTTTAACCAAAATTTGTTAACCATCATTACATAAAATTTGACTCAAATATTATTTCCCAAATTGCATAGAATTTCATATCTTGGTATGATAAATGATGATAATTGATATATATTCCATATACATACCACATATACATATCACATATACATACCACATATACCGGTACATACCATGCACATATCACATATACATACCACATACAGCTGAATGTCATATCACATGGTGGTGAATTATGTTGTTTAGAAGAATCAAGTTTACTTTCACTTTTAATGTGTTATCAGAAACAGCTGCATACTGTATGTGTACATATATTAGTGTATCCACATTTCAGCACTAATACTGCTAAAATATGAACCTCACTAAAATAAGTACATGGACAATATAAACAACGAAAATGAAATTATGCTGAACACTGTCTGCATAGTGTGTTCATTTCTGAAGATAAAGCAGAGACTTCGAATATGGCTGTTTTATTTATTTCAACAGAGATTAATTGTCCCCCAAAAGTATCAATCATAGTCAAACATCCAACCTGACCACATACCTGACCACACCTGGACTCTTATCAGTCAGGAATGTTATTTATCAGATCAATCATAACAATACTAGTATAATAACTATCACATATCTGTTTCAAAGATCCCTCTACCATGCAATCTAGAAAACAAAAATTGTTTTGACATTAGATTTCACAATCCCATCTTTTTATTTGCCAGGATTGTTATAATTGAGTATTACGTTAAGAACATGATTAACTATGATTTTTGGGATTTCATCATATCGGAATGATATGCGAGTTTTTATTATCGGTCTGAAGAGTGCTTATGGGCAAAACTAATCAAACCAACACTTTTCAAAATTGTTAAAATGTGATAGATTATCAAATATTAAAAGCTATCTTCAATCACCAGCTGTCCTTCTTTATTAACCTTACAAATATCTAGGTGTTATATTACAGAATGGAACAAACATATTGACAACATAACATCAAACAACTCAATTTCCTAAAACGTAATCTTAAAGTTGCCTCCCCAAAAATTAAAGAAAGAGCATACTGGTCATTAGTAAGACCAAAATTAGAGTACAACAGTTGCACAATGGATCCTCACCATCAGTCTCAAATCCATTTGGTTAGAAATGGGCGGCATGGGGCAGCCAGGTATGTCACTAATAGATTCCATAACACCAGCTCTGTTAGTGACATGTTACAACAACTAAATTGGCCGACCTTACAACAATGTTGCCTGCGAACCCACCTCATCTGTTTTTACAAAATCATCCATAACATAACTGCCATACACCCAACAGACCTTTTCTATCAGCAGAACTAGAAACAGTAATCCCCTTAGCTTCCAACACATACCTACAAACAAAGACACTTACAAGTTTTTGTTCTACCCCTCTACAATAATTCAATGGAATATGCTTCTGGCTCACAGTCTCCACTGACAAGCTGGATGCCTTCAAAAAGCAGGTTACAATACTTGCTCTTCTATTAATCTTCACTAAACAGCAACTTTAACATGTACATAGATTTAATCAGTTGTAAACTCTTTTAAAGTTTTATCCTCTGCCACGGTACGCAAGTTAATATAGGCACGTAATGGTCAATATTGACCGAGTGTGTTTCACGAAAAGAAGAAGAAAAGAAATATATTTCAGTCTTAAAATTAAAAAATGATATCCAAAAAGTCTTAAAAATTAGATTTTAGAGTCAAACTAATAAAAAGATCTAACTACTAAAGACACCCTTCAAGATCATTCTGATGCATTCACATTATAAATCTATATAGGAATTATGAAAAAAAATTCTCAAGAAGGGTATCCTCTGAGGCCTATATCACCCCGGATCCAACCATTGACAAATCTGGTAGTAAAACAACAACAACACTGGCAGAGGATCATCAGTGCTTCATCCTCACAAAGTTTCATTAAAAGCTCCTCTTTACTATGGCTATAGCTCACACAAGCCTTGGCTCTGGCAAGCTAACAAATGCTGGGATAGAGTCACCTAAATTTATTTCCTTTACTCTTAAACTTACAAAGCTATTTTAGAGATTGAAAAATACCAGATAGCATTAGATTTAGCACCAGTAACGTACTGTGTATTTGTTTCCACAAAGAGTTCTTACAATGTCAATATCAACTATAATTTCATTCAATACCTTCATGCATTCTATGTTGTTTATATTTGAAGTATGTTGTTGATAAAGCTGCATGGCATTAGGAATATTAGCAAACCTAACACACCCACTGCTGTATATCTCACTGTATATATTGTTTTTCTTCCTTGAAGCTTATAGGAAATACTCTGCTACATGGAAGGGAAGTATATCCTCTAGAAGTCTTCACTTTAAATCTGCCATGGTATTTACTTCCAATGTTTCATTCTTAATTTCTATCTCCACAGAATGTCAAACCTGTCATTGAATTCCATCTAAAAATATCAAATTGTAACACTGAAATGTTACATTATGCATTCTGTATGATTCAAATAAAAGGTACATTTACATCATATTCAATTCTGATTGAATGAGGAAATATTTAATAAAACTGTATAAGATTATTTATCTATGACATTATATCAAGCTTGAGTAACAATGCTGATTGTACTGCTAAGTGCAGAATCTATTCAGTGTGACTGACATTCAACTTACATACTAATGTATTTATTTAAAGTAAGTAATTTTCAAGATAGTAGAGCCTTAGTCCAACCAGCCATATCCTCCTTTTTAATATAGGATTCAGTAGATATACTATCACACATGTTAATAATTTACAAACTTATCAAAATGATGAATTGTTAAACCTGAAATTCTTGACTTTTGTATTTAATTTACAACAAAATACAGAGTTATCTCCACTTTGATCATCCATGCTAGCTTTCTTAATTCTTTTTACAGTCAATTATTGATACAGGTTTTCCTTAGAATGAACAAATAAAACATGCACAATGCTAAATAATTATTTTTTAAGTATGGACATAAATACCATTGTTATTTGAAGAACTATTTCAAATCAAATTCAAGAATATAAATTTCCAATCTTTAACATACATTGTGAGAGTTATCTTTCTTGCACCACAATTTACAATTTCTTATTTGTCTCTCATGACATCTGAATGTGAAGTAGAATGGCAGGGATGATGTCAAACGTGTTAAAAGGTAAACAGGATCAAAAATTTCTCTGTAAAGATATATTAGAAAACCTTCATAAGCTTTTCTGAAATGTATTTTATATATTAGTTTGTTTGAACTTTATTTTTTTACAACACTCATATCATTGGAATCAGTGATTAGCACTGGGGAACATTTTATCCAAATAAAACAAATTACTTTAAACAAGTACATCTACACACTTTTATAATGAGAATTTGAACACAGATTTAACAGCAGGGAAAGAATATAAATAATTCTAAAACATTGCAAAGCCAGATTAGCAAAAACCACTGAAACCTTTCATTCTATATGTACATATTGTACATTACACATACACAATGATACATTTTAAACAATCATGGATTTAATGGTCATGTTATGCATTATTCATTATTTCCTTTTTGTTTTTTTTTTTTTTTGTCTGGTTGATTGGTATATTACATTACTTTCAACAATTTTCAGTCGTAAAGTGACATGGAAACAGGAGGTAACCAATCTCTTCAACTTAGTGGTGCAATCAAGGAATCGAACCTAGATGAGTAAGAATTGGAGACACCTATTACAGAGTAATAATATAAAGAACTACTCACACATATTCTGATCAGATATACCTTTAAAACAAGCTGTAGTCAATATTTATTGAATTGATAAGAAAGTATTTACTATATAACAATTTACAAACTTTAAAAGAAGGATGATCTGGTATATTACAATATTTTTTACATAAAAATTAGAAATAATAAATATAAGAACATATATATGTTATAATTTTGTGCATCAGATGCGCATTTCAACAACTTAAGTCTCTTCAGTGATGCTCATGGCTGAATGAATGGAATTCTAATAATATGTAAATATTTGAAGAACAGAGTTAAAACCAATATGGCTGAAATAGTGAGTCAAAGAATCAATTTAAGGACAGAACTATGCATGGGGGAGATACTCCTTAGTTTTAGGGTGATTTACAAAATTTCAAGACTGAAAATTTTAAGTATATATTTCACATCAGTACAATAGTACTGGAAACTAGACTCATAAAAATGTGTTGTACTTATGGATGAGTCCTTTACTCATGAGCTACCACTTAAGCAATTATCTTTGATGTGGAATTGTCAATTTAATAAGACAGCATGTTAAGATAGCTTTATCTAATATTACCGTATAAACATGTCCAGCTTGAAAATATTATAAGATGGAGGATAAGACTGTGTCCATTCCATGAGGAAGTCAGGAGAATGATTTTGACCAGAGGTCTGATCTGCCTGAAAAGTCCACCACAATCTACCTAGTATTAAATGCAAAACATACTAAAATTAAACATTGCAAATTTGTTTATTTATAGTTTAATGATAGTATTATGCTAAAACATTCATTATTTGATGTTTCTAGAGCTGATCTCATTGCCAATTTATTAAATGCATTTACATTTTTATGATGTTTTTACTGAAATTTTCCCTTCCTTTGGAAGTGTTTTTCTAATTTTCAATACATTTCTTCAACAACTAATGAATAAAGGGTAACTACATGGAGGTAACTGTATTTCCTTGAGCAGAACAAAGTACCGGTAGGTCAAGAAGAACACTCTCTAAAGGTAAATCTCCATTGTTCTGTTAATATATAAAATAATACTGTTACCCATGAGACAAAAAGCTTTCGATGAAGTGATTTAACCACAATTTAACTACAATTATTTGAAATTTGACTCATCAGGAAATTTGAATTATTCAAGTCAAAGTACATTTGTAAATGAGAATCAGTTGTACATGAAAGCAGGACTGTAATTTTCAAACACATATTAGCCCCAAAATAATTGTCTGGAGCATTTAGCTCTAATTTTATAGATTTAAACCATTCCATTATTTTTGTTATGCTAAAGACCGACCATCGTTTCTCTGCAATCTGATGCAGATGAAGTAAAGAGAGGTTTTCAAGTCAAATGATTTATTCTTCTATATAAAGAAATCCACTAACTCTCAAGTCAATTTGTCCTTATCTCAGCAAATTTCCACATGAACTAAGCTAGCTTGACCCTAGGTTTAGCAGACATCTCTATCACCACAGACCCTAGCAATAGATATTATTAACCCTTGATATTATATTGATAACTTGCCATTACCAAGCTGTATTGCCATGCTGGGTAGTAATGTCAGAAATGCTTATTGATCACTAAGCCTGGATTATGTGGTGTTTCCTTCATCATAAACATCATTACTACAATCAGTGCCATTTTCAAAAGCATCTTCATGCACTTGCTCTAGCTTAATCATCAGAAGTATCTGAATAAAATTTGAAAATGAGATTATATTCTTAATTACCAAAGAGAAAATTATAAAGGACTCTCCAGGAACACCCACAAAACACAAGTGTTTTGTCTCCTTAGACATTTAATAGCCAATACACCATATTAATACTAATACATGCAAGATAGGGTACATAATTTTCATGTTTCATGAACTTTCATTATTCATTATATTTATATTCATTATAACTTTCATTATTCCTTATTCATTATATATATTCATTATAACTTTCATTATTCATTATATATATTCATTATAACTTTCATTACTTATTATATATAAATATATATATATATATATATATATATATATATATATATATATATATATTCATTATAACTTTTATTATTCATTATTCATTATATATATATTCATTATAACTTTTATTATTCATTATTCATTATATATATATTCCTTATAACTTTTATTATTCAATATTCATTAAATATATATTCATTACAACTCTCATTATTAATTATATTTATATTCATTATAACTTTCATTATTCATTATATATATATTCATGATAACTTTCAATTTTTATTATATATATATTCATTATAACTTTCATTATTTATTATATATATATATATTCATTATAACTTTTATTATTCATTATTCATTATATATATATATATTCATTATAACTTGTATTATTCAATATTCATTATATATATATATATTCATTACAACTTTTATTATTCATTATATATATTCATTGTAACTTTCATAATTCATAATGTATATATTCATTATAACTTTCATTATTCATTATATATATTCATTAAAACTGTTATTATTCAATATATATATATTCATTATTCATCATATATATATTCATTATAACTTTCATTATTCATTATATATAGTCATTATAACTTTCATTATTCATTATATATATATTCATTATAACTCTCATTACTCAGTATATATATATATATATTCATTATAACTTTTATCATTTATTATATATATATTTATTATAACTTTTATTATTCATTATATATATATATTCATTATAACTTTTATTATTTCACATACATAGTGTTGGCTCTTGTCTGGTAAGTGGATTCAATAGGTTTACCTATGATGCAACAGCATGTTAAATATAATTGTCACAGTGTAGTCTTCCTGTGGCATGAAGGAACATTGTCTAGGGTAACCATTGACACAGTGTGGTATTCACTTGAGGATATTCACCTTCATCTATATATACCTACAGTTAAAAGAAAATATCAAGAGAAAACTGAAATCTTATGTATATATTGTACAGACATTAACTTGAGTTAGTGAGCAGGTGTTAAAGTCAGGTGTACCAATTAAAGTAATTCAAAAATAAGGTATATAATCCTATATTAATTCATTTCTATCAGCAGTAGCAAGGTAGCAAGTAACAAATTCTCTGTCATTATACTTCATGTTTCTTTCTTACATTATCATTACATTATGTGACATCAAGAGGATTCCTTTATATAGTGTGAAGGATTTGCTACATCACAACATACCTGTGAACAGCTTATTATGACACATCTAGAGATTTCTCATCTGAAAATTTAAGTTTTTAATTAGAGATTTTAATCAGTCAGCAACATATCACTATTCTTTTTATGATCAAAGAAAAATAACATATTTGTAATGATATCCTTTCACCATCGAGCATAATGCTTCATTTATTGATGTTATTTAAGACGTTTGTACTTTTGGTTAGTATTGACAGATATTCATAATACATATAGTATGAATTTATATGGCAATGAATACAAGCCTTTCTGGATGAAATACAAATATCTTAAGGTGATTTTAAGTTTAGTAGTCCTCAGTATTAATTGTTTCTGTTGACTACTGTACCAAAATTTAAATCAGGTATAAAGTGAAAACTATTATGAGAGTCCATCTGTACTCTAAAACAAGTCCATTAAAACTGGTGGTCTCAAAATTAAGGTTTCAGGTTTTTATAGTTTTAGTTTCTTGTCAGTTATACCTCGTGTGTTTGCCAGATAAAACATATATAGCCCAGTACAACTCTATCTGTTTATATTATTTCTATTAGAGTTATCCTTCTTTGATTATGTCTCCTATCAGGTAACGGTGATTAGTGATGGTAATTTTAATTTAAAAATTCTATAGATGCAACTGAACTGTCAAGATCCATTGATCCAATCTATTTACAAAATGTAAGCAAACTTTGCCCTAGACATAGGCTGCATACAGCCTCAGAGACATACTGATTAGGTACCCAGTGAGAGTCCCCAACTCTCATGATATCTCATCCACAACAGAAAGTTAAAGGAAAATGGAGAACACTTCATTGATGAATATAAAATACCATATTACTGAATTATTCCATATCTAATGCTCAACACACACATATCCAGATCTTTATTAACATGTTATGTATGCAGGATTCAGTTAACATGTTATGTATGCAGGATTCAGTTAACATGTTATGTATGCAGGATTCAGTTATCTAATTAATATTTACCGCGGCTAATACTATATTTTTATGTATAAGGAATGGTCTGTCATTTTCAGGACATTTAATCAATCATTATCGGCTACACAGAAATGGTGAGGGTGGCATAATTATAATTGTAACTCTATGAATAAGAGGCAGTGTTGGAATAAATGCTTGAAGGTTGAAAAGCTACTTACAACAGCTTTTTGTAGGACTACTTGTGGTTGATATGAAGCTTGTATTATAAGATGCACATCTTTATATATTTTAAAGTTGTGGTTTGTAAAATCAATGAGACTGTGTGTAGAATTTTGTTTCTTTGTTTATCCTGGTAATTAATTTGTAAATATCAAGGGAATTGAGAAGATTTTCCTGCACCAAGTTAAATGCTATCATCATCCAATTCTAGGCAAGAATCTTGCATATTTTATAAATTTGGTGATATATATTGGATGTACACTTATCTTATCATTTTGATTGCTGAAATAATATCTAAACATGAAGTGACTTTTATCGTTAAGGATATCTACTTTATTGTAATAATCCAGCTGGCAGGAAGCTGCCCTATTTTGACCGACTTTCAATTTAATAATTAAAACTCTGGCCACTAAATGTGGATGATATAGGATTTACACAAACCCAGTGTTTTATTTGTGTCCTAAATATCCTATTTTAACACAATAACAGTTTATATTTGATAAAACTGTACAGCCCCTTTCACTAAATTATAAAGATGGTAGTATGTGATTGATGAAGTTATGTGCCTGCAGAGCTTCCTGAATGGAAACTGTACATGTTACTTCACAGCTGTCAATCATTTCTTCCAAATAAGAGTAATAAAGGTCATCACATTTTATTTTTAACTTCTGTGGATGTAAAGCGAGTAAAAGTGGTCCATATTGTCCTTAAGGTAATTGACCATGATTCAAAATTGAGACTGACTTCACCACTATCAATAAATTTCTGCCTGCACAGAATAATTGTCATGATACATGCAGTAAAACATTGGCCCAACTTAGCATGACATCTTTTATAATCAATAATCATCATTGAAAAAAACCAACCTCTCGGCCACCAGCCAAGACCTCTAGGTCACCAACCAACACCTCTGTCTCGAGCCAAGACCTCTCCTTCACCAACCAACACCTCTCTGTCACCAACCAAGACCTCTCCATCACCAGCCAAGACCTCTCCATCTCAAGCCAAGCACCTAATTACTGGGGCTAAGCTAGCTCTGTATAAATGTGTACTTTAATCTGGATTTGGAAACTTAGAAAATTTGTTCAAATGAAAACAAAGATTAGATTTACCTTGGAATTGGAGAAACCGGGTTTAAACAAAATGTCTTTTTCAAAATTTCAGTATATCCTACTTATCCATAAAATCAAACCTCTTAAAGCAAAATTTCTTTTAAAATTCTCAAATTTTTTCATTCAACTTCCTGGCATGTATCCTCTTTGAAATGTTTTAGACTTGATAAGATATAGTTCTGTTCTTATTACCTCGTTTGAAACTCCAAAGATCTCAAAATATTTGTTTACTACCACTGTGCTTCAACGGTGACAAAAAAATAATAAAGAGCATGATTCATCTACATGTACCTGTATTATTATATACCTGGTCAATCTTACTGCTACAGATGAAATGACATAAAAGTTATAAGAAATACAAAGCCCTAGGTAATGCTGTGTGGTTTGTCACCTGATTATGCTGACAGCTAGGTAAACTGATGTGTAGGAGGACATCAAGGTCTCAAGAATGCCAACGTCCAGTAAAATACAGATGATGTCAGTCAGGAACAGCACTCTTCGTACAAACTGATATATAAAAGAGAAATTTAAACAAGTCAGTGTAAAAAATCACATATAACTAATATCTACAAACTTATGAGATATGATTGGAATGGGATCCATATATCAACTGACTATATCAATCTAGAAATTAATTATTCTGATATAGATATATGTTATATACTAATGTATACATTATATATTATACAATATATACATTATATATTATATACTGATGTATACACTATATATCATACACTAATGTATATATTATACATTAATGAATATGCTGTATTTTTTAGAAAGAAGCAGAAGTGTAGTAATAAGCATTGTCTTGTTTTTATAAAACAATTTAAAAAAAAAAATTCTTTTGAAATGTACATATCTAAAAATTTGATTTGGTTTGACTGACCTTGTAGTTTGATTTCACCTATATGGTGGAATTTTGTTCGTTTCTTGTCTTACAACACAACAAGATCATTCCACTTATAAAGTAATTGATGCCATATGCTTTATATGGTGATTGATGCCATCTGCTTTAATATGGTGATTGATGTCATCTACTTTATATGGTGATTGATGCCATCTACTTTATATGGTGATTGATGCTATCTACTTTATATGGTGATTGATGCTATCTACTTTATATGGTAATTGATGCCATCTGCTTTATATGATGATTGATGCCATATACTTTATATGGTGATTGATGCCATCTGCTTTATATGGTAATTGATGCCATCTAAGTTATATGGTGATTGATGCCATCTACTTTATATGGTGATTGTTGCCATCTACTTTATATGGTAACTGATGCCATCTACTTTGTATGGTGATTGTTGCCATCTACTTTATATGGTGATTGATGCCATCTACTTTATATGGTGATTGATGCCATCTACCTGGTGAATCGCACAGAAATTTTGACCAGTATACACGGACCCACCTGAAGCAGTGAGGAAACTTTATGTGCCACGTCTACCACGACACAAAACCTGGGTTTTTAGTGTCTCATCCAGAAGACAGGACGCTAATGAGTTACTGGTGGACCTGAACTTAGGACCTGATAGTCACAAGCCAAGTATCTTGTCAATGGAGCTAAACCAACTCTATATGTTGGGAGTTTTAAAAGTAGAAAAACTGAAGAAGATATTTGACCTCTTGACAAAGACCCTGGCAAGCTTGCCCACTTCACCTCTTCCAATACTAAAATTGCTTCTAGTTGTATCTACTGTCAATAAATGTTAAAGAATTAGACATACTACCAAACTGATGTTACCAAAACCTATAATTCATCTCTGACTACCATTGGTTCTCCATTTCAAATTGCTTCCATATACTCCCTGCTCCTATAATGAAAATTGACAATGCGCCACATTTGAAATTTTCAAATACACGTAGTTTTAAAATAGAGATAGCAGATTTTAATAAATAAATTAATATTTGTTATAATGTTACATGTTTAACTATCTGAAGTTTTGAAATCAATAAAGTGAAAAAATTGTAGTCAAGGAAGAAAAAATGAAAATGCCATGGTAATACAATTTTTAAGTGGCCTAGGCAAGATTATGACAATATATCATGCATGGCTACAAAATGTGTTTTTAACATTGGATATTTTCTGTAATTTAAAAAAAAAACAACAAATATTTAACAATATCTCATTGACATGCAGGGTTCAATACTCCCACAAATGAAACACTTTAATACTGTAACTGTATTATTTAATGATACAGTTTATAACAATAGATGTACATTACTTACACAGTAAATGAATTTAAACATACAATTAAATTCATTTATGCTTTAAAACCGATGTTTTTAGTATAATTATTTACATGCACTTAATGGTTAAGACATTTTCCACTTATATAATGTACTCTAAGTTTCTCCCTTGAGGGATTTGCATACGGCAATCCGATCTTTAATAACATTCAAATATACGGGTATAAAAATCTTCTGGTTACTGGTATGATGTACATTTATAACAGGAATAAACCAGGTATCCTGGAGATAGTACTGAGTATGGTATAGTATCAATACAATCTATCAAATAGTCCAACCCTGTCTCACAAAACTTATCATGAAACATAATAAAGTCCTGAACTGGATTTCATACCAATTCACATATAAAACTACCATAATATCTTTGCAGATTGTTTCAAGTTTTACTACTGTGACCAATAATAAGAAAGGACCAGAGACAGAGAAATGGATAAGAAAGACACTTGCCTTATAGTCATACTACCTGAGTGCACAAACGAAACGAAAGCTGCAAACAAGCTAGCCTGGTGATCTATCTGAGGTTCAACTGCAGAAGATGTCACACTTTTGATTTGCCCATGTCCTTTGTAAAAACTCATGCCAGTGTGTGTTACCATAGTCTCTAAAATCACATGACAAGCATCAAGTACTACATAACAAGATCTGCTATATAACTTCCATGGCAGTAAAGTTAATATCTGTGTAAATTATCTAATTTTATCCATTAAATTCACAATTGGGAAATTTGGTTATAATATGATAACAAAATCACTCTGTATCCAAATATTTTCAGCCTCCTGGCCTTTATTTTATGTGGTAAAGAAAATGTACAGAGTATCAATTACTGCTGCTAAAGTGTAAATAACAAAGTACCAAAGTAAAACCACTACATACAGGGCAGCTGGCTGATAATGTGTGGGAACAATTACTGCTGCTACAAGTGTAAATAACAAAGTACCAAAGTAAAACCACTACATATAGGGCAGCTGGCTGATAATGTGTGGGAACAATTACTGCTGCTACAAGTGTAAATAACAAAGTACCAAAGTAAAACCACTACATACAGGCCAGCTGGCTGATAATGTGTGGGAACAGAGTGTTTTTATAATATCTAATAGTGACATTTAAACTAGTAATATGGTTTATAATCTATAATAACTTATTTACGGATCATTGACTTTTTTCAACATAAATTTCAACGGACATATATTAATCACTCTTGTTGTTTTTGCAAATATATGTATGACTATGGACAAGTAGTAGATATTTAATATCATGCTTATAGAATCAGATAACCAAAATTTAGATTTTTAACAATTTAATGTTTAGAAAAGAGTTATAATTTACTTCACCATTACATTGATTCCGACTTTACACAAAAATTGATTTTATTCTGAAAAACACAAATATGATTCCAAAATGTTTACCCCACACAATGTATATTTATACAGCCACCCAAAACATATTTTTCTGAAACTGTTTTGATAAATAGTGTATTTATACTGCCTTTCTCCTATGTGAGATAACTGAATCGTTAATTATTTCTTATATAATTATTTTTTACCATAAAAAAGAAATAGTACAATACCGATTTAGCAGGTGTTAATATTGCATATCTAACCTCAGGATTTTCATCAGATTGATTCATTCTGTTCATGTCAATGTTGTTACTTTCTATATGGTAATCAAAAACTTCATGAAGACAATCAACAGAAATAGACAACTTTTAAGGTACCCACTGCCTATTTGTAAAATCATGTTTCATTAGGTTTATTGATATAAACGAAGTTTATACAAGTCAAATTTCGGCAGACCCTTTACCCCTTAGGAGACTTATCACATATGTTTTTAATTAATATCGCTTGATAACCTCGTCTATATTTAGAATACAGCCTTGTTTTGAGATACATTCCAGACATTAGAGCCATTATTCAAGCGTGTGGATAATTATTCTTTGCAAATTTATATTGCTGACTTCAATGATAGAGGATTAACCTTCTCCATACCCGCCTCTCTCCATGGAACTGATTGCTAAGGGATTGACACATTATTTTCATATATTTTAGGACTATTATATATGATTCCATTAATTAATTTATTATTATGTAGTTTTGATCTGACTGTTCATTTAATTCTTATATAAACAATTAAATTTACTATCCCCAAGATGCTATAAGGGGAATTTTCCTTTTCATTTGTCACTTGTTGATCCCAAATGCCAATGTATGAAATTCTTGCAATAAATACTTTAAAATTTCAAATTTGTTTTTATTGTATAAAATTACATACAAGATTCAGTTTGTACATTTTAAATTAAGAATGTGAATACAATGGGACTTGTTTACTACCATTTGCACTTCATTTGTTATGCTAATAAGTGATTAGTTCACTATACAATACGGCCATGCCTGGTGCATTTGGACAGTCTAAAGTATGATACCCCATTTTCAGGATTATGTGTCCAAGTTCAATTATACTTGTATTAGAGTTGTCTCTCTTTGAATGGGAATTTGCTGAAAGTGTTTGAATGCCAGTTCCATAGGGGCTATTAAGTTGTCGGGATAAGACAAATTCATAAAGAGCCTATAGTAAACAATGCACAAGGCAAAAACCAGGATGAATACAAAAAGTCTGAAGATTACTGTGCAAATAATTAATATGCAATACATTTATTAAAGAACTGCTGGATCATTTAAGCCTACAACCCTTTTGTTTTTTAACACAATCAAAGCTGAGAAAGACATCATCACCTTATTGGATTGATAAAGTTTTCATTTAACAAACAATAAGATATCCCCAATGAGTTCAGTGTATAATGTGGCATGCTATTAAGTGTGTTCCACTGCAGCTGACAGATTCATTTCATCATTTCATTTGATTTTGATTTCATTTACAAACTCCACCTATTATTGTGCATGCACAATGTAACTGTAGCCCAAGTATAGTGGTGGCACCTGTTCAATGGTGGCACCTGTATAGT
This sequence comes from Pteria penguin, assembly GCA_035048485.1. NCBI lineage: Eukaryota > Metazoa > Mollusca > Bivalvia > Pterioida > Pteriidae > Pteria > Pteria penguin. The sequence continues at coordinate 46,443,380 of CM068586.1, read as the reverse complement.
GGTGGTACCTGTGTGGTGGTAGCACCTGTCAAGTTGTGCATTAACACTAATTAATTGATTACTTCATTACTTATACAATCTAACCAACCTAGTCCTGTATTTTACTGTTCTTCCAAACTGGTAAAAATCTGCCAAAGGTAGCAATCATCGTCTTTCTTCTTTCAATTACACCTCAAATGAGATACACAAACTGAAATGTAAACAAATCAAGTAATAATTTTATACACCTAGGTGCAAACAATTCTAATGACATCATTTTCATTTAACATGCTTCTTTCACATAAGTATATAACTATACATAAATCTTTAGTTATGCATTAAGTCCCCTAACTGAAACAGTTACAGTTTGCTTTACATGCCAGTGTCTGACATGAAAACTTTTTATGGCTTTAATCAAAGGTCAGAAAACTATAATGAGATTTTGGAAGAATTCATGTCGAGAGCCTTCCTATCCTGAGCTAACACCCTATCCTGAGCTAACACCCGAATTACCCGACTCTAAAATAGCAATATGAGACATATTATGATGAACAATTCCAAGAATGAAAATCAGTAAACGATATACAATGTAGTACCAGTATGTGCCTCTGTGAATTTATATATTCTTTTAAAATTATTGCTGCTCATCATGTCTCACAGTTGTATATAGAAACACTCACTGTGTATACATTACATTTACCACACACTACTCAGTCAAGTAATAGATAAATCAAAACTCTTAGACATCATGCTCATGTTCTTTACTATTGCTTTCCAGATAATCCATATAATGCTGGTCTATAATAGCATTCTTCTTCAGTACTCATGGCATTGTGATATACACACTGAAATATAAACAAATCATTACACCTATGAAAACACTCACAAAACACATTTTGATAGCTAATATTATATACACATTACTTTGTAAAAAGATTTTTGTAGACATGCTGATTTCTTTGAGCACATAAAGTATTAACTGCACATGAGAAATTGTCATCTTAAAAATACAAATAACTGTTTGACCTCATCCTTTACATAATTTGTTTATTGTATGCATCACATATTTTCGCACCAATATCATGTGATAGAGGAGGTTCTTCATGTAACACCTCACACCAGATATAGATTAACACTTGAATATTGACTACCAAGATATATAACATACGGAAATATATACTTCCATAACTGCTGTCTGTTTTCCTGCAAACTTAACCTTTGCCACAATTGGTCTATGTTTTTTTCAATCTCTAAACAAAAAGCACAGGTAACTTCCTGTTGAATTTACATTTATTCCATTATCCATTACAACTCAATTTCTCTTCCATTCTTTATTTTTCAATAGAGATGATAGTGAAAGCTTTTAAAAGTTTTTCATTTATAATATCATTTAATTTTATAGGAAGAAGATGGTTAAAGAAATACTATACTCACCATTTATTTCCTATCTTCTCTTTTCAACAGAAACATATTTCATGGAAGTTCACCACTGGAGCTGTCCAAAAGAAGGCAGTTTTACATTTCCAAGTAAAGTACCACCTAGTAAAATACAAATCTGCAATCAATCGGACCTTTTGGCTTTATTCCTAGTTTTTGAATGTGTAAGAACTGAAGGAATAGGATATTGGATGAATGTTCTAAACTAAAAGACAAGCTGACATTTATTTTAGAATAAAACATTCATTTACAATCATAAATGTAAGGACATGAATTTACTGAATTCACATTTTTTATTCTTCTAGATATTTTCAGACTCTGGTATATGCATATTGACATGATCATTTGATATCTGCAGTAATGTTCTCTAAGCTAATTGCACACAACATACACAGTGGAGTCATCTCAGAAACTCTATGAAAAGAATTTCAAAATGTAAAGATTAGTAACAGTCACTCATATTCATTGATCTAACTTACAGTAAAATTACTTTTGATATTATGCTCATACAATATAAACCAATCACAGAACATTTACCTGTTTTCTACAAAATTGATTTGGCTTAGCACCTTGTAGATAAACTTGGAAGAATCACAATAGTGATATGCCAACCCTCTAATATAGATATGCACCCTCCACTTAGTCATCTCTTTTAGATATACCTCTAGAACACTATTTGTTTTACATGTATTAAAATATTTGTTAAAGCTAATTTGTAACGAGGACATTAAAACTTTACAAATTGTAAAAAATCTAAATTATATAAAATCAATAGAAACAATGTGGTATACAGTGTAAACCAAATGTGTGACAAAACGACAGAAAGACGGACAAAGCAAACACTTAATGCCCCCTGCCACACCTGGATGGCGCATAAAAGTAATATGGAAAGTGAATGGTCATAATACTGAAAGACAATGGTAAACAACTGAGAAATGAAAGTAACGAGAAAAAGTAACACTGACTAAAACTGGTGATTTAAATGTGGTGATAAAAATGAAATGAGAAAACTGGAAAGACCCTATTTTACTACAATCCACATCTTAGCCCAATGTAATCACTTCATCTCTACATATAACACTAGTATTACACCAATAATTTCTCAATTTTTCTTAAGCAAAGATGCTTTTCTACTAACTGTAGACGTGTTCTGACATCTGGCTGTCTAGACAAAGCTACTGTATAACATGGCTGTACTAAGCTCCCGATGTAATGATTGTTCGAGTCATCAGAATAAAGCACTCTGACGGCCATCATTATATCAAACTCAGCCTATCATCCTTATGATAAATGTTTCTGCATCATCTGATATATCTCAAATTCCTTTCTGTCTTACTACTTAACACACTATGCAGGTTATTACTGAATGACACACTGGAAATTACACGTTTCAGTTAGTATTACTGAAATTCTAATATCCCTTTCAACTAATGAACAAAAATAGAGGAAAATTCTACAACTCTGAATTCGATCTTTAATGAAAGCTGATAACATAGGATGAAAAAAGGGAAAAATATCAACTCCAGGACCCTGGATCAGATAATATTTTTTAACTCAATGAAAGATTTGGTAATTGTTAATTTATTTGCTCACCATTAATCAAAAACATTCTAATTTAGTCTAGTTTCAGATATTGGAACAGTGTATCAGTTTTACATGGAATTTGAGATTTACACCTCAGTTGTATGGCATATAATGTCTCTATAAGTTACTTTGTGCTTTACAATCACCTTTGATTTTATACATGAAGATCATCTCAACAGATCTTACTGACTTGAGATATCTCAGTAATTATAATCACCTGCACCATTTGTTCCTTATTATACACAAAATATATAATGTCAAACATGTGAGACATACTACCAGGGTATGTGTATATTCCAGTAGTCCAGTTTTTGTGATGTCACATATGTATATTCCAGTAGTCCAGTTTTTGTGATGTCATGAGTATATTCCACTTGTCCAGTTTTTGTGATGTCACATGTATTTATTCCAGTGGTCCAGTTTCTGTGATGTCACATGTGTATATTCCAGTAGTCCAGTTTTTGTGATGTCACGTGTATATTCCAGTAGTCCAGTTTTTGTGATGTCACATCTGTATATTCCACTTGTCCAGTTTTTGTGATTTCACATGTACATATTCTAGTGGTCCAGTTTTTGTGTTTTGTGATGCCACATGTGTATATTCAACTTGTCCAGTTCCTGTGATGTCACATGTATATATTCCAGTAGTCCAGTTTTTGTGATGTCACATATGTATATTCCAGTGGTCCAGTTTTTGTGATGTCACGTGTATATTCCAGTGGTCCAGTTTTTGTGGTGTAACATGTGTGTATTCGAGTAGTTCAGTTTTTGTGATGTTACGTGTATATTCCAGTGGTCCAGTTTTTGTGATGTCACATGTGTATATTCCAGTGGTCCAGTTTTTGTGATTTCACATGTATATATTCCAGTGGTCCAGTTTTTGTGTTTTGTGATGCCACATGTGTATATTCAACTTGTCCAGTTTCTGTGATGTCACATGTGTATATTCCAGTAGTCCAGTTTTTGTAATGTTACATGTGTATATTCCAGTAGTCCAGTTCTTGTGATGTCACATGTGTATATTCCAGTGGTCCAGTTTTTGTGATGTCACATGTGTATATTCCAGTGGTCCAGTTTTTGTGATGTCACATATGTATATTCCAGTGGTCCAGTTTTTGTGATGTCACATGTGTATATTCCAGTGGTCCAGTTTTTGTGTTGTAACATGTGTATATTCGAGTAGTTCAGTTTTTGTGATGTTACGTGTATATTCCACTTGTCCAGTTTTTGTGATTTCACATGTATATATTCCAGTGGTCCAGTTTTTGTGTTTTGTGATGCCACATGTGTATATTCAACTTGTCCAGTTTCTGTGATGTCACATGTGTATATTCCAGTGATCCAGTTTTTGTGATGTCACATATGTATATTCCAGTGGTCCAGTTTTTGTGATGTCACATGTGTATATTCCAGTGGTCCTGTTTTTGTTGTGTAACATGTGTATATTCGAGTAGTTCAGTTTTTGTGATGTTACGTGTATATTCCAGTGGTCCAGCTTTTGTGATGTCACATGTGTATATTCCAGTGGTCCAATTTTTGTGATATCACATATGTGTATTCCAGTGGTCCAGTTCCTGTGATGTTACGTGTATATTCAACTTGTCCAGTTTCTGTGATGTCACATGTGTATATTTCAGTAGTCCAGTTTTTGTAATGTCACATGTGTATTGTATATTCCAGTAGTCCAGTTCTTGTGATGTCACATGTGTATATTCCAGTGGTCCAGTTTTTGTGATGTCACATGTGTATATTCCAATGGTCCAGTTTTTGTGATGTCACATGTGTGTATTCCAGTGGTCCCAGTTTTTGTAATGTCACATGTGTATATTCCAGTGGTCCAATTTATGTGATGTCACATGTGTATATTCCAGTGGTCCAGTTTTTGTGATATCATGTGTATATTCCAGTGATCCAGGTTTTTGATGTCACATGTGTATATTCCAGTGATCCAGTTTTTGTGATGTCACATGTATATTCCTATATTCCACTTGTCCAGTTCCTGTGATGTCACGTGTATATTCCACTTGTCCAGTTCCTGTGATGTAATGTGTATATTCCACGTCTCCAGTTTCTGTGATTGATGTGTTCGGATTGTTCTAGCTGCATACCTACTGATCAGCGAGCCTACAAGTCAAATGACATGTAGATTGGGCACAGTGTATTATGAATATTATTTTACATATCATACCTAAAACAGGATATGAGAGTCACCACCTCAGCAACAGTCACTTCCCATACACAATCCCTCCATGGAATAGTCTTCCCAAACACATCAAACAAGATACACACTGCAATGCTATCACTGATTCCACGAGAATCATGTGTAATTCACTGGCTCTCGTAAAGGTCAACTATAACATACGGGACTACGTATGAGCAACAGTACACTAAAACATCGTTTATTCTTAAAGAATGTTGTCACAAGTGCGCTAAAACAAAGACAAAAAGCATTAACATCTTCATCGTAAAGACTATGCGAATCCATTTATATTCTTATTGATCAGCATAACACGTGAGCCAATTCACCATTATTTGGCAGTGTTTATCTACCTTAAAATGAAAACAAAGTTATATTTAACCGCGATCCAAATCTTATAATTAAAACAAAACGATTTGACAAAATACATTGCGATAGATCCCCCCCACACACACACATACACACCCCAGTATGGTAATTTGATTTACATTTTTTTTTTCTTTTGCTAATTTTCCCGTTTGTATTTAACTAATGTGTTGCCTTTCTTGTGCGTACACATCATTTGCACTCTGGCTACGCCCCTGACGTTTTTGTCGATGAACAACCCTGTATTTAAGATCACTTCAATATTATATATCCAAAAGAACGTGAGATAAACGATACAACTGAGAGCGCATCTTCTGCTTTATACCTCCATAGTGATGATGGTCCGTTTTTCATCACAAATGTGACGATTTCATTTTCATTATTACCAACTTCACTTTCCTGACTAGCAACATACCTTCCTCTCCCGCATATTTATTTCAAAACTTATTCGCTATGCCAGGGCATGTTCTAAATATGAGGATTTGGTCCTGAGAGTGAGGCCTCTTGCTACGAAATTACTGTCACAAGTATATGCATGCATTTAGGAACATTTGAAACTGTCGCTGTGGAAGGTCTATGATCGATATAGGGATCATGTGCAATTTGAAATCCCCCTCTTAAGAATGTTAACCGACATTTTGGGGTCTGATCATACAAACTAACCATCTTGAACTTCTTTACTGTACTTGATTTGACATTATGTGTATACATGTACGTATGTTTATGTACATTTCCGACACTAGAATTTCAGTTCAACAGCATTTTATACTGTGAATGGGATAATATGGTTGTATAGCTCACTGGTACGGGTGTTAACCTTGCTTACATGTCTCAGTGTTCGTTACAATATTGCAGAAAGTATCCATTATGGATATCAATAGAACAAATTCAGATGGAGCACGTCACTGAAGCTGGTAAGAAACCAGGTTGATCCACGAGACAGGATCCACAATCCAACGCAGACTGCAAAGTAGAGAGTGAATCACAACTTTGATTTTGTTTAAGAAATTGAGAATAGCCCAGCTGTTGGTTGTTTGTACGCGTACGCATTGCAATTTTGAAGAACTTATTCGTTGTTAGGTATTTTTAAGGGGTAGCACTCCAAGCTCTGCAAAAATTAAGTGCATTTATTTTTGTCCTACATGAACACTCTGTGTGTGGCACAAAGTGGATGATCTATCTATTCAAGTTCGGTTCTCAGTTGATTATTATATTCATAGCAGCCTCTAGGTGTGGTTGTAGATGAAATAATGAGCTCCTCAGAAAAATGACAGAACTGTGAGAAAACAGGAGTTTTATTATGAATGCTCGTAAAGGATTATAGATATAAAATGAAAAACTCTGGAATGCTTACAAAGAGTTATCTCTCTTTGTCCAACCGTACATTAAATGTATCTACATGTTACGACAATCCATCACTCGTAGTGACTATTCGTGGGCGTAGCATGAACAAACCGCTATTTTAAAAAGCACAGAAAAATATGTAAGCAAGTATAAATAAAATAATTATATATAAGCGAATTTGAATGACTGAAGGTGTGTGACTTCGGACCTGGGTTTTAATTAAACTAGCCCAAGGAGATTCTCGCTACAACTGAGTATATATATAATTTTTAGATCTATTACACAAGAACAATGCAAATATCACACTTAAATTGATATACAACTGCCAAACAGAAACAAACCAAACAAATGTTAAAAAGAAATCTGTTTCATTTACAAAGTTGCGAGAGCCGGAAGATTTATACACACTTTGTACTGTGGACAGCTAAACTTCTATGCTTACATGCTTCATGCTTATTGTTTTGTACTTATTTTATGTGCTTTCATATGTATGTATCTGCTTAAAAGTGCTACAACACTTCTTTAATTATTGCTTTATATGTGCTTATATAATTTGCATAAACTATTGTGCTATGGTCTTCTTTTATTGCTTTCATATGATATGTATGTGTTTACTTGACGTTGTTGTATTGTTTTATATTTACTGTTCTAATTTTAAAACATGTGGTCGGTTAAAGAGATCCTGAGAGCTCATGTTTTTTGTTTATAATGTACAAAATGCCGACGTTAAATAAAGCTTACTTACTTACTTACTTACTGACTGACTTACTTTCTTACTTTATTTTCATCCACAATTATTCGTCCTTACTATCCAGATCTGGAACACCCGCATGTTCTGAAGATTCTCATTAAATACTAAGGAATCCCCATGCAGAACTACGATCCTTAATCTCCCTTTTCGTGTCGACATGGAATGAAAAGGAACTAGATCTACAACTATAGTTTGTTTGAGATAAAATACTAAAACTATGTCAATATATACAGGAAACCTAACGTACCACATGTCCACATAAGATTTTACTTTTAGAATCAAATATTCCATATCTACTGTATAGCTGTACCAGAAACAAAAGGTGATAAACAACTGTATTTATTTCACATATACATGTATGAATAATTATCAAACATACATGCATATTTTATATATGGGAAACATTCACTGTATTGACTCTCTGGCATAAGATTACGGGAAACAGCAACTGCAAAAACCGCCAACTTACCTCATGGATAGGAAATAAGAATAGCACTTTAGAAATTGAAAGGGGTATCTGTATAAGAAAATCCGGATCGTTATAACATCACTAGGCAAGCATTTATATTAACCCACTATCGATTATATCAGGTGTGCAAACTTGAAATAGTGAAAATTTTATTAAATTTCATTTGTGTATGTGCTATACTGAATATAATGTACATCATGTGGGTGTACTGTAGGACTTTTGTATGACTAATTAAAAGCGAAGACCTACTGTCCGCGCCACTCACTTTGTAAATCGAAAAATCTGGATTTTTACTTATTTATCTTTAAAATAGTTTTGCAAAATAAATATCAATCGACAGATCTTGTTTAGTCGTAACTTTTGGTGTATGTTATATGTTTCTACGAAGAAGCATTCGTATTCTATAGGGAAAAAATCATTTTAGATAGGGCGTAACATCGCCGATGTTTAACACTGAGTCTATGGGAAACTTGGCGACGTCACGTCAAAATTTAACATGGAAATCGCCCTATCTAAAAATGATTTTTTTCTATAAAATATGAACGCTTCTTCATACAAACATATAGCATATACCAAAAGTTACGACTGAACAAGATCTATCGAATAGTTTTGCCTTTTTGAAATTATTCTGAAGATGAATAATTGAAAATCCAGTTTTTCCAGTTTCCAGAGTGAGTGGCGCGGACAGTAACGGTAACCAAATTTTATACATACAGACACATCGGATGCAGAGGAATGACGGCTGTACTCTATATCCAAATAATTTGACCGTTCATAGTTAAAATGTCTCGTTTTACAGACAAATTGTCTATATATAGTGTATATCTCTATAACACGCCCTCTCCCAATTCCGTCCCCCTTTCATATGAGTTTCGTTACGACAGACCTAATATTTATTCCATTTAGCACATTGTATGAATATAAGTGCATACTGAATACAGTACTTATAAATGTAAATACCGGGCAACCATACATTTAGAAACAAAGCGATATAAACATAATGCCCATGTCGCATGTCGTGATAATTTAGGCCAACATTTTTCCCAACAACAAAGACGAGTTCACTTGTATAACATATTCAATGTTGAACTTGTGTATTTCCAACCCTATGTTGTTGTGCATTTCGCAAATCATTCAAAAGTAAATAAGACATAAAACTGATGTTGAATCAGAATGTAAAATCCGAGAAGCCATGCAGCGTAAGTCCTCGCCAAGGATCAAAGGATTTCTCGCTACCTTGGTCAATTCCGTTACAGAGATCGCTATGTCAGTAGAATAATTTTGAGATGATACCGGTAACCCTTGGACTATATGTCCTTTGTAAAACAAATCAAAGAAATACTACAGCAAAGATACCCAGAAAGAAATACCACAGTAAAATTCCCCACAATAAATGCTACATCAAAGATCCCCCAAAATAAATACTACAACAAAGATCCCTAAAAGACTAAAAAACAACAGCAAAGATCCTAAAAAGAAACACCACAACAAAGATCACGAAAGAAATGCCACAGCAAAGATCAGTGTTTAATGAAACGCCACAGCAAAGATTTAAAACAAGAAACACCACAACAAGGATCCCAAAAAGAAATATAACAACAAGGATCCCCAAAAGAAATACTACAACAAGGATCCCAAAAAGAAACACCACAAGAAGGATCCCCAAAAGAAATACAACAGCAAGGATCCCAAAAAGAAATACCACAACAAGAATCCCAAAAAGAAATGCCATAGCAAGGATTCCAAAAAGAAATACCACAACAAGGATCCCAAAAAGAAATACCACAACAAGGATTCCAAAAAGAAACACCACAACAAGGATCCCAAAAGAAATACTACAACAAGGATCCCAAAAAGAAATACTACGACAGAGATCACAAATGGAAATACCACAGCAATGATCCCAAAAAGACGTACCACAACAAAGATCACGAAAGTAGGTGCCACGAGATACCCCCCCCCCCCCCAAAGATTCTAAGTAGTCCTCCACAGGGAAGTCCGGTACATTAAAAGTAAAAGAACACAAACACTGTATATTGTTAAATTAATTTGCATGATGGTAATAATATGCAATCAGAGACATACATACACACACACATATATATATATATATATATATATATATATATATATATATATATATATATATATATATATATATATATATATATATATATATATATATATATATATATATATATATATATATATATATATATCTGATGCAATATAGAGTGTTTGTGTTCCTTTACTTAAACAAAATAAAAAAAACCCAAAAACAAAAAGTCGTGCCCTCGATATAAAAAGTCGTTCTGTCGAGACAAAAGAAGTCGTTCCCTCGAGGTAAAAACTCGTTCTGTCCAGATAAAACTGCTGTAAGTTCGCTATGCAGATTAACTAGATGGTAATAATTTTTCCTTTGTAAAGTTTTTTGAGAAAATTTCAAGATGCACAAGCACTGATATTTAAGTATAAAGTACATAGTAAAAACCTGATAAAATCATATGTGGGAGGACGAACGTTTGAATCTTGCAACTCATATTTTCAGGACCTTCAAACACTCTATACTATTTTTTAAAATTCCCGGACTTATTTGTAACTCCTCGTATCTTTACCAGAATTACATTACCATTCGGAACCTCTCACAAGACAGTTGAACGTCACTTCCGTCTTGGAACCCGCAACTTCTGAATCAGTTAGAGAAGTCAAAGAAGAGCCGAATATTAAGACACGTGTACTGAATTAAAAGGAAGGGATGGTAAGATGTGATAGGTGAATATGTACTGGACCGATGTGTGTCTTTATTTATAAGATACGGTAGCAAAACACAAAGAAGAGAGGGGAATTCCATGCCGGTATCTGTAGCCACAGCCTTAACAGAGTACAGAAGCTACAGTATAGGTAATCTCTTTTCAACTTTTGAGATTCTAGCACGTAAAAAACGGCCTCGTGCAAGAATCTCAAAAGAGATTAGTTCCATAAGTTATAATATACAACCCATATGCCCACCATTTAACTTTTGCTGATATTTTTGGTGTGGACGTTGTTAAAATTAATACACGGTAAATGCAGTGGTTATGTGTTTTACTTATACAGTTATAGAACTACTTCTTCACATGCTCCGCATAGTTCTCTGATCTCGCTGTACAGTGTTTAAAATAGTTAATCACTGCATTTCCATTGGGTCTTGGTAATATCGTGTAAATTTGCATCATGCATCATTCAGAACCTGACGAGCTTCATTGAGGACTGCACATCTTTTACACAGTAAATCTTTTACACTTGGATGGGATTTTGGTGTCCATGTAAAATGTGAGAATAGCTACTAAATAAGTCTCATACAAAGTCAGACATGGGGTGTCTCAAATAGCAGTAAGTACGCAATCATAATCCATTCATTGTTTGTATTTATCAGAAAGGGTCAAATTATCACCCATCATGTAATGAGTTCTCTAAGTGCAGGTAAAAGAAAACTCTTTGTGAAAAATCTTTTTTGATATTCAAGAGATGAAATGTGCATAAGCAATTCTAGACCTATAGACATCCATAAACCAAGAGAAATTTTGGAAATTCCTCTAGAAAAGAGGAAGTTGAGCAAAACTCCAGTTTTCTCTCAAATGGAAGTAGTGCACAAGAGTTAATTAAAAAACATATGATTTTGTTCACTATGAATACAACTCACAGTAACTTTCATGTAGCTGATTCAGGTTAAAGATGGTCAAATCTAAGAGGTCATTTCAAAGGTTACAGAATTTTCAGATTTCGTTAGCAAGCAATTAATACTGTGCAGTAACCATTTGTATATGTTTGTTTTAACATACAAAAGCAACGGAAGTGTGGGATCACTTCTAGACAGTTTTGGAATAGATATACATGTAATACATGTATGTATAATGTAGATTGAATTTGGTCTGATGAAAAAGGTACATGTACATTGTACATCCAAAGATTGCAACATGTTTAACCAGGGATCTCGTTAACGCGCGTATTTGCGTCCCTGACGCGTCAAAATCGGCCGGGACGCACAATTTTCAAAAGTGGTGAGTCCCCGGGACGCGTCCCTGTTACCCCCGCACGCGGCTAATAAATTTATGACATTGTGCTGTGTCGCCGAGTAAGCCGTGTATTAATTGATTTGTATAAACCGCGGGAGATAACGCTTCGGGCAGTCCGTCGGCGGCAGTATAAATTGTCCACTCGACCCTATTACATGCCCATGATGCCGCCGGCGGACAGTTGAACGCACTAATTGTAGAACTAACAGTGAATAAGGGTGAATTAAAGACCTCATTGTACATGTATAGGCGGGAATTTCAGAAATCTATCACAAATTTAATACCAAACCAAATGTCTAAAATGGCATGTTGATTCAAACACCACTTCATTGTATTCAGTAGCAGATTTAGAGGGGGCGGCCCCCTCCCCCTTTTGGTCACATTTTACTTGTAAAAATCCAGATTTTGCACCAAAAATGACTGAGAAGTTTGGCTAATACCCTTTTGGGTCCCCCTTTTCGGAAATCCTGGATCCTCCACTGATAAAAAGAATTACGAGTCTCTTTTCACAGTAAGTTTCACTAGTGATGAAAATCTGTAAGAAATTGCGATGTCTTTACAGATGTAAACAGTGCAAATGTTAGCATGTTCTCTATATCCTGGATTGCCACTGTCTAATCGGCACGCGCTGGACAAAAAGGATTGAATGTGTTGACAATTTCAGGGTCATCTACACAAGATGATTTGTTTTATGAGTTATAGTTGATAGGGGGTTTAAAGAATCTCAGAATAGTGGACAAAAGCATGTGTTTAGCCCTCAGAATACATAATGATTTATTTGAACCTCAAATTGCCTTACTATTAATTAAGTTCAACGCACTTGAATATATTAATGATACTTAAAGACTTCGGCGGTTTGTACGGGTCATTATTACAGAGATATATGTGTATATATGTTTCTGATTATTAAAATTAGCAGTTACTGCAAAATTGCAACGACGGCTTGGGTCAAACATAATTTTGGTTACAAGCGGTAAATTTATTAATGCCATCACGCCTTATGTTGAAGTTAACAGAAGAGATATTGTAGAACACATTGAGCTTTGAACACATCATGTGTACATTATCTGCTTTTCATGCTTAAACAACAAAACTATCAAATTTATTGACATTTAATTCACATAATTAGCATGAAAGACAGATAATATACACATGCGCGGATACAGAGGGGGGGTTAGGGGGGTCTGGACCCCCCTGGAATCCGAAAATTTTACCAAAAAAGGTAATATTTGGGCATTTTGGGGGTTGGACCCCCCCTCGTCTAAGAGAAAAATTTACCTTTCTTGGTTGGACCCCCTCTGACAAAAATTTCTGGATCGGCGCATGATACATATACAACTATCAAGACAAAAAAAACTATATATACTGAAGTTTACTTCGGGACTCATCATTTTTAGATTGGGACTCACCAAATTTTGGTGGGACTCACCATTTTCAAAAGTGGTGAGTCCCAGGACTCACCATTTCAGAACCCTAGTGAGAACCCTGTTAACTCGCATAAACACATGATTATTGCACACTAAGTATGTGTATTTGTACACTGTAATTATAAATATCTCTATTTGGTGCTAAATAGATTCTGTTCATTTATATGTTCATATATGTACGTGCAAGTTCAACCTTCAAACTATCAGTTTTGTTTATGTATATGATGTACATGTACAACATGTAATAGTGAGTGGATTTTTATGTGTTTGAGGACTACATTAGAAATTCACATGTAGAGAAAAATACCAGGTAGCTTAAAGTAGAGCACTCATGTTTTCTCATGAGAGATTCAGGTTCGAATCCTGACATGGTAAAACTTAATCTGCATGTAGCAATAAAATGTTCCAAGTCTCGGCTCACCTGAACCAAATACACAAGCGATGAATAATCATATGTAGCCATTCATTCCACCCGTTCATACCTCCATAGTTGATCTCTGTTTTTCAACTATGACAGAGATTTCATTTGAAACTTTTTTGTTTTCTCTTTATTCATAATCAGAATGACACTGAATATTCCTAATTTTGATTTTGACAGATTTTTGACAAATGCAGCAAAACATCAAGGCAGGTAGATGTATTGTGGAACAGTGCAGTGAATATGCAGATCTACTACTACCAGATAGAAACAGCGATATGGAACATTGTCACGTAAATTTTGAAAATAGGAAAATACACTGATATAGCTTCAGTTATCTTGATGCTCAAATTTGAAAATTCCCTTTCTGCTTTTTATCCTGTCATAGGTGCCCTTATTATGGTATGTCTGTCTGTACATACATTGCAGGAAAGACACATACTATCTTCTTGTGACTGAAGTTGGAGTTCTCTCCTCCTTGTCCACAATCAGCCTGTTTTTCATAGCAGGTGGTACGTGTAATGTGTAACTGTAATTAATGATATAGGATCATCAAATTGATGCACATATTCTTTATGGTGACAGGAAGATGCTATTGATTTGCAAGTTTTAGAGGTCAAAGGTCAAGGCTATAGTACTGTGAATACATAATCTTATAGCCAGATTGGCTTTAGTCATGTATTTATAGAAAGTGTGGATTTGTTGTTTATACACAGAATGCATATTACATTTTCATTTCATATTTGTTTCAATTCTCATCCATATTTTGATTGGATGTATCATTTATTCCTCTAGTTAAGGCCATAAAGTTGTTGAAGAAGAATGCAAGGCCTTAAGCAGTACAGGGTCCGGCGCCATAACCTGAGAATATACTTAAGTCATAATTTCATATTCTTCTGTTCATCCATGAATTAATAACTGGGATTTGGATTTTATTTAGTTTTATTCTATTGATAAATAGAATTAAACCATTCTACATTAGAATTTATTTGAACGTCTGATAATGGAATAAATTAAAATGAAATAATTGACTTAAGTAAATTCTCAGTTTATGGCGCCGGACCCAGTTTATCCTATGTGGATTATTACATCTGTTGTGCAGATATGGGATATTTCCAGGCTCTGAGTAATTTTTATTAATTTCATTAAATGCTAAGTTACTTTTTTATGTTTCTTCTAATATTGCTAATTTATTTAATTATTATTTCCAGGCTTCCTGATGTAAAACTCAACATGATTGGTCGTCATACCAGTTTACATCGCCTTGGTCCAGATTTGGAATATTTAGAGGCATAGTTCTGAGGTGTCTCATATGGTGATATATTTAATTTTACTCTTTTGTTGGTAATCTTTACACAGATTTATTGTATATTATACTGAATTTACTGAGAAGTTTTCTCTCATTATTATTTGGACTGATGTTAGAGTTATCTCCTCCTTTGCCACAGTCTCTATGTGTACTTAGCTGTTAACATAAATGTTTCATAGGTGAAAAGTGTAAGAATTGAATAAGAATCATCAAATTGATACACATATGTTGTTGATATATTCAATTTCAGTGTATATTGCAATCAATTTAATGAGCAGGCATTTTATCATTACTTGGACTGAAGTAGGAGTTATCTCCTCCAACTCCACAATCAGCCTCTGTAAAATTATTTATATCTATAATGTTGCTGATTTATTTAATTTTAGTGTAAAGTTTACTTAATTTATTGAGAGGAATGTTTTTCTCACTATTATTTTGGTATAAGTTGGAATTATCTCCTCTTTGTCCACAATCAGACTATAGCTAGAGCTTTTAACATCATAGACTCAAAGGTGGAATGTGTAAAAATTGTATTAGGATCATTAAATTCATATACATATTCATTAAGGTGAGATGAGAATATTGAAGATTTTAAAGGTTACACATAAAAGGTCAAGGCTTTCAGGTAGCCAAAATATGAATTTTTAAGCCAGATTGACTCCAGTCAGTATTCAGTAGAAAGTGTTCATCAATAATTTTCATTCTATTTGTCTAAGAATTCCATTTTAATTCCATGATAATTTCATTCTCATCTTTCCTGAGTTTGGACTCTCTGGTCTTTATCTACCTCATTGTTTATTATTTCAGGTCATAATGTTGTTAGAGAAGAGTTCCAGGCTTCCTGATGTAAAACTCAACATGATTGGTCGTCATACCAGTTTATATGGCCTTGGTCCAGATCTGCAATATTTAGAGGCATTGTTCTGAGGTGTCTCTTATGGTGATATATTTAATTTTGCTCTTTTGTTGATAATATTTAATCAGTGTCCTCAGTCTCTATATGTAAATAGCTTTTAACATAACTGTTTCATAGGTATAAAATGTAAGAATTGAATAAGTATCATCAGTTTGATATACATACATGTATTCTTTTGGTGATAGGAGCATTGAGATTTGCAAGGTTCAACTTTTTGGAAGTCAAGGGTCAACTATTTAGACATAAGTTGAAGTTATCTCCTCTTTCTGCACAATTAGAAAGAGCTTTAACGTAATAGATTCAAAGATGGAATGTGTAAAAATTGTATTAGAATCATTAAATTGACATACCTATTTTGTTGTGGTGAGATAAGAAGCCTTTTAAAGATTACAGGTCAAAGGTCAGGGCTTTAGGTAGCTGAAATATGAATTTTTTAAGCCAAATTGACTTTAGTCAATATTCCAGCAGAGAATGTTTGTCAGTAATTTTCATGCTATTTGTATAAAGATTCCATTTTTATCCCATTACTGTACGTGTACATATATTAGCGCAATCAAATTTTAGCGCAGAAGGGTCGGCAGTATTTTAGGGTAGTCATGAATTAGCGCATTTGTCATGTGCGATTAGCGCAATTTATCCATTAAATCGGCGCATTCAAAACAGTTTTTGGGTAAAAATAGTACGTTTAAGCATCTTACTTACGAGGAATTGAAATATATGCCACACGTGCGATTATCGAATCGGCTGGTATGACACGTTTGCCATTGGACATAATTAACGAGTACATGTACCTGGAGTTGTTAAACCCTTGATTGGCTTGGATGACAAGCGTCGGGTCAATTACCTTACTCACAGTATATGCAGTGAATCAAATACAACCTCATTTCATTCATGTTTATCCAATAACCTACCATATCATTGAAAGCAAAACACCTAGTTATAATGATAAGTAATAATTTTTTTTAAAAGAAAGACATATAGAAAACAAAATGCCATTCTTACGTTTTACGGACGAAGCCGTTGTTTTCATAAGTTCATATAAGATAAATTACTTGTATCGCTGACCGCTCTTTGCCTATAATTACGTAATAGACGGTATTGTAGAAGCGATATGCTTAGCGGGGGATTAATTCCTAAACTTCAAACCACGTTTTTTTTTTAATTCTTGCGTTGGTTTTGTGATAATCATATTGACAGTGTCCGGTAATACAAACATCTTTAAGTGATCGTTACTTGTGTCCTCTTTATGCTTTATCAAAATAAATGATGAATTTGTTCTTGATATTTATTTGATAGACATAACTATAGAGTTGAAACGGAAGTGCCCATTTAATTCTATCGATCTCATGTATTTTATATTAGCGTAGTCATGAATTAGCGCACTTTGAACAGCGCTAATTCCGCTAAAATATGAATCCCGCTAAAATAAGTTCACATACAGTATATTTTTTTCTCATTTTTCTTGATGTTGGACTTTCTGCTCTCATTACTACCTCATTGTTTATTATTCCAGGTCATATTGTTATCGTAGAAGAGTTCCAGGATTACTGATGTAAAACTCAACATGATTGGTTGTCATACCAGTTTACATGGCCTTGGTCCAGATCTGGAATATTTAGAGGCATTCTTCTGAGATGTTTCATTTGGTGATATAATTAATTTTACTCTTATGTTGATAATTTTTATACAGATTAATTTTATATTATACTGAATTTACTGAGAAGTTTTCTGTCATTATTATTTGGACTGAAATTAGAGTTATCTGCTCCTTGTCCACAAACTGAATGTGTAAATAGCTTTTCACATAAATGTTTCATAAGTGTCAAGTGTAAGTTGAGAATGAGTACCATCAAATTGATAAACATATTCTTTATGCTGAGAGCAAAAACCTAGAGATTTTCAAGGTTACAGATCAAGGGTCAAGGCTCCAATACCTTAAATGTGAATGTTTTAGCCAGATTGAACCCAGTCATATTTTCAGTAAGTGTTTCTTGGTTCAGATCTAGAAGCATTGGTTTAAACAGTATTTATTCAAATAAATCATCATTATTATAGCATATGAGTTAAAGGATCTGACAACAAGTTTGAAAATCTAGAAGCATTGTTCTGAGGATTTTCATTTGGTGATAAATCATTTTGTTCTGACGTTATTAATATATTCAATTTCATTGTATAGTGCTTTCAATTTAATAAGGAGATTTATTATTATTATTAAATGGACTGAAGTAGGAGTTATCTCCCCTAACTCTACAATCAGCCTGTGTAAAACTATTTTTATCTATAATGTTGCTGATTTATTCAATTGTAATGTACATTTTACTCAATTTACTTAGAAGAATATTTTTCTAACTATTATTTGGACTGAAGTTGGAGTTATCTCGTCTTTGTCCACTATCGGGCTATGAAGAAAGCATACTCAGATGTGGTTGATATATTCAACTTCAGTGTATATAGCATTCAATTCCCTAAACAGTTTTACTATCATTATTTGGACTGAAGTAGGAGTTATCTCCTCCTTGTCTACATTCAGCCTGTATAAAATGGTTTAAACATAACAGGTTGATATATGTAATGTGCAAGAAATTAATTGGGACCATCTAACTGGTACAAATAATTTTCATGGGGAGACCTTCTTATTTCCGAGATTAGTTGTCAAAGTTCAAGTTTCTAATAGCCGAGATACTGAATCTTTAGCGAGATCAATCCCAGTTTATTTATTGTAGAAATAGTTTATTGATAATTTTCATAATATTTGTATAAGAAATGCATTTTAATTCCATAATATTTTCTTTCTCATCTTCCTTGATGTTGGATTTTCTGCTCTCATCAACTACCTCATTGTTTACTATTTCAGGTCATGATAATGTTGGAGAAGAGTTCCAAGCTTCCTGATGTAACGCTCAACATGATTGGTCATCGTACCAGTTTACACAGCCTTGGTCCAGATTTGGAATATCTAGAGGCATTCTTCTGAGGTGTTTCATTTGGTGATATAATTAAGTTTACTCTTATGTTGATGATGTTTTTACAGATTTATTGTATATTATACTGAATTTACTGAGAAATTTTCTCTCATTATTATTTGGACTGAAGTTGGAGTTATCTCCTCCTTGTCCACAAATTGAATGTATAAATAGCTTTCAACATAAATGTTTCATTTGTGTAAAGTGTAAGTAGTAAATTGGTATCATCAAATTGATACACATATTCTTTATAATGAGAGCAAAAGCCTAGAGATTTTCAAGGTTAGAGGTCAAGGGTCAAGGCTCTAGTAGCTGTAAATGTGAATGTTTTAGCCAGATTGACCCCAGTCATTTTTTCAGTAAAGTGTTTCTTGATTCAGATCTAGAAGTATTGTTCTGAGGATTTTCATTTGGTGATAAATCATTTTGCTCTGACGTTATTAATATATTCAATTTCATTGTATATTGCTTTCAATTTAATAAGGAGGTTTATTATTATTATATGGACTGAAGTAGGAGTTATCTTCCCTAACTCTACAATCAGCCTCTGTAAAACTATTTTTATCTATAATGTTGCTGATTTATTCAATTTTAGTGTTTGTTGTACAAAATTCACTTAGAAGAATGTTTTTCTAACTATTATTTGGACTGAAGTTGGAGTTATCTTCTCTTTGTCCATTAATGGGCTTTGAAGAAAGCATACTCAGATGTGGTTGATATATTCAACTTCAGTGTATATAGCATTCAATTCTCTAAGCAGTTTTTCTATCATGATTTGGACTGATGTAGGAGTTATCTCCTCCTTGTCTACATTCAGCCTGTATAAAATGGTTTTAACATAACAGGTTGATACATGTAATGTGTAAGAGATTAATTGGGATCATCTAACTGGTACAAATAATTTTCATGGGGAGACCTACTTATTTCTGAGGTAAGAGGTCAAAGTTCAAGTTTCTAATAGCCAAGATACTGAATCTTTTAGCGAGATTAATCCCAGTTTATTTATTGTAGAAATAGTTTATTGATAATTTTCATAATATTTGTATAAGAAATGCATTTTAATTCCATAATATTTTCTTTCTCATCTTCTTGATGTTGGACTTTCTGTTATCTTTACCTACCTCATTGTTTATTATTTCAGGTCATAATAGTGTTGGAGAAGAGTTCCAAGCTTCCTGATGTAACGCTCAACATGATTGGTCTTCATACCAATTTACATGGCCTTGGTCCAGATTTGGAATATCTAGAGGCATTCTTCTGAGGTGTTTCATTTGGTGATATAATTAATTTTACTCTTATGTTGATGATGTTTTTACAGATTTATTGTATATTATACTGAATTTACTGAGAAATTTTCTCTCATTATTATTTGGACTGAAGTTGGAGTTATCTCCTCCTTGTCCACAAATTGAATGTGTAAATAGCTTTCAACATAAATGTTTCATTTGTGTAAAGTGTAAGTAGTAAATTAGTATCATCAAATTGATACACATATTTTTTATGATGAGAGCAAAAGCCTAGAGAATTTCAAGGTTAGAGGTCAAGGGTCAAGGCTCTAGTAGCTGTAAATGTGAATGTTTTAGCCAGATTGACCCCAGTCATTTTTTCAGTAAAGTGTTTCTTGATTCAGATCTAGAAGTATTGTTCTGAGGATTTTCATTTGGTGATAAATCATTTTGCTCTGACGTTATTAATATATTCAATTTCATTGTATATTGCTTTCAATTTAATAAAGAGGTTTATTATTATTATATGGTTGGTTGATTGGTTGATTGGTGTTTTACGTCGCTTTCAAGAATATTTCAGTTATATCGCGACATGGAAGCAGGAGGTTACCAACCTCTTAAACATAGTGGCGCAACCCGGGAATCGAACCCTAATAGTCAAGATACTGAATCTTTTAGCGAGATTAATCCCAGTTTATTTATTGTAGAAATAGTTTATTGATAATTTTCATAATATTTGTATAAGAAATGCATTTTAATTCCATAATATTTTCTTTCTCATCTTCCTTGATGTTGGACTTTCTGTTATCTTTAACTACCTCATTGTTTATTATTTCAGGTCATAATAGTGTTGGAGAAAAGTTCCAAGCTTCCTGATGTAACGCTCAACATGATTGGCCTTCATACCAATTTACATGGCCTTGGTCCAGATTTGGAATATCTAGAGGCATTCTTCTGAGGTGTTTCATTTGGTGATATAATTAATTTTACTCTTATGTTGATGATGTTTTTACAGATGTATTGTATCTTATACTGAATTTACTGAGGAATTTTCTCTCATTATTATTTGGACTGAAGTTGGAGTTATCTCCTCCTTGTCCACAAATTGAATGTGTAAATAGCTTTCAACATAAATGTTTCATTTGTGTAAAGTGTAAGTAGTAAATTAGTATCATCAAATTGATACACATATTCTTTATAATGAGAGCAAAAGCCTAGAGATTTTCAAGGTTAGAGGTCAAGGGTCAAGGCTCTAGTAGCTGTAAATGTGAATGTTTTAGCCAGATTGACCCCAGTCATTTTTTCAGTAAAGTGTTTCTTGATTCAGATCTAGAAGTATTGTTCTGAGGATTTTCATTTGGTGATAAATCATTTTGCTCTGACGTTATTAATATATTCAATTTCATTGTATATTGCTTTCAATTTAATAAGGAGGTTTATTATTATTATATGGACTAAAGTAGGAGTTATCTTCCCTAACTCTACAATCAGCCTCTGTAAAACTATTTTTATCTATAATGTTGCTGATTTATTCAATTTTAGTGTCTGTTGTACAAAATTCACTTAGAAGAATGTTTTTCTAACTATTATTTGGACTGAAGTTGGAGTTATCTTCTCTTTGTCCATTAATGGGCTATGAAGAAAGCATACTCAGATGTGGTTGATATATTCAACTTCAGTGTATATAGCATTCAATTCTCTAAGCAGTTTTTCTATCAAGATTTGGACTGATGTAGGAGTTATCTCCTCCTTGTCTACATTCAGCCTGTATAAAATGGTTTTAACATAACAGGTTGATACATTTAATGTGTAAGAGATTAATTGGGATCATCTAACTAGTACAAGTAATTTTCATGGGGAGACCTTCTTATTTCCGAGATTAGTGGTCAAAGTTCAAGTTTCTAATAGCCAAGATACTGAATCTTTAGCGAGATCAATCCCAGTTTATTTATTGTAGAAATAGTTTATTGATAATTTTCATAATATTTGTATAAGAAATGCATTTTAATTCCATAATATTTTCTTTCTCATCTTCCTTGATGTTGGACTTTCTGTTATCTTTAACTACCTCATTGTTTATTATTTCAGGTCATAATGGTGTTGGAGAAGAGTTCCAAGCTTCCTGATGTAACGCTCAACATGATTGGTCTTCATACCAATTTACATGGCCTTGGTCCAGATTTGGAATATCTAGAGGCATTCTTCTGAGGTGTTTCATTTGGTGATATAATTAATTTTACTCTTATGTTGATGATGTTTTTACAGATTTATTGTATATTATACTGAATTTACTGAGAAATTTTCTCTCATTATTATTTGGACTGAAGTTGGAGTTATCTCCTCCTTGTCCACAAATTGAATGTGTAAATAGCTTTCAACATAAATGTTTCATTTGTGTAAAGTGTAAGTAGTAAATTAGTATCATCAAATTGATACACATATTCTTTATAATGAGAGCAAAAGCCTAGAGATTTTCAAGGTTAGAGGTCAAGGGTCAAGGCTCTAGTAGCTGTAAATGTGAATGTTTTAGCCAGATTGACCCCAGTCATTTTTTCAGTAAAGTGTTTCTTGATTCAGATCTAGAAGTATTGTTCTGAGGATTTTCATTTGGTGATAAATCATTTTGCTCTGACGTTATTAATATATTCAATTTCATTGTATATTGCTTTCAATTTAATAAGGAGGTTTATTATTATTATATGGACTAAAGTAGGAGTTATCTTCCCTAACTCTACAATCAGCCTCTGTAAAACTATTTTTATCTATAATGTTGCTGATTTATTCAATTTTAGTGTTTGTTGTACAAAATTCACTTAGAAGAATGTTTTTCTAACTATTATTTGGACTGAAGTTGGAGTTATCTTCTCTTTGTCCACTATTGGGCTATGAAGAAAGCATACTCAGATGTGGTTGATATATTCAACTTCAGTGTATATAGCATTCAATTCTCAAAACAGTTTTTCTATCATGATTTGGACTGAAGTAGGAGTTATCTCCTCCTTGTCTACATTCAGCCTGTATAAAATGGTTTTAACATAACAGGTTGATACATTTAATGTGTAAGAGATTAATTGGGATCATCTAACTAGTACAAATAATTTTCATGGGGAGACCTTCTTATTTCCGAGATTAGTGGTCAAAGTTCAAGTTTCTAATAGCCGAGATACTGAATCTTTAGCGAGATTAATCCCAGTTTATTTATTGTAGAAATAGTTTATTGATAATTTTCATAATATTTGTATAAGAAATGCATTTTAATTCCATAATATTTTCTTTCTCATCTTCCTTGATGTTGGACTTTCTGTTATCTTTAACTACCTCATTGTTTATTATTTCAGGTCATAATAGTGTTGGAGAAGAGTTCCAAGCTTCCTGATGTAACGCTCAACATGATTGGTCTTCATACCAATTTACATGGCCTTGGTCCAGATTTGGAATATCTAGAGGCATTCTTCTGAGGTGTTTCATTTGGTGATATAATTAATTTTACTCTTATGTTGATGATGTTTTTACAGATTTATTGTATATTATACTGAATTTACTGAGAAATTTTCTCTCATTATTATTTGGACTGAAGTTGGAGTTATCTCCTCCTTGTCCACAAATTGAATGTGTAAATAGCTTTCAACATAAATGTTTCATTTGTGTAAAGTGTAAGTAGTAAATTAGTATCATCAAATTGATACACATATTCTTTATAATGAGAGCAAAAGCCTAGAGATTTTCAAGGTTAGAGGTCAAGGGTCAAGGCTGTAGTAGCTGTAAATGTGAATGTTTTAGCCAGATTGACCGCAGTCATTTTTTCAGTAAAGTGTTTCTTGATTCAGATCTAGAAGTATTGTTCTGAGGATTTTCATTTGGTGATAAATCATTTTGCTCTGACGTTATTAACATATTCAATTTCATTGTATATTGCTTTCAATTTAATAAGGAGGTTTATTATTATTATATGGACTGAAGTAGGAGTTATCTTCCCTAACTCTACAATCAGCCTCTGTAAAACTATTTTTATCGATAATGTTGCTGATTTGTTCAATTTTAGTGTTTGTTGTACAAAATTCACTTAGAAGAATGTTTTTCTAACTATTATTTGGACTGAAGTTGGAGTTATCTTCTCTTTGTCCACTATTGGGCTATGAAGAAAGCATACTCAGATGTGGTTGATATATTCAACTTCAGTTTATATAGCATTCAATTCTCTAAGCAGTTTTTCTATCATGATTTGGACTGAAGTAGGAGTTATCTCCTCCTTGTCTACATTCAGCCTGTATAAAATGGTTTTAACATAACAGGTTGATACATGTAATGTGTAAGAGATTAATTGGGATCATCTAACTGGTACAAATAATTTTCATGGGGAGACCTACTTATTTCCGAGGTTAGAGGTCAAAGTTCAAGTTTCTAATAGCCAAGATACTGAATCTTTTAGCGAGATTAATCCCAGTTTATTTATTGTAGAAATAGTTTATTGATAATTTTCATAATATTTGTATAAGAAATGCATTTTAATTCCATAATATTTTCTTTCTCATCTTCTTGATGTTGGACTTTCTGTTATCTTTAACTACCTCATTGTTTATTATTTCAGGTCATAATAGTGTTGGAGAAGAGTTCCAAGCTTCCTGATGTAACGCTCAACATGATTGGTCTTCATACCAATTTACATGGCCTTGGTCCAGATTTGGAATATCTGGAGGCATTCTTCTGAGGTGTTTCATTTGATTATATAATTAATTTTACTCTTATGTTGATGATGTTTTTACAGATTTATTGTATCTTATACTGAATTTACTGAGGAATTTTCTCTCATTATTATTTGGACTGAAGTTGGAGTTATCTCCTCCTTGTCCACAAATTGAATATGTAAATAGCTTTCAACATAAATGTTTCATTTGTGTAAAGTGTAAGTAGTAAATTAGTATCATCAAATTGATACACATATTCTTTATAATGAGAGCAAAAGCCTAGAGATTTTCAAGGTTAGAGGTCAAGGCTCTAGTAGCTGTAAATGTGAATGTTTTAGCCAGCTTGACCGCAGTCATTTTTTCAGTAAAGTGTTTCTTGATTCAGATCTAGAAGTATTGTTCTGAGGATTTTCATTTGGTGATAAATCATTTTGCTCTGACGTTATTAATATATTCAATTTCATTGTATATTGCTTTCAATTTAATAAGGAGGTTTATTATTATTATATGGACTGAAGTAGGAGTTATCTTCCCTAACTCTACAATCAGCCTCTGTAAAACTATTTTTATCGATAATGTTGCTGATTTGTTCAATTTTAGTGTTTGTTGTACAAAATTCACTTAGAAGAATGTTTTTCTAACTATTATTTGGACTGAAGTTGGAGTTATCTTCTCTTTGTCCACTATTGGGCTATGAAGAAAGCATACTCAGATGTGGTTGATATATTCAACTTCAGTTTATATAGCATTCAATTCTCTAAGCAGTTTTTCTATCATGATTTGGACTGAAGTAGGAGTTATCTCCTCCTTGTCTACATTCAGCCTGTATAAAATGGTTTTAACATAACAGGTTGATACATGTAATGTGTAAGAGATTAATTGGGATCATCTAACTGGTACAAATAATTTTCATGGGGAGACCTACTTATTTCCGAGGTTAGAGGTCAAAGTTCAAGTTTCTAATAGCCAAGATACTGAATCTTTTAGCGAGATTAATCCCAGTTTATTTATTGTAGAAATAGTTTATTGATAATTTTCATAATATTTGTTTAAGAAATGCATTTTAATTCCATAATATTTTCTTTCTCATCTTCTTGATGTTGGACTTTCTGTTATCTTTACCTACCTCATTGTTTATTATTTCAGGTCATAATAGTGTTGGAGAAGAGTTCCAAGCTTCCTGATGTAACGCTCAACATGATTGGTCTTCATACCAATTTACATGGCCTTGGTCCAGATTTGGAATATCTAGAGGCATTCTTCTGAGGTGTTTCATTTGGTTATATAATTAATTTTACTCTTATGTTGATGATGTTTTTACAGATTTATTGTATATTATACTGAATTTACTGAGAAATTTTCTCTCATTATTATTTGGACTGAAGTTGGAGTTATCTCCTCCTTGTCCACAAATTGAATGTGTAAATAGCTTTCAACATAAATGTTTCATTTGTGTAAAGTGTAAGTAGTAAATTAGTATCATCAAATTGATACACATATTTTTTATGATGAGAGCAAAAGCCTAGAGAATTTCAAAGTTAGAGGTCAAGGGTCAAGGCTCTAGTAGCTGTAAATGTGAATGTTTTAGCCAGATTGACCGCAGTCATTTTTTCAGTAAAGTGTTTCTTGATTCAGATCTAGAAGTATTGTTCTGAGGATTTTCATTTGGTGATAAATCATTTTGCTCTGACGTTATTAATATATTCAATTTCATTGTATATTGCTTTCAATTTAATAAGGAGGTTTATTATTATTATATGGACTGAAGTAGGAGTTATCTTCCCTAACTCTACAATCAGCCTCTGTAAAACTATTTTTATCTATAATGTTGCTGATTTATTCAATTTTAGTGTTTGTTGTACAAAATTCACTTAGAAGAATGTTTTTCTAACTATTATTTGGACTGAAGTTGGAGTTATCTTCTTTTTGTCCACTATTGGGCTATGAAGAAAGCATACTCAGATGTGGTTGATATATTCAACTTCAGGGTATATAGCATTCAATTCTCTAAGCAGTTTTTCTATCATGATTTGGACTGAAGTAGGAGTTATCTCCTCCTTGTCTACATTCAGCCTGTATAAAATGGTTTTAACATAACAGGTTGATACATGTAACGTGTAAGAGATTAATCGGGATCATCTAACTGGTAAAAATAATTTTCATGGGGAGACGTTCTTATTTCCAAGATTAGTGGTCAAAGTTCAAGTTTCTAATAGCCGAGATACTGAATCTTTGGCGAGATAAATCCCACTTTATTTATTGTAGAAATAGTTTATTGATAATTTTCATATTTG
The DNA here is from genome assembly GCA_035048485.1 of Pteria penguin. Lineage (NCBI taxonomy): Eukaryota > Metazoa > Mollusca > Bivalvia > Pterioida > Pteriidae > Pteria > Pteria penguin. The sequence continues at coordinate 46,415,960 of CM068586.1, read as the reverse complement.
TATAAGAAATGCATTTTAATTCCATAATATTTTCTTTCTCATCTTCCTTGATGTTGGACTTTCTGTTATCTTTAACTACCTCATTGTTTATTATTTCAGGTCATAATAGTGTTGGAGAAGAGTTCCAAGCTTCCTGATGTAATGCTCAACATGATTGGTCTTCATACCAATTTACATGGCCTTGGTCCAGATTTGGAATATCTAGAGGCATTCTTCTGAGGTGTTTCATTTGGTGATATAATTAATTTTACTCTTATGTTGATGATGTTTTTACAGATTTATTGTATCTTATACTGAATTTACTGAGGAATTTTCTCTCATTATTATTTGGACTGAAGTTGGAGTTATCTCCTCCTTGTCCACAAATTGAATATGTAAATAGCTTTCAACATAAATGTTTCATTTGTGTAAAGTGTAGGTAGTAAATTAGTATCATCAAATTGATACACATATTCTTTATAATGAGAGCAAAAGCCTAGAGATTTTCTAGGTTAGAGGTCAAGGGTCAAGGCTCTAGTAGCTGTAAATGTGAATGTTTTAGCCAGATTGACCGCAGTCATTTCTTCAGTAAAGTGTTTCTTGATTCAGATCTAGAAGTATTGTTCTGAGGATTTTCATTTGGTGATAAATCATTTTGCTCTGACGTTATTAATATATTCAATTTCATTGTATATTGCTTTCAATTTAATAAGGAGGTTTATTATTATTATATGGACTGAAGTAGGAGTTATCTTCCCTAACTCTACAATCAGCCTCTGTAAAACTATTTTTATCTATAATGTTGCTGATTTATTCAATTTTAGTGTTTGTTGTACAAAATTCACTTAGAAGAATGTTTTTCTAACTATTATTTGGACTGAAGTTGGAGTTATCTTCTCTTTGTCCACTATTGGGCTATGAAGAAAGCATACTCAGATGTGGTTGATATATTCCACTTCAGTTTATATAGCATTCAATTCTCTAAGCAGTTTTTCTATCATGATTTGGACTGAAGTAGGAGTTATCTCCTCCTTGTCTACATTCAGCCTTTATAAAATGGTTTTAACATAACAGTTTGATACATGTAATGTGTAAGAGATTAATTGGGATCATCTAACTGGTACAAATAATTTTCATGGGGAGACCTACTTATTTCCGAGGTTAGAGGTCAAAGTTCAAGTTTCTAATAGCCAAGATACTGAATCTTTTAGCGAGATTAATCCCAGTTTATTTATTGTAGAAATAGTTTATTGATAATTTTCATAATATTTGTATAAGAAATGCATTTTAATTCCATAATATTTTCTTTCTCATCTTCTTGATGTTGGACTTTCTGTTATCTTTACCTACCTCATTGTTTATTATTTCAAGTCATAATAGTGTTGGAGGAGAGTTCCAAGCTTCCTGATGTAACGCTCAACATGATTGGTCTTCATACCAATTTACATGGCCTTGGTCCAGATTTGGAATATCTAGAGGCATTTTTCTGAGGTGTTTCATTTGGTGATATAATTAATTTTACTCTTATGTTGATGATGTTTTTACAGATTTATTGTATATTATACTGAATTTACTGAGAAATTTTCTCTCATTATTATTTGGACTGAAGTTGGAGTTATCTCCTCCTTGTCCACAAATTGAATGTGTAAATAGCTTTCAACATAAATGTTTCATTTGTGTAAAGTGTAGGTAGTAAATTAGTATCATCAAATTGATACACATATTTTTTATGATGAGAGCAAAAGCCTAGAGAATTTCAAGGTTAGAGGTCAAGGGTCAAGGCTCTAGTAGCTGTAAATGTGAATGTTTTAGCCAGATTGACCCCAGTCATTTTTAGCTCACCTGAGCCAAAGGCTCAAGTGAGCTATTGTGATCAATCACCGTCCGTCGTCCGTCGTCTGTCGTCCGTCGTTAACTTTTCACATTTTCGACTTCTTCCCCAGAACCACTGAACAGAATTTGATGAAACTTGATAAGCATGTAGTACTCATGGTCCCCTACAAGTGTTGTTGTTTTTCGTCCAGATTCATCAACAGGTGGCGCCACCACAGGCAAAAGTAGGTCAAAGAGGGTACCCTCCTTTGACAAACTTCTTCTTCAGACCGGGGGCATACAGAGACAAACCAAATGCATAGGAATGATCTAGAGGGATGTGTGAAGAAGTGTTGTTATTTTTGGTTCCATTCCGAAATCAAATTTTTGACGTTTTTTTTGTACTTGGTAATTTTAATGCAGAAAAGAGGTATTTTTTTCTTTTAGTAAACATTGATGCATTAATTTGGTTTAATTTGATCATTTTGATGGTAAGAAATACTACTGCGAAGAAAATTTTTCAATATTTTATGTTTTGGATTTTTTATGAATTTTTTAAGACTTTCAAGAAAAAGGGGGGGTGGGATAATTGGTGTAAACATTTCACAGTTTGAACTTTTTCTTCGGAACCACTTGCTGGAATTCAATGAAACTTGGCATGCATCAAATACTCAAGGTCCCCGACAAATGTGGTCATCTTTGTCAGGATCCATGAACAGGTGGCACCACCACAGACAAAAGTAGGTCACAGAGGGTACCCTCCTTTGACAAACTTCTTATTCAGATCGGGTGCATACAGCGACAAACCGACTGCATAGGAATGAGATAGAGGCATATGGGAAGAAGTGTTGATATTTTTGGTTCCATTCCGAAATCAAATTTTTGACGTTTTTTCATTTTTATTTTGGACTTTGTTATTTTAATGCATTAAAGAGTTATTATTTTCTTTTAGTAAACATTGATGCATTCATTTGGTTTCATTTAATCATTTCTATGGTAAGGAATGCTGGTGTGAAGGAATTTTTTCAATATCTCGATTTTTGAATTTTTTATGAATTTTTTAAGACTTCCAAGAAAAGGGGGGGGGGGACAATTTTTCATATCTTCAACTTGATCTACAGAACAACTTGAAGGATTGTGATAAAACTGGGTAGGATGCAAGTACTCATAGTCCTTTTCAAAGGTTTTGTTTTTTGTGCGGATCATACAAATTGGTTAACAGATAATGCCACCATGTCTAAAAGTAGGTCTCACAATGGTACATATACCACTTGGTAATTGAAATATGGAGAGTAGCGGTTCAAATCCAGCTGTGGTCAAAAAAATTTTTGTTTTTTTTTTTACACATCTAAATAAGTTTTTAGATGTTTCTCAACACTCAACATATGAAATTAGGAATTTTATGTTTAAGACTTCCAAAAAAAAAGGGGGGGGGGGGGTTGGCCATTTTTCACATTTTCAACTTTTTCTACAAAACTGTTTGAAAGATTTTAATAAATCTTGGTAGAAATAAGTCACTTATGATCCTCTTCAAATTCTGTTGTTTTCGTCCAGACCTCTTTACAGGTGGCGCCACCTTAGTCAAAAGTAGGTCACAAAAGAGTTCCCTCGTTTAACAATATTCTTTTCCATACGGGCTGTATACAGAGACAAACAGAATGCATAGAAATGATCTAGAGGGATGAGTGAAGATGTATTGTCATTTTGGTTCCCTTCCAAAATCAAATTTTAGAATTTTTTTCGACATTTCTTTGGACTTGGTGATTCAATGCAGAAAAAAGTGTCATATTTCCTAGTTAATTGATAATGATGATTTCTTATGGACTATTGTGATCATAATTATGGTAAGGATTGTTACTTTGAAAGAATTTTGTCAATATCTCAATATTTGGATTTTCTATGAATTTTTTAAGACTTCCAAATGAGGGTGTATAGGAACAATTCAATCACATTTTTCACTTCTGCTGTTATACCACATGAAAGATTTTAATGAAACATGGAATACATGAAGTACTAAAAGTCCTCTATCAATTTGGTAAATTTCATCCAAATTGGTTAACAGATAATGCCACCATGTCTAAAAAGCAGTTCTCACAATAGTACATATACCACTTGGTAATTGAAATATGGAGAGTAGCGGTTCAAATCCAGCTGTGGTCAAAATTTTTTTTTCATTTCTTTACACATCTAAATAAGTTTTTAGATGTTTCTCAACACTCAACATATGAAATTAGGCAATTTTAAGTTAGATCTGGACAATATTTGAAACAATTGTTGTTCATGACCCAGACTTGAAATCAGTCAACAAAAGGCCCCACCTAAAGAAAATGACTAACTTGTTGCCCTGAATGACTTCTTGCAGAGACAAAGGAAATGCTTAATATCAAAATCACCTGAATAGATGTGCAAAAAAGTGTTGTTTTTTATTCTAGCCTGAAATAAAATTTGACATATTTTCAACATCTGTGTTGACTTAGTCACATTAATGCAAAAATAAATGAATTCTTCCTTCATGCATGACTGATAATATAGGTACTCAGATGAGCGATATAGGCCCACTTGGGCCTCTTGTTTCAGTAAAGTGTTTCTTGATTCAGATCTAGAAGTATTGTTCTGAGGATTTTCATTTGGTGATAAATCATTTTGCTCTGACATTATTAATATATTCAATTTCATTGTATATTGCTTTCAATTTAATAAGGAGGTTTATTATTATTATATGGACTGAAGTAGGAGTTATCTTCCCTAACTCTACAATCAGCCTCTGTAAAACTATTTTTATCTATAATGTTGCTGATTTATTCAATATTAGTGTTTGTTGTACAAAATTCACTTAGAAGAATGTTTTTCTAACTATTATTTGGATTGAAGTTGGAGTTATCTTCTCTTTGTCCACTATTGGGCTATGAAGAAAGCATACTCAGATGTGGTTGATATATTCAACTTCAGTTTATATAGCATTCAATTCTCTAAGCAGTTTTTCTATCATGATTTGGACTGAAGTAGGAGTTATCTCCTCCTTGTCTACATTCAGCCTGTATAAAATGGTTTTAACATAACAGGTTGATACATGTAATGTGTAAGAGATTAATTGGGATCATATAACTGGTACAAATAATTTTCATGGGGAGACCTACTTATTTCCGAGGTTAGAGGTCAAAGTTCAAGTTTCTAATAGCCAAGATACTGAATCTTTTAGCGAGATTAATCCCAGTTTATTTATTGTAGAAATAGTTTATTGATAATTTTCATAATATTTGTATAAGAAATGCATTTTAATTCCATAATATTTTCTTTCTCATCTTCTTGATGTTGGACTTTCTGTTATCTTTAACTACCTCATTGTTTATTATTTCAGGTCATAATAGTGTTGGAGAAGAGTTCCAAGCTTCTCGATGTAACGCTTAACATGATTGGTCTTCATACCAATTTACATGGCCTTGGTCCAGATTTGGAATATCTAGAGGCATTTTTCTGAGGTGTTTCATTTGGTGATATAATTAATTTTACTCTTATGTTGATGATGTTTTGACAGATTTATTGTATATTATACTGAATTTACTGAGAAATTTTCTCTCATTATTTTTTGGACTGAAGTTGGAGTTATCTCCTCCTTGTCCACAAATTGAATGATGTAAATAGCTTTCAACATAATTCTTTCATTTGTGTAAAGTGTAAGAAATAAATTAGTATCATCAAATTGATACACATATTCTTTATGGTAAAAGAAGAAGCATAGAGATTTTCAAGGTTATAGGTCACGGGTCAAGGCTCTAGTAGCCCTAATTGTGAATGTGCCAGATTGACCCCAGTCAGTTTTTCAGTAAAGTTTTACTTGATCCAGACTTGGAATGTATAGAATCATTGTACAGAGGATTTTCTTTTAGTGAGAAGTATTTTTTCTCTGATGTTGTTGATACATCTAATTTCAGTGTAATTTGCACTCAATTTTATGAGCTTTATCATTATTTGGACTGAAGTAGGAGTTATCTCCTCTTAGTCCAAAGTCAACCTCTGTAAAACTATTTTTATCTATAAAATTGCTGATTTATTCAAGTTTATTGTATATTTAAGTACCTTTACTGAGAAGAATGTTTTTCTCACTATTATTTGGACATAAGTTGGAGTTATCTCCTCTTTGTGTACAATCAGTCTCTGGAAAGAGCTTTTAACATAATAGATTCAAAGGTGTAATGTATAAATATTGTATTAAGATAATCAAATTGATATACATATTCTTTATGGTGAGCGGTCAATTGTCAACTCTCTAGTAGCTTTAATTGTGAATGTTTAATCCAGATTGACCCCAGTCAATTTTTCAGTAGACTGTGTGTGGTAATAATTTTTATAGTATTTGCATAAAACATCAATTTTAATTTCATGATGATTTTATTCTTATCTTCCTTGATGTTGGACTTTCTGTTCTCTTTAACTACCTCATTGTTTATTATTTCAGGTCATAATAGTGTTGGAGAAGAGTTCCAAGCTTCCTGATGTAACACTTAACATGGTTGGTCGTCATACCAGTTTACATGGCCTTGGTCCAGATCTGGAATATTTAGAGGCATTCTTCTGAGGTGTTTCATTTGGTGATATATTTAATTCTACTCTTATGTTGATAATGTTTATACAGATTTATTGTATATTATACTGAATTTACTGAGAAGTTTTCTCTCATTATTATTTGGACTGAAGTTGGAGTTATCTCCTCCTTGTCCACAAATTGAATGTGTAAATAGCTTTCAACATAAATGTTTCATTTGTGTAAAGTGTAAGAAATGAATTAGTATCATCAAATTGATACATTATGGTGAAAGAAAAGCATAGAGATTTTCAAGGTTAGAGATTTTCAAGGTTATAGGTCACGGGTCAAGGCTTTAGTAGCCCTAATTGTGAATGTGCCAGATTGACCCCAGTCAGTTTTTAGCTCACCTGAGCGTAGCTCAATTGAGGTATTGTCATAGTGCAGCGTCCGTCCGTCGTTAACTTTTCTACATTTTCGACTTCTTCTCCAGAACCGCTGCACAGAATTTCACCAAACTTCATAGGAAGTAAGTACTCAAGGTCCTCTACCAAGTTTGTGTTCTTTATGCCAATCCGTGATCCAAGATGGCCGCCATTGGCTCTGATTGGTGATATAATTAATTTGACTCTTATGTTGATGATGTTTTTACAGATTTATTGTATATTATACTGAATTTACTGAGAAGTTTTCTCTCATTATTATTTGGACTGAAGTTGGAGTTATCTCCTCCTTGTCCACAAACTGAATGTGTAAATAGCTTTTATCATAAATGTTTCATAGGTGTAAAGTGTAAGTAGTGAATTAGTATCATCAAATTGATACACATATTCTTTATGATGAGAGCAAAAGCCTAGAGATTTTCAAGGTTAGAGGTCAAGGATCAAGGCTCTAGTAGCTGTAAATGTGAATGTTTTAGCCAGATTGACCGCAGTCATTTTTAGCTCACCTGAGCGTTTTTATGCCTATCCGTGATCCAAGATGGCCGCCATTGGCTCTGATTGGTTGACACATTTTCGACTTCTCCTCCAGAAAAGCTGCACAGAATTTCACCAAACTTCATAGAAAGTTGGTACTCAAGGTCCTCTACCAAGTTTGTGTTTTTTATGCCAGTCCGTGATCCAAGATGGCCGCCATTGGCTCTGGTTGAAACATTTTCAACTTCTTCTCCAGATTGGCTGCACAGAATTTCATCAAACCTCATAGGAAGTAAGTACTCTAGGTCCTCTACCAAGTTTGTGTTCGGGATCCAGATTCCCTCAGGGGTGGATCCAGGGCGGGACCAAAAGTGCCCAAAAGGGTACCCCTCTTCAAACATCTTTTTCTCCAGAACCAGTACATAAATGGGGAAACTATTTGCATTTCAACAATCTATAAAGATGGGTTATTAAAAATTGTGTTCAGGGTTAAGATCCGTCAAATAGAAATTTACGCTTTTTTGACGTGTTTCTGGACTTAGTCATTTCAATGAAGAAAAGTGTCATGTTTTTCAGTTAATTGATATTGATGATTTCTTAATGACTATTTTGATCACAATTGTGGTAAGGAATATTATTGTGCAAGAATTTTGTCATTATCTCAATTTTTGGATTTTTTATGAATTTTTTAAGACTTCCAGAAAAAAGGGGGGATTGGCCATTTTTCACATTTTCAACTTTTTCTATAAAACCACATGAAAGATTTTAATGAAACATGGAATACATGAAGTACTAAAAGTCCTCTATCAATTTGGTAAATTTCATCCAAATTGGTTAACAGATAATGCCACCATGTCTAAAAAGTAGGTCTCACAATGGTACATATACCTCTTGGTAATTGAAATATGGAGAGTAGCGGTTCAAATCCAGCTGTGGTCAAAAAATTTTTTTTTTTTTTTTTTTACATATCTAAATAAGTTTTTAGATGTTTCTCAACACTCAACATATGAAATTAGGAATTTTACGTTTAAGACTTCCAAAAAAAAGGGGGGGGGGGGGGAGGCCATTTTTCACATTTTCAACTTTTTCAACAAAACTGTTTGAAGGATTTTAATAAATCTTGGTAGAAATAAATCACTTATGATCCTCTTCAAATTCTGTTGTTTTTGTCCAGACCTCTTTACAGGTGGCGCCACCATAGTCAAAAGTAGGTCACAAAAGAGTTCCCTCCTTTAACAATATTCTTTTTCATACGGGCTGTATACAGAGACAAACAGAATGCATAGAAATGATCTAGAGGGATGAGTTAATACGTATTGTCATTTTGGTTCCCTTCCAAAATCAAATTTAGAATTTTTTTTCGACATTTCTTTGGACTTGGTGATTCAATGCAGAAAAAAAGTGTCATATTTCCTAGTTAATTGATAATGATGATTTCTTATGGACTGTTGTGATCATGATTATGGTAAGGATTGTTACTTTGAAAGAATTTTGTCAATATCTCAATTTTTGGATTTTCTATGAATTTTTTAAGACTTCCAAATGAGGGTGTATAGGAACAATTCAATCACATTTTTCACTTCTGCTGTTATACCGCATGAAAGATTTTAATGAAACATGGAATACATGAAGTACTATAGGTCCTCTATCATTATGGTAAATTTCATCCAAATTGGTTAACAGATAATGCCACCATGTCTAAAAAGCAGTTCTCACAGTGGTACATATACCACTTGGTAATTGAAATATGGAGAGTAGCGGTTCAAATCCAGCTGTGGTCAAAAATTTTTTTTTCATTTCTTTACACATCTAAATAAGTTTTTAGATGTTTCTCAACATATGAAATTAGGCAATTTTAAGTTAGATCTGGACAATATTTGAAACAATTGTTGTTCATGACCCAGACTTGAAATCAGTCAACAAAAGGCCCCACCTAAAGAAAATGACTAACTTGTTGCCCTGAATGACATCTTGCAGAGACAAAGGAAATGCTTAATATCAAAATCACCTGAGTGGAAGTGCAAAAAAGTGTTGTTTTTTATTCTAGCCTGAAATAAAATTTGACATATTTTCAACATCTGTGTTGACTTAGTCACATTAATGCAAAAATAAATGAATTCTTCCTTCATGCATGACTGATCATCTAGGTACTCAGGTGAGCGATATAGGCCCACTTGGGCCTCTTGTTTCAGTAAAGTGTTTCTTGATTCAGATCTAGAAGTATTGTTCTGAGGATTTTCATTTGGTGATAAATCATTTTGCTCTGATGTTATTAATATATTCAATTTCATTGTATATTGCTTTCAATTTAATAAGGAGGTTTATTATTATTATATGGACTGAAGTAGGAGTTATCTTCCCTAACTCTACAATCAGCCTCTGTAAAACTATTTTTATCTATAATGTTGCTGATTTATTCAATTTTAGTGTTTGTTGTGCAAAATTCACTTAGAAGAATGTTTTTCTAACTATTATTTAAACTGAAGTTGGAGTTATCTCCTCTTTGTCCGCTATCGGGCTATGAAGAAAGCATACTCATATGTGGTTGATATATTCAACTTCAGTGTATATAGCATTCAATTCCCTGAGCAGTTTTTCTATCATTATTTGGACTGAAGTAGGAGTTAATTCCTCCTTGTCTACATTCAGCCTGTATTAAATGGTTTAAACATAACAGGTTGATATATGTAATGTGCAAGAGATAAATTGGGATCATCTAACTGGTACAAATAATTTTCATGGTGAGATCTTCTTATTTCAGAGGTTAGTGGTCAAAGTTCAAGTTTCTAATAGCCGAGATACTGAATCTTTAGCGAGATTAATCCCGGTTTATTTATTGTAGAAATAGTTTATTGATAATTTTCATAATATTTGTATAAGAAATGCATTTTAATTCCATAATATTTTCTTTCTCATCTTTCTTGATGTTGGACTTTCTGTTATCTTTAACTACCTCATTGTTTATTATTTCAGGTCATAATAGTGTTGGAGAAGAGTTCCGAGCTTCCTGATGTAACACTCAACATGATTGGTCTTCATACCAATTTACATGGCCTTGGTCCAGATTTGGAATATCTAGAGGCATTCTTCTGAGGTGTTTCATTTGGTGATATAATTAATTTTACTCTTATGTTGATGATGTTTTTACAGATTTATTGTATATTATACTGAATTTACTGAGAAATTTTCTCTCATTATTTTTTGGACTGAAGTTGGAGTTATCTCCTCCTTGTCCACAAATTGAATGTGTAAATAGCTTTCAACATAATTCTTTCATTTGTGTAAAGTGTAAGAAATAAATTAGTATCATCAAATTGATACACATATTCTTTATGGAAAAAGAAGAAGCATAGAGATTTTCAAGGTTATAGGTCACGGGTCAAGGCTCTAGTAGCCCTAATTGTGAATGTGCCAGATTGACCCAAGTCAGTTTTTCATTAAAGTTTTACTTGATCCAGACTTGGAATGTATAGAATCATTGTACAGAGGATTTTCTTTTAGTGAGAAGTATTTTTTCTCTGATGTTGTTGATATAATTAATTTCAGTGTCATTTGCACTCAATTTTATGAGCTTTATCATTATTTTGACTGAAGTAGGAGTTATTTCCTCTTAGTCCAAAATCAACCTCTGTAAAACTATTTTTATCTATAATATTGCTGATGTATTCAAGTTTATCGTATATTTAAGTACCTTTACAGAGAAGAATGTTTTTCTCACTATTATTTGGACATAAGTTGGAGTTATCTCCTCTTTGTGTACAATCAGTCTCTGGAAAGAGCTTTTAACATAATAGATTCAAAGGTGTAATGTATAAATATTGTATTAAGATAATCAAATTGATATACATATTCTTTATGGTGAGAGGTCAAGGGTCAACTCTCTAGTAGCTTAAATTGTGAATGTTTAATCCAGATTGACCCCAGTCAATTTTTCAGTAGACTGTGTGTGGTAATAATTTTTATAGTATTTGCATAAAACATCAATTTTAATTTCATGATGATTTTATTCTTATCTTCCTTGATGTTGGACTTTCTGTTATTTTTAACTACCTCATTGTTTATTATTTCAGGTCATAATGTTGTTAGAAAGAGTTCCAACTTCCTGATGTAAAGCTCAACATGATTGGTCTTCATACCAGTTTACATGGCCTTGGTCCAGATATGGAATATTTAGAGGCATTGTTCTTAGGTGTTTCATTTGGTGATATAATTAATTTTACTCTTATGTTGATGATGTTTTTACAGATTTATTGTATATTATACTGAATTTACTGAGAAGTTTTCTCTCATTATTATTTGGACTGAAGTTGGAGTTATCTCCTCTTTGTCCAGAAACTGAATGTGTAAATAGCTTTTATCATAAATGTTTCATAGGTGTCAAGAGTAAGTAGTGAATTAGTATCATCAAATTGATACACATATTCTTTATGATGAGAGCAAAAGCCTAGAGATTTTCAAGGTTAGAGGTCAAGGGTCAAGGCTCTAGTAGCTGTAAATGTGAATGTTTTAGCCAGATTGACCCCAGTCATTTTTTCAGTAAAGTGTTTCTTGATTCAGATCTAGAAGTATTGTTCTGAGGATTTTCATTTGGTGATAAATCATTTTGCTCTGACATTATTAATATATTCAATTTCATTGTATATTGCTTTCAATTTAATAAGGAGGTTTATTATTATTATATGGACTGAAGTAGGAGTTATCTTCCCTAACTCTACAATCAGCCTCTGTAAAACTATTTTTATCTATAATGTTGCTGATTTATTCAATTTTAGTGTTTGTTGTACAAAATTCACTTAGAAGAATGTTTTTCTAACTATTATTTGGACTGAAGTTGGAGTTATCTCCTCTTTGTCCGCTATCGGGCTATGAAGAAAGCATACTCATATGTGGTTGATATATTCAACTTCAGTGTATATAGCATTCAATTCCCTAAGCAGTTTTTCTATCATGATTTGGACTGAAGTAGGAGTTATCTCCTCCTTGTCTACATTCATCCTGTATAAAATGGTTTAAACATAACAGGTTGATACATGTAATGTGTAAGAGATTAATTGGGACCATCTAACTGGTACAAATAATTTTCATGGGGAGACCTTCTTATTTCCGAGATTAGTGGTCAAAGTTCAAGTTTCTAATAGCCGAGATACTGAATCTTTAGCGAGATTAATCCCGGTTTATTTATTGTAGAAATAGTTTATTGATAATTTTCATAATATTTGTATAAGAAATGCATTTTAATTCCATAATATTTTCTTTCTCATCTTTCTTGATGTTGGACTTTCTGTTATCTTTAACTACCTCATTGTTTATTATTTCAGGTCATAATAGTGTTGGAGAAGAGTTCCAAGCTTCCTGATGTAATGCTCAACATGATTGGTCTTCATACCAATTTACATGGCCTTGGTCCAGATTTGGAATATCTAGAGGCATTCTTCTGAGGTGTTTCATTTGGTGATATAATTAATTTTACTCTTATGTTGATGATGTTTTTACAGATTTATTGTATATTATACTGAATTTACTGAGAAATTTTCTCTCGTTATTATTTGGACTGAAGTTTAAATGGCCTTGGTCCAGGTCTGGAATATTTAGAGACATTGTTCTGAGATGTTTCATTTGGTGATATTAGTTTTACTCTTAATTTGTTGATATATTCAATTTCATTGTATATTACACTCAAGTTAATGAGCAGGCATTTTATCACTATTTGGTCTGGAGTAGGAGTTATCTCCTCCTTGTTAATAATCAGCCTTTGTAAAACTATTTTTATCTATAATGTTGCTGATTTATTGAGTTTAGTGTATGTTTTGCTAAATAGACTCAGGAGAAGAATGCTTTGTATTTAAGTAGGATGTATCTCCTCTTTGTCCTCAATCAGCATCAAAATAACAGGTTGATATGGAGTGATTGGTAGGAAATGAAATAGGTTTTTCTATTTGGTACATATATTCTTTATGATGAATGGAAGATACTTATTGATTTCTAAGATTAAAGATCAAGGCTCTAGTAGTATGAATATATTGATCTTTTCATTCCATAATAATTATTTTCATCTTTTTCTGTGTAGGATGTATATTTTTTTAATTCAGGTCATAATGTTGTTTGGTGAGGAGTGCCAGGCCTCTAGATATTTATTTTACTGAATTTACTAGGAAGAATTTTTCTCTTATTATTAGGACTGAAATGGAGTTATCTCCTCCTTGTCCACAATCCACTTTGAATATAACAGATTTATAGGTATAATGTGCAAGAAATGAATTAGGATCATTTAACTGACACACATAAGTCTATAGATTTTCAGTCTAAATTGTGAAATTTTAAGCCAAATTGACCTTAGTCCATTTTTTTTTTTTTTGGAAGTTTTCATAGTATTTGTATTAGAATTTCATTTTCATACCATATTACATTTTAATCTTCCTTGATGTTGGATTTTTTGTGCTCTTCAATTCCTGCACTGTTTATTACTTGAAGTCATTAGGTTGCTGGAGAGGAATGTCAGGTCTCTAGTTGTACAGCTCATCCTCAGTTGATCAAAAGTATACATCTTAGGTGCAGATCTACAATATTAAGAATAATTGCTCTTATTATTTTTAGTAATGATATTGATGATATATTCAATTTCAGTGTATGTTGCACTCAATTTAATGAACATCTTTTCTAATCATTATTTGGATTAAAGTTAGAGTCATCTCCTCCTTGTCCACATTCAGTCTCTGTAAAGTTATTTTTTCCTTAATTTTACAGATTTATTTAATTCTAGCATATATTTTACTGAATTTACTAAGCACATTTTTCTTTTTATATGAACTGAAGTTGGAGTTATCTCCTCCTTGTCTACAATCAGCCGGTGTAAAGATGTTTGAACATAACTTGTTCATATGTGTAATATATAAGGAATTTTCCTGGATTATGAAATAAGTACACATATACTTTATGTTGAATGGAAGATGCCTATTGATTTGCATGGTTAGAGGTCAAAGTCAAGCTTCTAGCAACCTACACGCTATGAAATGTTCAAGTATATGAGTCAACTCTGTGTGAAATACAGTCTTATAAATTCAAATAGTTCTCACTTTGGGTCCCAGTTTTTGCATTTTTATGATAAAAATGTATTTTTTAATAGTTATTTTAAGATGAAGTGATTTTAGCAATACATGCCAATTTTCATGAACCTGTATCACTTCAATACTGATTTAAAAATACATATAAATTAAGACTAGGGAATTTCCAAAATTTCATTTCTTTTTTTAGCACAACTCTTGTCCAACTCACTGTCATCATGCAATAAAGATTTTATCAACAATAGATCATTTAAAGAACAGCACAGTGATATATTGGACATCCTCCAAGGAAATATGTGGAACCAGAGCTAGGATCTCAAAGTAATCTGTTTTAGATTCATATCTAATGTTAGCAATGACCCCGTAAGAGACTACTAAAGGAAGCTACAAGCATGTGGATACATGGTACTTCTAACATATTACATTTTCCGAGCACTTATTTTCATTGTTATATTTGTTTATACTATGTCATTGCTTGTGTGTAGTACATTTCTCATAATGTGGCAGTCGCATGTGCAGCCCGAGATTTTTCAAACAACTACCGGTAATATTAATGAGAAATAGCATGCTGTCTAGCAGTGTGAAATGTAGACCCTGTACAGGGGGTGTAGACAAATACATGTTACATTTTTGGTAGCATTAGTAGGAAAATGAATGTTGCATGTGTAGCAAGCATGACAAAACCATATTTATCACATGTTTTGCTGTTTATGCAGTGAAATATCGCTATGTCCTAAATTTATTATGACATAGATGAGGTCATAGCATGGAAAAGAATTGTGTCAAGCTGGTGTTTGATGAAATAAACACCTTTAAACTGAGTGTAAACATGTTATAAAAAGAATCTGAAATGAATTTTCCTTTCATACGGTATTTATCAAACTCATTGTGTGTTCTATATTCCCGTGCCAGGGCTCGGGGCATAAAACAAACAACTCGTTTCACAAATACCGTATGAAATGAAAATTCTTTTCAGATCCTATATACATGTATCTTAGTTTGGACTCTTCACTAGATTGCCATGGTGCTTTGTGTATTGTTATTGCACATCTTTTTGTAGAACCTTAAGGTGTAAATAATGACAGAATTACTTGTTAAGTTGCTGTGCATTGCTTTGATAACCATATAGGGTTTAGGTTTTGGGGGTATATAGGAATCACCCTGTCAGTCTGTCTGTCTGTCCATCTGATTTAGAAGTTCTGTAAGCAGATTTCTCTTACAGTATTAGCAGTAGGGCTTTCATAGTTCACACGCACATTTACCGTAACAAGTACTACATTTTGATATCATGACATTTGACCCAGTGACCTTGCCTTTGAACTTTGACCTTGTAATAATAACTTGTTTAAGAAGTTCTGTAAGTATAGGTCTCTTACAGTATACGCAATTGGACTTTCATATTTCAAACACACATTCACTATAATAAGTATTACATTTTGATACCAAGACATTTGACCTTGTGACCTCGAACATTGGCCTTATTTTGGTTTTGTGCTGTAAAGGACCATTTAATGCTGGACAGTTCTAGACTGCAGTGAGTAGGACAAAAATCCATGTAGGATTGTATATACTTGATCATGTGACCACAAGTAAGATCAAATTCAACATAAAATCAGTTTGTGAAATTGAAAGGAGGCAATCGCCTTTCATTTCCATCAAACTTTTTTCTCTATAAATGAACAAAGAAGTATAATGACGGTTAGCATATAAAACATAAACCCCTGTATTCCCCATTCAAGAGTAATACAAGAAGACTGTGTTGTAGAACATTTTTGTGTTTGTTGTCTTCTTGATACCTGGCTTATTAGAAAAGACACTCATCCAGAGTTTATGGCTATGGTTGTTGTAGATGTGACAGTTGAGACTGCAACAACAATAAGAGGAGGATTCCTACTGTACATATATCAGAGCTTGTATGTATATATGGAAGAGGTAGAATTTGAGTATCAGTTCTCTCTCCAACTGTAGACCGAGCAAAAGATTTATTTTTATTTGTTTGTATAGGAATCCTAGATCAAGTATGCTTTAATCTCACTTTGGTATTGAACGCCTATTCAGAACATTGCCTCAGAGTTGTCTAGCTTTTATCATAGTAATTTCTAACAACAATATTTTCTCCAACATCAGTAACATACAAAAATTACAAAAGTTCATGTTGAACTGTTTTGTCAATTTGCAAACAAATTTATTCCTTGTAGAAGTGGAATCCTGGCTCCTGTGTACACATATGGCAGGGCATTATCATAGGTATAATACCAACATATTACTCTGATTATTTTTCATGTTTCAATGGCTGTGTGTATGAATAGAATGCAGGGAAAATCAGGAAATTCAAGGAAGAACAGGTCTGACTCAGTCGTATGACAAGCATCGCCACTGACATGGAAGTCAACAATATAAACATTAATAGACATTACAACAAATTCAATTATAATCTAGTTGTAGTACCAACTTAGGACAGGCAGTTGAAATGACAGTAGTCTCGCATTTCTTGTAGTTGAATGGTTTACGGGCTCACCCTCCTATACTGAGGTATAGATACACTTTATCCTGTACCAAATTTGATGTTGCGAGGAGTACTAGTCCATTTCATGGACAAATATCTAGTTACATTTGCATATGAACGTCTGTATCCCATTCAGCTTGAATTTACTCAGTTTATTTGCATATGTATTTATTCATGTTACGGAGAATGAGATAGGTTTCCCTCATGTCTGCTAGGATGTGCATGTTCACACTACTAAATATTTACATCATGCAAGTGAAAATGGTCATATGTGTATGGTCAAACCTAATGTGTGTATTGTGTATTTTCACATGAATACAAATTGATTATTAACATACGACCAGATGTACGCTACATGATGTAAATGTCACTTCATCCCATTCATGGCAATGATATTTCTGTTTATTGTTTGAATATTTCATTCAGTAAGTAGAATGTAATGTTATTTGAATCGTATATGTATCTACATATGTATGCAAATTACTTATCAATGTACATAACAACCTGTGAAAATATGTACTATTTATACTTTCATGTATTAGTCTATTCAGTTTAAGCTCAGTTTGTTGTCAATTTTAGCTAGAATTTTCCTTTCCTGCAATTGGTTTTACTCTGCTCCGTTTCTCTTTTCACGTACATTGGTGATAAGATTTTTTTTTTTATTCTAATTTACGCATTTTAACGGTCCAACTTTTTTAATATTCGGAATCATTGTCTTTCTTTTTTTTTCAGCTTTATAGACTTGAAACAAAAGTGGACATGGCTCAGAGAGGATCTGTGATGGCTTTCAAAATTTTTACAACTTCTTCATTGGTTGTTTGCAACCCTGATCCAGCATATACATTTCTTGGGTATGTTTTCTTTCTCAGTAACCAGACAGGTATTGTGCTGTCTACTGATTCACACTTTTGAGTATTATTGGTAAATTTCATTTTATCTACTGATGATGGAGACAGTTTCATCTCAAGGAGAACTTCAGTAGTTTCTTATCAGACTCATTCATTTCTATATCACCTGGGTCCGGCGCCATAAACTGAGAATATACTTAAGTCAAAATTTCATATTCTTCTGTTTATCAATGAATTAACAAATGGGATTTGGATTTTATTTAGTTTTATTCTATTGATAAAAAGAATTAAACCATTCTGCTTGAGAATTTATTTGAACATTTCACAATAGAAGAAATTAAAATGAAATATTTGACTTAAGTATATTCTCAGTTTATGGTGCCGGACCCTGGTTTTAGAAGAAATGTTGATAAATTAACTGATTTCCTCTGCCAAATAGTTTTGAAACCTCCTCCACATATTGCATTACTTCCTCTACAATTTGTTGTATTATGCTGACCATTGTAACAATCATTAGTTTTATGGACAACGTTTTTTGCCAATAGTATTATTTTATAGAGGTCACTTTGATGTGACAAAAAGAAGGACTTTATTATTTTACCTTCTCTTTTACATCATCAGCAAAAGCCTTTTGAATATCATTTCTGTCAAACTTATTTCACATTTTATCTCTAAATGAAGCCGTATGGGCTTCTCAGACTTCACTTTGCCCTCGATGAGAAGTGTCAGCTAGTCCAGTAATAGTCTGTGTGGGGGAATGCATTTCCCTCTTAACATTTTGTATCCCTAACACACTGGATAAATCTCCATCAGTACTTTAATAGTTGATTTTCAAATTCATGTTTCCTATGCTTTCACCTATATTATAATCTAATCTTTTTTTTTCATTTAAGGGTTCATCACTCTCCAAGTTTACAGTACATTTGGATGACCTCCAGGGCAATAGACAGATTTGCAATGACCTACATAGCTTATTATCTACATGAAAACCTGTTATACATGTATTTTGTGTTTATCAGTCATGTCTTCACATGCTTTACCAACAGCCTCAGATGCACTCAGCCCGTTTTTGTTTGGACTAGCCATGATAAGGCTCTGGTAGGTCACAATCATTTCAACATCAATGAGTGAAGAGGAATGTAAACCATGAATTTCATTCTTCTACATAAGTTCACACACTCTTGACTTTACATCTTCATTTGCTAGTTTATACACAACTTTTCCCACTTTATTGCCTGCTTTGTATAAAGAACTAAAGGCAGGTGGGGATACCTCTATTGTGGAGAAAATTAGTTGTACCACATTAAAAGTAATTGGTGTATAAAAGTAAGATGGCATGCAATGAATTATTAATTTGGCAGAATTTCAATATCTGTATTCATTTGTTACTTCATAATTCATACCATTTGAAACAAAAGTGCAACTTGCACATTTTATTTCCCACTTAGTGGCAGCGCCAGTTTGTTGTTCATTATCAACATTCAAATTTAGTATTGAACAAAACATACTGCCAGAAAAATGTCCAGAAATCAGATCATTCATCATAGACATTGTAAGGTTCTCTCCTGGTGTGTCACCCACTTTCAGTATTTCTTAAAGGCCTTAAGAGTTTGATATTAGTTGGATTATCACACATATTATCAACAGTGTAACTGGTTTGAGACCTTGTTGAAATATCTTGTGGCTCCTCTTTAATGGTGGAAGCCATAGTGATTTTCAGTGTGTTTGATACATACTTCAATTAACCTTAGGTTTGACTTTTAACCTGTTCCCCTTGATAAATAACTTCTGTCTCTTTCATCTTTTATTTTGAAACACTGCTTCATTTAAAATAACTTTTCAGTCGTGCCAAACAATGAGTGATGTTATAATGTTGTCTTCCATGTTTTGATATAGTTCATTAATACATCATTTAACGGACAATTTGATTGAAATCACTTACATTTTTCAGTTTTTCATTTTTGTATGATTGAGTAAAAAGGGAAAAAATTAACAGTATACAGTAAAAGTTTTGGACTAATCACATCCCTTTCCCCCACCATATGTGCTTGTTTACATGTTTCAAAGGCACATTCCTGTAAACAATCTCCCTGCAAGTTATAAAGTGAAAAATTGATGTAGGGTTTATTGGAAAGTCAATTGTATATATAATGTGAACATAAATGATAAAATCTGAAATCAGAAAAATTTATTGCCACAAATTGCACTTTTTAGCATGATAACTAGACTATTTAACTATGTCATAAAATGTTTATCTTTTTATAGATTGCTTTCAAATCTTTACCATTTGCTTAATATATCTTAAAAACTTTTAATTTTTTTTTTCATATTTTTCAAGGGTTTAATACTGCATCTTACTTTGGGTCAACCCTTGTATCATATATGTTAGATGATTTTATGGAGGACAAATGTATAGTCTCAAAATTCAAATAGTTATCACTTTGGGACCCAAGTTTTGCATTTTTATGTTGAAATTGTATCTGTTTGTGATAGTTACATGCCAATTTTTATGAACTTGTGTCATTTCAATATTGATTTAGTATGTTATTTAGAAACATTATCACTTGAGAGGTGTTCCTGTGAGGATTTTCATTTGGTGATTAGTAATTATATTCTCATATTGAGGATATATTCAGTTTTAGTGTATATTGCATTTTTAATCTGTATTTAGACTTAAGTTGGAGTTATCTCCTCCTTGTCCACAATCCACCTGTGTAAAGCATTCATAAGTGTAATGTGTAAGAAATTAACTTATTGGTACACATATTGTAATGGTGAGAGAAAGATTCTTATTGATTTTCAAAGTTAAAGGTCAAAGGTTAAGGTTCTTATAGTGTGAATATGTGATCTTACAGTCAGATTGACTCCAATCAAATATTTCAGAATGTGTTCAGTTGAAATTTACACACTGTATGGAGAAGAATTATATTTTCATTCAATAATAGTTCAATTCTCACCTATTTCTATGTTGAATGTATTATTTATTACTTCAGGTCATAAGGCTGGTGGTCAGGAGTGCCTGTCCTCTTTGGATGGTCAATGAACCTTTTTTAAATCAAATCTAGAATATTTAAAGTCATTGCTCCAAGGATAAACAAATTTAATGGATTGTCCAGAATACTTTATAGAAATATTTTGTTCCCTCATACAGGCATGAAGATGTAGTTACATCAATGACATCATAGATACCATTGTTTGGTAAAGATATACTGACTGAAGAGCTTTTTCAGTTTGAGTAAGTATGTTTAGTAGATTTTCATAAAACTTTCTAACAGTGTTAATAACCACACCCTGCGTGAATTATCTATTTAATTTCAGTTTATATTTCTTTATTAAGAAGAATGTTTTATTTTATCTTTAGTGGTCTATAAGCAACTTCTGAAAAAAAGATTCAACTTAATAAGTTCATAGATGTAATGTGTGAGGAATGATTTACCAAGCTAATCAGTTAGTTTACGGGTCAGTTTTTATTGATAAAAAAGTAGATTGCAGTGTAAATTTAGCATGATATTTTCCATGATGTGAGATAATTTTGCTTTTGACCAAGTGATGCTGTAAACAGAGGTGTCATATTTTCACTTCTATTGTATAGAACAATAGAGTAAAAGGTGTTTTAATCAGAAATCTTAACAGTCTATCATAGCATGAGAAACATAATTTGCTGATGAGGGCTGTTTGCTCTAGTACCCTAGTCACATGACCTCTATGCTAGATTGTCATACTATATAAGATTACACTAAAGTTATGGAGGATATCACTAAAGTTATGGAGGATATAAGCAGAAAGTGAAGTATCATATTTGAAGGTGTGCTCAGAGAGGATTTATGATGTTGGGTCAGGAAAATGGGGTCACTTTAAGTAAGGGCCTCATACTGGAATGTGATCAATTTCAGTGTCTTTGGCTGTCCGGCAAGGTTATCACATACAGTATATTCAATTCATAAGTGAATGAAACACATAAAGATGCTAGACATTCTCTAAAACTGACATTCTTCTTGTATTTCTGCATTTTTCAGGCAGGATTGATTTATGGCTACATCACATACCGATTCTCTTCTACTTTCTCTTTCTAACATCACATGTTCTGGAATACAGCACAGGGTAAGCACACATTCTCCACAGGAATTATAAATACAAGACATAATCTTTTTAATAGTATGAATTTTTTGGAATGAATGATGGTTGATTATCATGCATAATAAGGTCTCCCTTCCTTTTTGGGGAGGTTAAGTTTAAAAGTACATGTATATGAAACCTTATGGGCAAGATATAAACTGAACATTTTGTGGTGGAATCACCATATTTTGTATGAATATTTCCCTTCGGAAAAAGAAGACATTGATTTTCAGAGTGTAAGGTCAAGGTTACATTGGAATTAGCGATTGGCAATCTGAATGGTTTAGGCGGGAGTCATCAGACTTGGTACAAAAGCTTGTTAAGGTGAGAGAACAGGATTTTTAGGGTCCACAGAGGACTGAAATGTGGCCCCTTTCCCAGCTCCAAAAGTGATACTTTTTTTCCAGTTTCAGACTGGAAAATTCTCAATTGATGATTACCTACTGCAACTTAAGAAATTACATAGTTTATTTATAAAAATCAAATAAATGAGGATATTATAAATTGAAAGTAAATGTATATCCATGCACTCAGTCTAAAATTAGATGACAGCTGATCTTTATTACAAAGTATTTATAAACATCTATATCTATGTATTTAGAAATGAATCAGTCATAATGCATTACCGGTATTTCAACCTATTTTGTCTATATACAGTTAACAGATAATCAACAGAAATGTAAATGAAAAGAATGAAAATTAATTTAGTATTAAATTCAAACCAACATTAAATATGCCATTATATTATATTGTAAAATATTTCCCTAATTCATTCAAATACCATGTCACAAAAATAATGTACAAGGGCAATTACTTTTTATTTTGATGTTCTGATATTAAGGATTTAGACAGATGAGTTTTTTAATATCACATGCTGGAAGTAGTATTTATTCATAACTCTTTGTCTTTAATTCATTTAAATTTTGATTAAAACTTTGTCATAAATCCAGTTACTATGTCTCTTAAATTTTTCCACAAAACCTTATTATAAAATTCAAATACAAAATGTATAAGTAAGTCTTTTAAATTTTGGGGTAAAATTTTGAAAATTGAAAAAAATAGTTCTCCTGCTTGGACAATTTCGTGAAGTGATCTTCAAGATTATAACAATTTAGAGCAGAATACATATAATCATTGTTTATGACAATAGTGAATGAGATATCCTCAGTGATTTAACAGACGGGATTCTCATATTTCTCCATTGATTAAATCTGCGACTTTGAATTGCCCCTTCTAGTTATGTATTGAACTTTTCAATCTTATTACCATTCTTTGGGATCCTAGGATTTATTATAATTCTGTAATGAAGGTATAAATAGGGTAGCTGGATTTCCCGTTTCTTTTGTAAGTCATGCAAGCTAATTCCAAACCTGTAAATATCTGAAGAGAAATTGTTTTTGCATTTCAGTGTTCAGTTCAGGGATATATCTACCACAGATGTATTTTATTATTGACATCAAAGTGTTTTTACACTATGAGGTTAATGAAAGATCTGAGAGGCAAGGAGACACAGAAGGTAATGTAGGAATAAATGGTGTAAAGATATACCTGTACATTGCAATATATGTTTCTTTAAAGATTGATTATGGGATGTTTTACTGTACTTACCAATTATTGATTGATTATTGCTTTACGTCACTCCACGATTATTTCACGTATATGATGATGGTTTCTGCCTGATGCATTGCATAGAAATTTCTATCTTTGCAACGCACCCATCCGAAGCAGTGAGGGATTTTTTACATGCCATTCCTACCGTGACACAGGACCTTGGTTTTTACTGTCTCATCTGAAAGACAGAACACCGGTGTGCCGAGGGTGGGAATCGAACCTGGAACCTTTAGGCCACCAGCTTGTACTTAAAATGACATCAAACAATGGAAACTATTTACATGTATTACAGTTACAGATTGTGAAATTCAATGTCAGTTTTTATATATCAAGATTAAGGTTCATGTGTCTTAATGCTGTTGAAAACAAAACAAGCACTACTTATTATAATGGTCCAATTCCAGTGTTTGTCTTTACTTAGTCTAAATGAATTATTTATTATCTTAGTGCAGTAATAATTAGGTTGCTATTGTTGCAATTCACTGACACAGTAATCAAACTATTGAAAGTAAGTAACAAGAAACACTAGTTGCCCACAAATTTTCAGCCACTTGGCCTTTATCAAATGCAAACAAAAATAGTAAAATTTCTTCAAGTAAAATCCATGTCTGCTGGTTTAATCAGCACAGCGTAAAAAGAAAAAAGTCATGAACATTGAGTGTTTCATGTTATTTATCTAATTTACACTTTCCTTCGGAAATCTTCTGATCATTATTAGAGATGGAAGCATCAATTATTTATATCCCCAACAAAATCAGAATCTGTATGACATTATACTGACATGGTAGAGGTAAAGTAAATAGGACTCTGGTAAAGTGGAAGTCAAATTGAATTGAGAGATCTAAATGACCTTTCCATTTATGCACGAAAAATTGTTAAATCAGATGACGTCACAATACTTTACACCTCGGTCATACCTTGGACAAACATTGAAAATGTATTGTGACGTCACGAAATTAAATAAATATTCCGCAAAAACAATGGGTCAATTGACTATACTTCTTGAATAGGACTCCTTACAGAGTAAACCATACCAATATATTGTCAGATGAAATAAAAGTAAAACAAAATAATTTTTTTGTAATACATTTATGTACATCTGATGCTGAGAGGCACTTACATAGAGTTTGATATATCACTATTTAGAATTAAGGATAACCAAACAGTTGTTGGGGAGATAAAGCAAGTCCATTATGTTTCCATGATGCCATGATTTATTCTAATCTTGATTGCCATTCTGATTAAAATCTGACATGTATTTTCATTTTCTCCCAAACTGACCTCACATTTTTCCAGGCACTGAAGTTTTACTGTAAGTAACTGTTGATCAAGCAACATTTTAAAATCTCACCTAGTCAGCACCTGTCTTACAGTACTCTCACCTAGCCAGCACCTTTGTTTTACAGCACTCTCCAGAGAGTCAGGGTAATCACTCTTTACTTAAAGGTTTAGCCTGGCAAGTTTTACAAAAGTTTTACTCTCTAATTGTTGACACTGTTGTTTCACATTGTGTGAAGTTACTAATTGTTATTCTTTCTCAATCTGACATCACATTACTATTCTACACTGAAGCAAAATTAAAACTTGTAGTTAGTAAGTCACCACATGTTCTGTGGAACTTGTTAAGTTAGTGAGACACCACATGTTCTATGGAACATGTAGTTAGTGATGCAGCGCATGTTCCGTTGAACTTGTAGTTAGTGAGACACCACATGTTCTATGGAACATGTAGTTAGTGATGCAGCACATGTTCCGTGGAACTTGTAGTTAGTAAGGCAGCACATGTTTCATGGATCTTGTAGTTAGTGAAGCACCACATGTTCTATGGAACTTGTAGTTAGTGAGGCAGCACATGTTCCATGGAACTTGTAGTTAGTGAGGCAGCACATGTTCCATGGAACTTGTAGTTAGTGAGGCAGCACATGTTCCGTGGATCTTGTAGTTAGTGAGGCAGCACATGTTCTGTGGAACTTGTAGTTAGTGAGGCAGCACATGTTCCATGGAACTTGTAATTAGTGAGGCAGCACATGTTCCATGGAACTTGTATTTAGTGAGGCAGCACTTGTTCCATGGAACTTGTAGTTAGTGAGGCAGCACATGTTCCGTGGAACTTGTAGTTAGTGAGGCAGCACATGTTCCGTGGAACTTGTAGTTAGTGAGGCAGCACATGTTCCGTGGAACTTGTAGTTAGTGAGGCAGCACATGTTCCGTGGAACTTGTAGTTAGTGAGGCAGCACATGTTCCGTGGAACTTGTAGTTAGTGAGGCAGCACATGTTCTGTGGAACTTGTAGTTAGTGAGGCAGCACATGTTCCGTGGAACTTGTAGTTAGTGAGGCAGCACATGTTCCGTGGAACTTGTAGTTAGTGAGGCAGCACATGTTCCGTGGATCTTGTAGTTAGTGAGGCAGCACATGTTCTGTGGAACTTGTAGTTAGTGAGGCAGCACATGTTCCATGGAACTTGTAATTAGTGAGGCAGCACATGTTCCATGGAAGTTGTATTTAGTGAGGCAGCACTTGTTCCATGGAACTTATAGTTAGTGAGGCAGCACATGTTCCATGGAACTTGTAGTTAGTGAGGCAGCACATGTTCCGTGGAACTTGTAGTTAGTGAGGCAGCACATGTTCCGTGGAACTTGTATTTAGTGAGGCAGCACGTTCCGTGGAACTTGTAGTTAGTGAGGCAGCACATGTTCCTTGGAACTTTCAAGATTGTCTTTCCATCTAAGTTGGATAACTTGTATTAAACGTTCTCAGTATGTTAGGATTTCAAGAGAACATAATCATATGAACAAGTAATGCAGAAGAGGACAGTTGAGAGCCAGTACTACATTGTACTTATTTTCAGCATCAATTATGATACATTATATGCATCTGTTAAACTTTTATAACATTCATATTGAGTCACAGAAGGTGGTTCAGTTTTCTCCTTCTATCAAGCCTTGTAATGGTTTACAAGTGTCTTAAAGCCCCCATCTTTCACCATTAAGTTCCGTTCATAAGTGACATATGAAATGTAAACATGTAAGTGTTAATGATATTTTACAATAATTTAGCTTTTTGTTCCTTGAAGTACCATATAAAACTGCAAAACTATATAGTTTTTGTGCTATAAGAGTTTTTTGTTTACTCTGTCTACAACATTGGACATTACTTAGAAATGATGAAGGATAAGGCATGATATATACCAGTGTATCCCTTAAACCATTAACAATAGATCTTCCAACTCATTAGAAAATTTAGATCTTCCATAACATAGACAACTGACTTTTCAAAATATTTGGAGAAAAAAATAGGATATTTGTCTTAAGCACAAAGAATTCAGCAGCAACATTCAAAATATCATCAGACCTAAGCATATGCTAATCAGCTTGATGTGTAAAACGGATAGATTGAAACTCTTTGACCATTATAAGGTTTAGAGACTAAATTAATCAGAGAAATTAATTTTTCATTTGCTGCACGAGATGTTTATTTTGTATTGTTTAAATTCCTTACCCAAAGATAGGAATTTGATTTAGTCAGGAGGGAAATTGAACTCTCAATCTCTTGGGTCCTGAACCCCACAAACAACTGCCAACTAATGTTTTGAAAACACCATGTTGATGTTCAGTAAAATTGCCTAGTGCATGAGGGGCAGGCTTGGTTTAGGGGATAACTTGGGATGAAGATCCAGCGATCTTGGTTCAATTTCCCAATTTCGCCAGTGTGTTGAAGAAGCTGGTTAGCTCCTGTTTCCATGTTGGGATATGATTGAGAATTTATTGAAAACACATAATACCAATTTGGCAATCATTTTAGTGCATGAATTACTGTATTCTTCATGGAAATTTTCCTTAGAAAACTGTAACAGTAATAAAATATTCCCACGTTTCGATAGTAAAAGCGGGTATTGTTTTTCTGAAAGATTCGTATTATCCAACGAAATAGGATTATAGTGGTCATGTGATAAGTCATTCTATAGATAGGATTTCATTCTAGGCCCGAATGCCTTACTGAACACAACCAAGTTTATAGACATTTATTTGTATTTATAGGATTTATTGCTAAGTTTTGAATGTGAATTGAATGTTTAGAATTCTTATGATATCAGTTTTCCTTTGGGACAAGTAATTGGAGTAAAGTGAGGTCTGTCGCTTGTGTTGGTCTTGATGGCTTGACAATAGTGTAAAAATACACTGCCACAGATACAGGTTTCCGTTGTATCTTTGGCATTTAGAATATCTTTATTTTTTCTGCGGTTTTTCCGAGCAGTTATGCCTATTTTTAGACGACTCTTACGCTCTATATATATATTCTAATGTGCTTGACAATTTGTAATTTGTATTTTCATATTGTTGTGAATTTTTTCGAATGAAAATATGCCACATGTCATTATGCCACATGTCATTATGCTGTAAATGAATATTTTCTCACATCTCTAGCGAAGGCGTCGAGCAGATGCACATTAGTTTTTTTATTTATGTATGGATATGGAAGAATAGGGAAGAACTGACTACTCCAAAAATTACCTGATAATTTGAAGTCATCATTATATATATACTTAGTCTATTTTAGTATTTAACAGCTGGTCTTGTTCATTAAGCTGATGGCATTAATAAAGCCAATGTGCCACAAGGGGCATTACATCTTGTAAAGTAGGTTCAAGTCCTGCCTTGGCAAAATTGTCAAAAGCTTAGAATTTTGATCAAAATTAGTGTTTTTGCAAAAAGTATTTCTTCTTTAATTGACCAGATTGCAAAGCATGTCCGGTCTATTAACTGGCAAAGTCTGTCTGTCCGTCTATTTGTCTGTCCTGCATCAACAATTTCCGTTGGGCTTTATTTCTTGCATACCATTGATGAAATCTACATGAAACTTGGAAGGTTTGAAGACATTGAGGAGTTCTTCCCGACTGATGCAAAGTTTGGTGACCTTGACCTTGATGTACATTTCAGTGAGCACAGCTTGTTAGCTCTACTGGTCTCGACCAGTCGAGCTCATGCGATGGTCCTTCGTCCGTTGTCCGGACGTCCGTCAGTAAACAATTTATTTGTTCCCTCTTCTTCTCTGAAGGTATATGTCCCAGAGACTTAATTATGGTTTCATCTTGTTCGATTGGTGGTCTAGTTGTGCATGTGCAATTTTGGTCCAGTTCGGACCCCCTGAGGTCCCACAAAGGGGCATGGTTCCAAAATCTTGTTCCATCTTCTTCTCTAAAGGTATTTGCCTCAGAGACTTAATTATTGTCTCATCTTGTTAAGTAGATGGTCTAGTTATGCATGTGTCATTTTGGTCCGGTCCGGACCACTTGGGGTTCTAACAAAGAGGCGTGGTCCCAAAATTTTGTTCCCTCTTCTTCTCTGAAGGTATATTTTTCAGAGAGCTAATTAGGGTCTGATCTTGCTGGGTAGGTGGTCTAGTTGTGCAAGTGCAATTTTGGTCCAGTTCGGACCCCTTGGGGTCCCACAAAGGGTGTGGTCCCAAAATTGTGTTATGTCTTCTACTATAAAGGTATATGTTCCCAGACTCAATAACATTCTCATCTTGTTTGGTATGTGGTTTAGTGGTACATGTGCAATTTTGGTCCAGTTCGGACCCCCTGGGTCCCACAAAAGGGGTGTGGTCCCAAGATGTTGTTCCCTCTTCTTCTCTAACAATATATTTCCCACAGACTAAATTATAGTCTAATCCTGTTTGGTAGGATGTCTAGTTGTACATGTGCAATTTTGGTCCAGTCTGGACCACTTTGGACCCCCACAAAGGGGTGTGGTCCCAAGATTCTGTGCCTTCTTTTTCCCTGAGGGTATAAATCCCAGAGACCTCTTTGTGGTTTCTTCTTGTTTGGGTGGTCTAGTTGTGCATGTGCAAATTTTGGTCTAGTCTGGACCCCTGGGGCCCCTCAAAGGGCGTGAGTTACCCATACAGAAATGACCCCAATTGTTATTCTCACTACAGTGTAATGTAATTTGAAAGGGGGGTTATAGCTTTGTAGACATATGTGCAACACCTCAACATTTGTATTTCATGTATGTATTTTTATCTTTCAACTATCTTCATTTTCCTCTCTTAATTATTTCCTGTATGGTTGACTTAAGATCGCAGTGTTTGTATGCTAGTCAGAATTGATTTTGGGCGAGTTGTCTTCTAATGTTTAGTGGCCATTTTAAATAAATTATTGAGAAAAGATCATAGTCCTAGAAAAGAAATAAGCACTAGATAAGAATGGAACAGTGTGAATAAAACCAACAAAAAGATAAATTGTGTATATTTGTAAATAAAATAAACACATTAGCCTACAGTGCGTTTATTATACTATGTCAAGTAATCTCCAGAATTTCCTCTGACTCATGAACTTTATGATGGCCCTATATATATATATATATATATATATATATATATAGCACCATGTGATAAAAATTTTTACGACACTTTTACAACCAGATATTGGCAAAAAAGAAAACAGACAAAAGACATTATTAAACATATAACAGCGCCGTAAACTCCTCTTGAAATAGTATGAAGTCATTTCTCTAAAGCATTGACGGGCAATGAAAAAAAAATGGGATAATGATTTATATATAAATGTATATATGGCTAGCAAAAAAATTAAGCTAGTCGGAAGAAAAACTAGTGTTTGCATACTTTGTTTCTACACTTGAACCGACATTGGAAAATATCGAAAAGGGGGGGGGGGGGGGTGTTACAAAAATACTTCATCCCATTCCCTGTTTTGAAAAAAAGAGGGGATGGGGCACATGCCCCTTTTGCTACCAGAAGAAAAACTAGCGTTTTACTGCTTTGTTTCCACACTTTAACTCATATTCTAACTACTTGATTATAAAAAATCTTAAAGATTAAAGGGGGCGGAACATACCCCCCCCCCCCTTGATTTGAAAGAGGGGCACATTCCCCCGCTGCTGCCCCACCCTTTTAAAAGATAATAAGAGGAAACCAGTAGAGCTTCAGTCTCGACACAGACTTCTGGTTTTTGTGTTTAGCTTGATTGTTTGCATACCATTGATGATACCTATATTAAACTCGGTAGACATTGATGAGTTCTTCTTGATTGATGCAAAATATGGTGACCTTGACCTTGATGCCACGCTTCGGTGAACACAGACTAACTTGTGTTAAGCTTGATTTCTTTAATGATTAATGATACCTAAATATTGTGTTCCACGTATGTTTCACTTTTTCCTGTGTAGTTCAATGTATAGACAGATTACTTTGCACTCCAGTCATACCGTCTTTGATGATTTCTTCTTGTAGTAGTTTATCCGACAATGAATTCCCAGTAACAATGTTGTTTTGGTGGGATTAAATAAGAACCAACCCTAACCTCTCAATCTGTCCATCCAAACTAGAACAAATCCTCGTATCTCAGTCTGTCCATCTAAATTGAAATCAACTCTCATCTTTCAGTCTGTCTGTCTGTCTGTCCAAACTGCCTCTATGGTGACCATTGATCGGCATATAAACACAATAATGTAATTTGCCCTTTATCAAAAGTTGTAATCAAATAACGGGAATATAATACAACATGGGTATCAAGTTTTAAATTTGAGCTAAATTCGTAAATTTAAACACAGCCATCATAAAATCAAATATTTTAGTCACTCTATATTTTCGGTTTGACACCCAGTGTGGGCACACTGTGCCCTGTCTTTTAGATGAAACAGTGAAATCAAGATCCAGTGTCAGTGAGTAGGCATAACACGTAAATTAGGGTAAATCTGTTGCAAAGGTATAAATTTCCATGCAATGCATCGGGCAAATATCATCACTGAACATGTGAATATGTATGTAAAATATTCAAAACTGAACTCCTACCATTTAAAACCTATAGCCAATGTTAAAGTTTTTAAATATAGGTAAAAGGTCACAAGGTCAAAATCTATTGTACCGATGGAAAGGTACTCTCGTAAAGAATACACGTGAAATACAAAAGTTCTTTTCTTTCAAACGTTATAACATTGTGGTAAAGTTTTAGAAATGTTGGTCAAAGGTCACAGTCAAATTTACGACGTCAAAAACTGTACTTACGGAAAGTCCTGACTCGAAGAATACGCATGTGAAATATGAAAACCTTAGCTTTTACAGTTGAAAAGTTGTGGGGAAACTTAAAGGTTTTGCCACAGACAAACGGACAAACACACAGACAGACAAGCCAAAATATCATATGCATCTATAGAAGTTCTCCATATGATATCTTAGTGATTTAATGGTTGACCACATTGTCAGACAGAAGTGTACCTCAGACCCCAGAAGTCTGCATACAAAACATTATTGTGCAACTGGACGATAGACTGATAGAGCTAAACATTGAAATGAGCATACGCTATCTAGCTGAATTTCTTTATTTATACCTGACCCAATCTAAATTTAGCAGTCACATCACAGAGGGTAATCATTCAATTTGCATAAAGCACATATATAATCAAAAGATGTGCATTGACATCTGGCTAAGATTCTGCGATCGTAACCGGAGACATATAATACACACGTGTGTATATGTACTTCTTCTATGACCAATAATCAATGGAAGTGTAGTATTCATGGGAAGAAGGGAAACAGTGGCTAGGAGTTGTGAAAAGGGGACAGAAACACATCAAGTCGCCTGGTTAAAAAATAAGGGGGGGGGGTCAGAAGGTGACTTTTTATACCTTTAATTATTAATATGAACGTCATGTAAAAGAATATTGGTCATTTGTGAACCGACAACAGAATATTCTGGTACATATATCCTCCCACCAGTTGGTTTATTTGGTTCTTCGAAACTTACAGAATACACTTCTCAGTGGACTTGCTCAAGTCTCTATGTTAAGAGTATATTAATTCATAATGTCCGTTATATACAATTCTGCTTATTGTCATACTGCATTCTCTAAAACATATGTTTCACATTAACATATTATAGGAGCACAGAATAGCGAATAATTACTAATGAAAACATAACATAGAGACTTGAGCAAGTCTGACTTATCAGGTATATGTTGAAACGGAACATTTCACGTATGATTGAAATTCTAATACTAGACAAGTATCTGAACTTATCCCCGCGCTGTATGGGACTGTGATCTCTTCCGTAGTGCACAGGACAGGTACCACCATCATACACGTAACATGATCATGTTTTGTCAATAAAACATTCTACGATTATCTACATTACTTCATTCCTTTGAACCCGGGTCCGCGCTTCCTTCCTTTCTTGTACTTTTCATCAGTGATAACAATTCAACGTTCGAAACTCTGAAGTCCCAGCCTATTTTAAAGTGTGTAGTATGTATGGTATATCATTCAAAAGAATTCACGACATCTTTTATACATAAAAGTTGTCAGTCATGGTGTAGAAAGGCCATCTCTCCATGTGTCCTGGATCCACCCATTGATGTACCGAAAGCTGTGTACCTGTAGTGGAAAGTGTGGTCGAATGACTTATGTTAGACTGTCGTAAACTCTGAGACTTACTAGTTGTATTGTATGTCGATTATTCTTGATACGTTTGTTGCACCAGGTGGCTTCGTAGTTGTCCCGTCTTCCAAAATAGCTCTTCATTTGAAGTCGTAACTAGTTACTTCGTAGAGTATGACATAGATAATAGTAAGATTTGACTTATGGGGATTTTGGGGTATAATTGTACATCGAATTATTTGAAACTTAGACTTGATTTCAATCATCGTAAATGCCGAGTCTCCCCCTTCATAGCACACGAAGCCATCTTTAAAGATAAAAAAAGTATTGTTTCGAGTACTACCCCACAATGGGTCAGTATATGAATGGGTATGCTTTTCACTATGGTCAGTATATGAATGGGTAGGGTGCCAGCGCATGTCCTTATATATCAAAATCATTGCAAGTTTAACACCCCCGCCCCCGTGATAATGACTCGCTTTGACGTCCCAAGAAGGCTACCACGGACGAAAACATTCAGTGTGCACATTCTTGTCATGTGTAACAGAAGGTGAAACCTCATAGAGATAGCAAGAGTAGTTGGCGTAAGTTATGGGGCCGTGCAACATTGGTACGACGCTGTGTGCTGCCCACTGCCTTGTCGCTTCGCCTGACGGACAGCATGTGTACATTACATGTATTGTTTACTGTGCTGATTAGAATGTCTGACTTTATTCTCAAATCGACGGCATTTCAAACAAAGTGGTAATCAAGATGTTTTTATTGTTACAGGGTGTAACAAGACGGAAGCACTGCTTCCATATTTATTAATATTTTGGGGTTTTTTGTATTTGCCGTTTTAAGCTAGATCTTTTGCATTGGAATAATCTAAATACATGCGTAGCTTTTAAAAAGGGCTTAGGTTACAATCGGAATAGCATTAAATCTTCAAGCTGTTGGTAACAACGCGAAATGACTTTATGTAATTAGGAATTACATGTACTTGTTTTTTAAACCATCTTTTTTTTTTTTGCGCAGTTGTGAATTTTCCCGCAAAAATTTCTTAAGCCACGCCTCATTTTTTCCTTATTAGGAAAGTAGCCGCAGCTTTTTCCTTTTTAGGAAAGTCTTTCGGATGTTATCGTTAATATTCGGAAATAAGTTGGTTTTTGTAGTGAGCAAATCTTTTCTTTTTTAAGAAAATTGTGAACATTTTACAAGATTTATTTCTAGAAATCTCAATATTTACAGCAGAATTATGTGCTAATATTGTTTCTTAGAACTAGATTATTACTCAACATGCCACTCTTATGGAGTTTGGATATGCGCTCTCAAAGCGAATTTACTATCTTAATATACAATCGGCCGATCAAGTTCATGTTCAAGTTCAAGTTCGATGAAGTCCTCCAAAGGGAAGTACGGTACATAAAAAGTAAAGGAACACAAACAATCTGTGTTGCAAATTTTCGGCCTCAAAATTATTGCCGAAAATTTGCAATACAGAGTGTTTGTGTTCCTTTACAGCATATTTATAAATCAGACGATGTACATCTTCACAAGTCAAGGGGACGCGTTACGTAAACTTCTCGTGAAGACTAATTTCATTTTCGTCCGGCATATGATGCACGTCCTTTTGTTATGCTAATTAAGTGACCGCGCTCTACAATACACCGATTTTAACCGTCGGATATCGCCCGGGGACGTATAGCACAGTTGGTCTTTTCCTGTCGAACGTACCTCAGTTCAAATTCTACGGGCACTTATTTTTTTTTTTCTTTTATATTTTTTGTTAATTCTATCGATGTGTAGAAATAATATTCTCCGTTTTCTTTCTAACAAAACCGAGGCAAACTTGTATCATTAATCATTATAAAAATATTTTCAAAACCACGATTTTTAATGAGACGCCTTAATTTCCTGCTTTTTAAAAACTATTATTTCTATTTATATATTTATTCATTTTAAACAGCGTTTGTTGCCATTTAGATTTACGAGTTGTTGATATATGCAATCAATGTTCCTGCCTTTACTACTGTTTGTTCACCACCCCAGGGGAAGCACCAGCGTCTGTCTTTGTCATTCATGGGCAGTAAATAGCAATGTTGTGTTTATTTAAAAATTAAGATGGTAAATAGCAAACAAAATAATGTTTTATCGTATATGCACTGCTGACGTGGTATGAGCTGTTTTACTCCCTCCTATGTAAAGAAGTAAAAAGAAAATGGCGATCCAGGCGGCTATAGAAATTTCGCATTGCAATATGTCCAATTACGTGTTGATAACTTCTTCAATTCGTACTTAAATGGCAACTTTAATTTGTTAATGTGTCTGTCCCCGCACTTATTATTTTTATTTATTTATTTATTATTTTATGTTCTAAACAGCGCTTGTTGCCATTTTATAGGAGTTGTTCATATTTATCTTATAAGGTTGAGCAATCAATGCATCTAGGAAGGTAGTAAATAACAGTTTAATGTTTATTTTAATGTTCAGATGGTAAATCATAAAACAAAATAATTTCTGTGCCTGTTGTGCACACTTCACGTGATACGAACAAGATTTACTCCTTTGTAAAGAAGCAAAAAAAAAAAAACAAACAAACAAACAAAAAACAAAAACAAAAAACAAAAAACAAAAACAAACAAACAACAAAAACAAAATGGCGACCCGCCGGTCACAGAAAATTTGCATTGCAGGATGTCCCCTTACATGTTTATAACTGCTTCAGTTCGTACTAAAATAACAACCATTACTTCTTTGATGTTTATAGAATGACTTTCAATATAAAAACAATATATATATCGACAGGTTATATGATTATTTTGCTCTATATGGTATGGTATCGGTTTTCTTGGTAAAAAAACGATTGAATATTTACCGTGTATATAAAATTGGATTAAAATCAAATAACGAATAAAGTTTTCTACACTCAATGATATAAAATGTGTCTGAAACCTTTCTTAACACACACGTGTGAGTTTAGTCATGTAAAGGACATTAATTTTTGTTGTTTTAACAATTTTTCTTGCCGTTGTCGTTTCTCGACCTACTAAATATCATACCGAAAAATATAAAAACAAATAGTTTAGCAATTAGAGGACAGAGAAAAAAATGCTCCAAAATGTCCCTTTTTTTGTATTGTACCCCAAAGGACTTATAAACAAGACCCCCATAGATCGCGCGGCTGATTTCGTGAATGGGTGCGCGGTGATCCCTTTTGTTTCTTTTCAGAATTAAGTTTAGTATAAATTCGATATGTACCATGCCAAATATCATTAACTTCCTATCGGTAGTAGGGGCAGGCTTGGTGTAGTGGTTAAGCGCTTGGCTTGCGGCGCCGACGATCCGGGTTCGATTCCCGGGTTGCGCCACTATGTTTAAGAGGTTGGTAACCTCCTGCTTCCATGTCGCAATATAACTGAAATATTGTTGAAAGCGACGTAAAACACCAATCAACCAACCAACCAACCAACCAACCTGTCGGTAGTTTTTAAAAGGCAGAGAGGGGCAGGCTTGGTTTAGTGGTTAAACGCTTGGCTTGCGGCGCCGACGACCCAGGTTCGATTCCGGGGTTGCACCATTATGTTTAAGAGGTTAGTAACCTCCTGCTTCCATGTCGCGATATAACTGAAATATTGTTGAAAGCGACGTACAACACCAATCAACCAACCAACCAATTAAAAGGAAGATTGACCTTTAATAGAGAACTTCCCCGCGTCTAGCTGCGCGCTCCTTAGCAATGCAGCAGACGAATGCCGCCACCGCAAAGGCAAATCATATGTTAGTCAACATTATTTGAGCTATCTAGTATCATATATGCTATGTACAGTACAATTCAATTTCCGCAAATCACTTCGATTCTGTTTCTCATTTGGCATGAGAGTGAGTACCTAACGGTAAATTTCAATTTCAAGTTCTATTTTATTACTATTTTGTGGGTTGGTTTACGTTCGCCACGCTGTGAAGTGATTGATTAATGATTGGTTAATTGTCATGATGATCGTCACGGGGTCATTTAAAGATTCACAAGAAAATCTATTGACGCAAGCGTCAAAGTTTCAGGCCGTAACCAAATTGTTCACTGACATATTTCCATTACTATATGTTTCGACCTACCTATAGTGTACAGTTGTTTAAACACCGTTTTCTCTTTTTTTTTTTTTTTTTTTTTTTTTTGACTTTATGTAATAAGCCCAGTACAAGTTTGATTATGATATGTTCCTAGAAGTAAAACTGTAATTTGAAAAAAAAAAGTTAAATTGTGATATTTGTTGGTTATGATTGAATAATATTTGAAAGGATAATGCCTCTTCATACTGAAAAATGGCATCCTAAAATATCGTCAAGAAACTACTTTAAAACCATTAGCAAGTCAATACTTAGCGCGTGGCCCTTAGTACTTAGTGTGTAATTTGGCGACATGTATAATTGTTTTGAAAATTAAAAAAAAGTCATTGCTCCCAAAAACGATGTCGCTTGCCATATGTTTACCCATAAACTTGACCTTGAATATGACCTTGACAGTCTCAGTTTGACCTTAGGCTCTCATCGTAATAAATCAAGTTTGATTTGAAGTATAGATGTTTAATACTAAATTATGACCAATAATGTGAAAGCGTGACTGACAGACAGACGGATGGACATCGGACAAATTGATTCAAATGTTTTGTTTCGCAGGTCACATAAAAAAAGGGTCTGAAAAGTGCAATGTAGATACAATTTCGATGAAATCTAGATATGAAAGCAGTTTTAAGGAGGAGTAAGCATCTTCTGTCTAGTTGTGCAGGCAGGAAAGTCAAGGCACATTTTACATGTCTAGTTATCACAGACAGACAAAATGACAGTAAAGGTTAATGCTATGTGTTCAGCCATTTCATGCCAAGTATTTATAACACTTTGATTGAAATAAACATAATGTATTGATGAAAATCACTATGTGTTAGCTAGGGCAAGTATAACACACCAAGTATGTTGAAAGTTCATTTCTGTATTCTAAATTTCTTACTGATACTTGAATATGATTAGAAATGATACACAGATCAGATGAAAAACTTTTTTTTCTAGGAAAACACTTATATAAACAATAGAAAAAACTAAACATTTGACAAGCATGCAAGATTTTTGGTCATTCATTGAAATAGATAATGTTATCAAAACTTACAAAACTTGACTGCAAGTCAATGTAAACAAAGTTTATGCTGGGCTCAAATATAATTCAAACTAATATTGAAAGCAAATTTGTAATTAATCCAAAAATTTAAAAACAAATAATATTTGAATAATCTTGTCAAGTACAAGTGGTGATATTGTTAATTTTTATAGTACAAACCAAATCACACTAAGATTAATCAATACAATAGGACTATCACAATTGTTACATTAAATTAATAAATCTATGCTACGGTATGACTTAAGTATATTCTCAATTTATGGCGCCGGACCCTGTTGCTTAAAATGCTTTCAACATAACCTTTAAATTCAAAATATCTTTCAATTTTATTGACTGAATCCAAATTAAGAATATTACAATGAAATCAAACCAAAGAATAAAAATTTGAATTTAAATGTTACAGTTTAAGTTTAAAAATTCATTGGGATTTTTTTTACCTTTTATACTTTTGGAATTTTGAACAAAAAGGTTTAAAGTAGTAGTATCAAAACAGTTTGTATTATTTTGAATTACTTTTAATTTTCTTGCTATTTCTTACTAATTTCTATGAAAACTTTAATTCAAACTTTATATCTACATAATTAGTGATAATAATTTCAAACATGACCTGTTGTCTTTAACAGAGACATGTGTATATATGTCTCTGTCTTTAATTATCTTTAAGTAATCATTTTGTTGTACAATTAACCTATAAAAATATCGTAGACAATTTGTTTTTATGAAGTTATGCCCATCTCGTCTCTTATTTTTGGAGATTAATTGGGTCTTTTCGTTATGCAGAGTTATTTCCCATTTGAGCAGGTATCTGATGTCAAATCATTGTGACGTCATATAATTTCTATATCACATCCCGGAATTTTACACCAGTTGTCATAGAAGTGGTTGACGTCACAGTAGTTTGACGTCAGATACCTGCTCAAATGGGAAATAACTCTGTATGACGAAAAGACTCAATTGTACAACTTAAGACACTCTTGTTTCAGATAAATGTATGAAATTATAGATGATGACATGGAATTAAAATTTGAATCAATGTCAATGACTTGAAAGGCGTAAATCGGTATAACTTGACTTAAAACATATTTTTGTATGCTTCATTTTATGTATCATTGTTTAGTATAAGTTTACATATACGTCTTAGAATACAATTTCTTCAGTGATCACTTATAATTATAATCAGAGGAAATACTGGTAAATTTTTATTTTGTAATTTTCTTTTCGGTAGATTTTACGATCTTTTCGGTAAACTGAACCTCTCCGGTAATCCCTTCTATAATATCGCGTATAGCAAGGTTTCTAAAAATAAACTAAACATTGAGCACAGCATCGCCGTATATACATATCTATAAATAGCGCCACAACGATGATGTCATAATTTTCTGCTCTTATAATAACAGAAAATTTTTTTTTCACGATATTATGTACAAAGGATGTGAACGTAACGTATTTGTCAAGCGTTTAAATGACCTTTAGTGACCAAGATGATATCTAGTAAACAAAGTAATACCGCAGTGAATCATAGTACTTTATAGGGCAGCAGTAAATCACAGTGTTTTCTCCAAAGTTAAATCAGTAAATGGGCCGGCTCGTGCCGGCCCAAATAAGCCATCCAACTAATAAAATGAAAAGAGCAAGGTAAATACGCGAATAAAATATATGTATGAGAAGTCAGTGTCCGTGTGTACATGTAGTTGATATTGACATGATGGTACAGTGATGAGGCATTGTTGCATATCGTTATTAATGAATTCCATGTAACCACATGTAATTGCACGCTTATTAGGACATGAAATATAGGTGATTGCTCTATGAAATTTGATTGGACGTACGATCACCAAGCATTGATTGATATCACAATCTGATTGGATAAAATAGATAATGGACGATCACGTGGTTTTAAACCATCGGGAAGGGTCCACGTTTCACAAAGGAGTGTTTAAAAAAGAAAACATTTGTGCGTCTTTCAGTCATGAATTTCTAAGGATAGATTTTGTTGTGTAGCGTTGAATTAAAGATTCCAAATGATATAGAAATAAACCAAGTAGTAAGCTGTAGTTTGGTGGATCGTCCTGATTAAGATGGCTATCCATCATCCCTACAGGTTATAATGGACGTTACTTTGCTCCTTATACACAGTAAAATATCTATGTCTCAATGCATATGGAAAATCTTACAGCGGTGTACAAGTTGTACAATGTATAAATGTTTCTTTCATGATTTGGATGGGACAGAAGCTCCACAATATTTCGCGTGGGTTCAGTGCAATGCATCCAATACGAGCTATGATAAACAAAAACCGGGACGATATACTATGGTAATACAATAAATAAGTACAATAAAACCCCAGCCAAACCAATATTCAATCATATTGAACGTTTTTGGTAGAAAGAGTAGCATTTTAAAGCTTTTGATTATAGGCGGAATTCGCTGTTAAAAGTTGAAATGTTAGACAAACAACGAAAGTGATGTATAGCTCTCAACTTTTAAGTACACCTCGTACTGGAAGAAGACGAAAAACAAGAAATATAAAATTGAGCAGTGCTGATCGAAGTATCTATATGAGAAGAGGATGCCTTCCAAGGAAATCCGATTCATAGAAGCCCTTCGGACGGAGATACCTTCTTATCGTACTCTAGAAAAAAGGGCTGCTAAATCTAGAAGGAGAAGGGAGGTCATTGAATAGGCTATGGTGAATTGTCTGATCAAAATGCCACTCAGAAATAAATTTGAGTT
Organism: Pteria penguin; assembly: GCA_035048485.1. Taxonomy (NCBI): domain Eukaryota; kingdom Metazoa; phylum Mollusca; class Bivalvia; order Pterioida; family Pteriidae; genus Pteria; species Pteria penguin. The sequence goes on along the minus strand of CM068586.1, from coordinate 46,375,313 downwards.
CACCATTTTATTCCTGTACCCGAGGAATACAGCATGCAATGGATTAATCTTAGCTCACTCCTGAAAATTTAAGGGAGTCTCCTCGTGCAGCTGGGGAAGTCAGTGGCCTCTATCTCTTGAGACAACCTATCTCTTGAAGCTGCACAATAAATGATGTATACTATGCTAATGATCGAGTTAATGACTGCGTTAGGAAAGCGTAAGAAAGTAGAGACTGAAGAACGCTGACAAGAGGCGCATTTGTTCTTATAAGATAATGCATTTCACCACCTCGCATGCAATGCCAGCTGCAACGGGATGCAGTTTCAAGGTTCTTCTTAACCCCCCCCCCCCCCCCCCCCCTCCTGATATTTTCCAGATTTAGCCCTATCTGATTTCGATCTCTTCCCCAAACCTACGTGGCAAGAATTCCTGGACGTTGTAAATGAGTAACGAAGCATTCTCTTTGGAAGGATTTTCAGAGACGAAGTAAGTGCATTGAGATCAGGGGCGTAACCAATATTGTAGCAAAAAAGCATGTGCTTGCATATAATTTTCACCAAAAAAAAAAAAAAAAAAAGAAAAGAAAAAGAAATGTCCGTTGTTCGTTCCGGTTATCTCCGTTCCAGTTATTTACCAATACCCGTTTGTCACTCAGTCCACATAGTCCAATCTTTCAATATGCAATATACTTTCCGGAAACTCTTTGTGTTCCCTCCGATCACGGACCTATCTTGTGCTCTTCTTTGTGGAGTTACAAAAGGTTTACTAAAGTTTACATGTCATATTTTTTCGAAAAGTCGACATCATGCAAAGATCAATATTGTCGTTTTGTGTAAATAAATCGAAGGTGACTAATGAATCTCAGTCCACAGCATCTGCAAATGAAGGTTCCACACAAGACTCTAATGAAGATGTGCCAGAATCGTCTGGTTTGACTACAAATCAGTCTGATAATGTCAGTGACAATATCGATAGTGATATGCATGAGCCTGAGGCCAGTGAGGGATCGAATCCTGATGAAGTTGTGGGACATTCAATATCAGTGGCAGTGTCGAAATATCTCCCGCCATACATAGACATTGGAAAACACAGCTTGAAAGACTTATCTGATAAAGACAAAATGACATTAATTGAAGAACAGTGGAGTGATGCCCATAAATTCTCATTTCCATTTTCGTAAGTTAAATTCATATTGTCAGAAAATATATCTAAGAAAATCAAAAGTGTTAGCTCATAGCTGCTACCATGTCATGATTACATTTCCCGATAAATGGTTTGTCTTGCTAAGCACACATGAGTACCACCAGTCTCCTAAATTTGTCGTAACATAACAATTTTGTTAAAATTCTAAAACAACCAGGGAGCAACTATTTGATCTTTAAAGGGTTGGGGGCAGGAAGACTTAGAAAAATAGTCCGGCTCAAAGTTTTGGACACAAATAAACCAGATATGTTTTTGTAATATCAGCAAGTCTCCCCCCCCCCCCCCCGATTACTAGTGGCTATTTCTTGTGTACAGAAGCAGCAAAATCAGACATTGAGAGTTGTATTATGTCCGCTGATACTGCGAGTGATGCATAGTACATGTAGCAAAAATGAGCAATGATGTGACGTATTTTCAATTTGGCTTGTCCGTCAGTTCGTGTGTCTGTCCGTCAATTATCAAAATTTCCATCACAGTTTTCTCATAGACTATTAATGTTAGGATTTTGTATGCAGTCTCATTTATAACTCAGGGGGTCAGGTAGCGCAGTCGGTAGCGCGCTCACTTATCACCAATGCGACAAGGGTTCGATTCTCGGTGCCGTACGTGAGATGGTGTGGCTGTCACCAACCTGACTTCGTGGGTTTTCTCCGGGTTCTCCGGTTTCCTCCCACAATAACGCCATCCTCACGCCATGATCTGGACCAACGAGCACGATTAATATAAGTTATTAACTTGTTTCTTAATCGTTGTAAAATAAATAATGGTTAAAGTCTCGCGTACATGTAGTGGTCTCAAATGTGTGTGTGTGTGTGTGTGTGTGTGTGTGTGGGTGGGTGGGTGTGTTGCGGGGTATTTTGGGCCTATCGGAATGAATATACGTGTGATAAAAGCACACACATTTCATGAAAATAGTACATGAAAATGGTGAAATGTGGTATCGATTAATTTGATCATTTACTACACAGGAGATTGAGAATGATCATTAAAGTCCGTTTACATGTTTGTTGCTCAAATACCTGATCGGAATCGGTAAAGATTTCAAAGACTGTGGGTTGGAATGAATAGGATTTTACCGCAAAATTCACTTAGGTCATTGATCTTATTTGTCTTATATCACGTTTGAACGAAATATGGTCACTTTTACTCAAATGTGTGTTAAAGCAATGTCGTGGTCTAGGCAGTATGTGCATTGACCTACATTTTGATCATTGTCATCCATAGTCATGTACATTGTATCATAGGATAGTGCACAATTCGGACAAATCATATATATTTATATTTATTCATTTCACCCATGATGTGGATTGTCAGATGTACGATAAGGCGAAACAAAGTTTGCTTGTTGTAGGTATATTCGGGGCAAGAACAGAAAGCTGAACCCAGATTTGCTATATCAGCATCGCTGGCTTCGTTATTCGGTCTCCGAAGACGCCTTATATTGCAGTGTTTGTTGCTTGTTTGGGGACAAGGAGGGTAAGGCAACAGGATTCATAACACCTATAAACGACTGGGCAAATATCGGTACAGCAATACAACGCCACACCAAACAAAGGGTCTAATCACCACAGTTGTGACGTAGCGGCCGAGTCATTCGTATCCGTATTCAAAGGAAAGTCAGGAGACATATGCATGCAGGTAAACAAAGCAAGCTCGTTTGCAAAAGAACCGGAAAATATTGGCACGCCTGATAGAAGCGCTTGTCCTTTGTGGAAAGCAGAATATTGCAATTCGGGGACACGAAGAGAGCAAAGGAAACTTTATCTCAATTTTACATTATCGTGCTCTGTCAGATGACTTGTTGAATGATCACTTAAACGACAAAACTAAAAAAGTGCGTTATTTGTCCCCAAAGATCCAGAATGGGTTGTTAGATATTTGTGCAGACCAAATACGAACCGGTATTGTTACAGATTGCAACAAAGCACCATGTTTTGCCCTTATTGCCGACGAGGATACAGATTCGTCGACAAAAGAACAGATTTCTGTATGTGTCAGATTTGTTGACAAAAAACAAGATGGTTCAGTTGAGGTTCGTGAGGAGTTTTTAGGCTTTGTTGAGCGGAAGACTTTACTGGTGCACAGCTAGCAGATCAATTTCTCGGTGCCTTGGATAAATACGGTGTTCAGAAAGATAACATGAGAGCCCAGGCCTATGATGGTGCTTCAAACATGAGCGGTAAAAACAACGGTGTTCAAGCTATTATTCAGCAGCAATATCCGTTAGCACCATATGTTCACTGTAAAGCTCATTGCCTCAACTTAGCAATAACAAAAGCATGCACATTACCGCTAGTACGAAATATGATGGACAAGGTGCAAGAGATTTCGTTTGTGTTCAGTTACTCCGCAAAGCGTTTATCTGCTTTTCAGGAAAAATTTAGCGACAACGCTGAAGCCAAAGAAGAATTAGGCCGACGAACCAAAATAAGAATGCTATGTGAAACACGGTGGAGTGCTAGGGCCGATGCACTGTTCACTTTTCGATACGGTTGTGCAGTCGCTAGAGGAGCTCGACAACAAGAAAGACAAGAAAGCTACACTGCATGAAAAAAGACGTTTAATGAAAATTATAATTCATTAAACTTGAAATATACTTGAAGTTTAACATAAAATTAAAATTTAATATGAAATTATATGTGAAGTAAAAGAAAGTTTAATGTTGCATTATACCTCATGTATAATAGAAGTTTATTGACATTAAACTCCAAGTAAACTTAGAGTATGGAATATAATTGGAGTTTTCGTTTTATTTTATTTGGAGATTTAAAATAATCATGTTAGAATGACTGCATCAGTAATCGTGTTAGGACTCGTAAATATAATTTACTGTGTTTGGTATTGCAATATTAGTTAAGTTACTAATCAAATGTGGTATTTACATATAATTGACGGTGTAATACACCAGGAAGTCAATCTAAGCAAAAAATGTATTTGTATCAAGTGTAAATGTTTCTTTTAAGTGAAATCGGACACTATCCTTTCACATAAGCCATCCGGACATTGTCCTTTCACTTTAATGGTGACAGAGTAAAATACCTGACCAAGTTCAAGACAACCTTATATATTTCTGATATCTGTACATCTCTATCACCTATCATTTACAGGAAAATGATGTCTGTACGATAAATAGATTTTTTTTCCATTACCGACTGGGGAAACACAGCCATATACTAGTACACACACATATATATATTTACAAGAGACAATTTGGTGCAAGAACCAAAGTGTGGGCCGGAATGGGATGTTTGATAAAACTGCAAAAAATTTTAAAAACAGAATAACGTTTTAAAATATGTATTGTACAGACATGCGACTGTTAATTAGCAGACATATAAAGACCATGCATGATGATCGACCACAGACATATAAATCTCCAGTATCACTTCCTTTTCAGCTAATAGTTTATATTTGGGCTCATTTAGCCAATTCAGTACATAAGGCATGGCAATAGCGAATTTATCAGACGTACGAATTAGCCTGCATTTAGTATGGAAATGTACTTTTAAAATTACTAGCCATATCATCTACTATATGTTTTAAGTCGGTGGGCTCAGTGGACGAGGTGACCGAAAGGTCGCGGGTTCGACTTCCGCCGTGGGCACATCGGTGATCCGTCTTTCAAATTGGACAGTAGAAACAGAGGTCCCGTATCACGGTAGGCGTGACACGTAAAAGATTCCCCACTTCTTCGGGAGGGTCCGTTACAGAAGTATAAATTTCTATGCAATGCATCAGGTAGATACCGTCACCATGTACGTGAAATAGTCGTGGAGTGACGTGAAACTATAATTAATCCATTAACCCACAATTTATTTTTAACAACAAAACATAACCCAATCTATAAGCAACTTGAGGTTTTCTGAGGTAACCAACCCTTCACTGGTAAACTTTTGGTAGTGGTGTGGCCGTGCTGGTTGGTGATCTTTTTATTCTCAAGTTTCAATTTATAAACACTAATTAAGGTTTATCGTCTTGCCAGAAGAAACAATTGTAATTGGTCCTTCTTAGCGTAGCATTCTGTATTCTGAAAGTTTAAGTAGGACTTACATCACACTATTATTCAGTCGTAATATTACAACTCGACCATTTCCGTACGCAAAAAAAGATATATTTTTTTGTAAAAAATGGCGATGATGCTCCGATTGGATATCAACCAAAAGTCACTTAGGCAACCGAATAATAATTTGGTTATGAAGAAAGCGCGTCAAATATTAAAAAATTGCAAGGTAACACCCATCCCCAGAAAACATTCCAACAAATTTAATACTTCTCTGCTGTAACGTACTACATTTACATGTATCTATCAAACTGGGTCAGAGAGGCGACACATGCTCTCTCCGCAGTGAATAAAATCCTAATTTTTTCATTGGTGTAAAATCCTGGGGGGGGGGGGGGGTCTTACTGTACCGCAGAAACGCATGCGACTTTCCCAAACTTATATCAAAGGATAGCCGGCCCACAATAAAACTTTAGATTCGTATTTGCACCATTTCTAGATTTTTTTTCATTTTGTCCCGGACAGTTCCTTTCAGCAAGGAATGTTCGACTCATTTTGCTGTGCCGCGTGACCACATAGACCATTATCACGGAGTTGTCTTGTTACCGATTTTCAAAGTTGTGAATTTGCCTTCTCATGTCCGATATTTATTTCCATTTTTACAATTCTTAAATGTCGGTTCCCTCTCTTTGTTTTAATCTTTCCCTCCCCGCAAAAAATAAACCAGTAGAGCTAAAAATGGGAAGAATAGTGTTCTGAGGAACATACGTGTCGTCCGTGCTGTATTGTGAAAGTGTGACAACCGGACGGACGAACGACGGACAAAGTGATCAATTGAAATTCATGCAAGGCAATAACATCAAGCAACAGAGAAATAGACAATCCAACATAATTTCTTCTTGGTTATATTAGCCTGGATCATGAAAATAAGAATCAATACATAAACTTTACAGTGAATTTAAAATCATATAATACATAACATATCCAATACAAATTCCATACAACCATAAATGATACATATGGTTGATCATAGTGACACAAGATGCACATGCAATGTAATAAAATAAATTCTCAAAAATCATTATGATAAATTCATTGTAAAGGACGGCTAAAATACAAATACTATTGCTCAAGCTCTCTAATTGATACATCCCAATGAAACATCATTTGTTAAAGTATACTCACTAGGAGACGAAGATATACATCCATTAAAACTGTACAGGAATAATAAAACATCTTTCAATCAAAACAAATGAAAACTTTCTGGACAAATTTTCGGAAATACAATCATACCATGACCAAAATAGAAATGCAATACAAAAAGACCTAATAAATTGACAAAACTGGCATAGTGAAACATCCTTCCATGAAAGCTATAGCTAACTGGCACAGGACAAAACACTATTCCACTATGACCTCACTATTGAAACACAAGACAAAAAGACCCAATAAATTGACAAAACTGGCATAGTGAAACATCCTTCCATGAAAGCTATCGCTAACTGGCACAGGACGAAACACTATTCCACTATGACCTCACTACTGAAATACAATACAAAAACACCCAATAAATTGACAAAACTGGCATAGTGAAACATCCTTCCATGAAAGCTAAAGCTAACTGGCACAGGACGAAACACTATTCCACTATGACCTCACAATTGAAATATTAGACAAAAAGACCTAATAAATTGACAAAACTGGCATAGTGAAACATCCTTCCATGAAAGCTATAGCTAACTGGCACAGGACGAAACACTATTCCACCAAGACCTTACTACTGAAATACAATACAAAAAGACCTAATAAATTGACAAAACTGGCATAGTGAAACATCCTTCCATGAAAGCTAAAGCTAACTGGCACAGGACGAAACACTATTCCACTATGACCTCACAATTGAAATACTAGACAAAAAGACCCAATAAACTGACAAAACTGGCATAGTGAAACATCCTTCCATGAAAGCTATAGCTAACTGGCACAGGACGAAACACTATTCCACCAAGACCTCACTACTGAAATACAATACAAAAAGACCTAATAAATTGACAAAACTGGCATAGTGAAACATCCTTCCATGAAAGCTATAGCTAACTGGCACAGGACGAAACACTATTCCACTATGACCTCACTATTGAAATACAAGACAAAAAGACCCAATAAATTGACAAAACTGGCATAGTGAAACATCCTTCCATGAAAGCTATCGCTAACTGGCACAGGACGAAACACTATTCCACTATGACCTCACTACTGAAATACAATACAAAAACACCCAATAAATTGACAAAACTGGCATAGTGAAACATCCTTCCATGAAAGCTAAAGCTAACTGGCACAGGACGAAACACTATTCCACTATGACCTCACAATTGAAATACTAGACAAAAAGACCTAATAAATTGACAAAACTGGCATAGTGAAACATCCTTCCATGAAAGCTATAGCTAACTGGCACAGGACGAAACACTATTCCACCAAGACCTCACTACTGAAATACAATACAAAAAGACCTAATAAATTGACAAAACTGGCATAGTGAAACATCCTTCCATGAAAGCTATAGCTAACTGGCACAGGACGAAACACTATTCCACTATGATCTCACTATTGAAATACAAGACAAAAAGACCCAATAAATTGACAAAACTGGCATAGTGAAACATCCTTCCATGAAAGCTATCGCTAACTGGCACAGGACGAAACACTATTCCAATATGACCTCACTACTGAAATACAATACAAAAAGACCATTTAAATTGAAAAAACTGGCATAGTGAAACATCCTTCCATGAAAGCTAAAGCTAACTGGCACAGGACGAAACACTATTCCACTATGACCTCACAATTGAAATATTAGACAAAAAGACCTAATAAATTGACAAAACTGGCATAGTGAAACATCCTTCCATGAAAGCTATAGCTAACTGGCACAGGACGAAACACTATTCCACTATGACCTCACTATTGAAATACAAGACAAAAAGACCCAATAAATTGACAAAACTGGCATAGTGAAACATCCTTCCATGAAAGCTATCGCTAACTGGCACAGGACGAAACACTATTCCAATATGACCTCACTACTGAAATACAATACAAAAAGACCATTTAAATTGACAAAACTGGCATAGTGAAACATCCTTCCATGAAAGCTAAAGCTAACTGGCACAGGACGAAACACTATTCCACTATGACCTCACAATTGAAATATTAGACAAAAAGACCTAATAAATTGACAAAACTGTCATAGTGAAACATCCTTCCATGAAAGCTATAGCTAACTGGCACAGGACGAAACACTATTCCACTATGACCTCACTATTGAAATACAATACAAAAATACCCAATAAATTGACAAAACTGGCATAGTGAAACATCCTTCCATGAAAGCTGAAGCTAACTGGCACAGGACGAAACACTATTCCACTATGACCTCACTATTGAAATACAAGACAAAAAGACCCAATAAATTGACAAAACTGGCATAGTGAAACATCCTTCCATGAAAGCTATCGCTAACTGGCACAGGACGAAACACTATTCCACTATGACCTCATTACTGAAATACAATACAAAAACACCCAATAAATTGACAAAACTGGCATAGTGAAACATCCTTCCATGAAAGCTAAAGCTAACTGGCACAGGACGAAACACTATTCCACTATGACCTCACAATTGAAATACTAGACAAAAAGACCTAATAAATTGACAAAACTGGCATAGTGAAACATCCTTCCATGAAAGCTATAGCTAACTGGCACAGGACGAAACACTATTCCACCAAGACCTCACTACTGAAATACAATACAAAAAGACCTAATAAATTGACAAAACTGGCATAGTGAAACATCCTTCCATGAAAGCTAAAGCTAACTGGCACAGGACGAAACACTATTCCACTATGACCTCACTATTGAAATACCATGGTTTCCAGACAGACATACAATGGGAAATAAGAATGTAATACATAAATTTAACAAAACTGCACAAAACTATTGCACTGGCATTATATATTGATACTTTTAATGGAAGGACATATATATGAAACATCTTTATTGTAAAGTTTACCATCTGCACAGATGTATTTACAATTTAGGCGCTGAACAGGAATAAATACAGATTCTCCAAATACATCATACAAGTTTCTTGTCCATACTTCTACAGGCTTTCCACAATGATATCTGTACCTGTTAGGGAGGGGCATAAGCCACAATACCTTGGCAAATAAATGAACTCTACTTTCATTTTCTACTATAAGATTATGCTCAATAAAATATTGTGTAACTCCTGGGACGAGGTCACCCGTGCCAACTTCCCCTAAAATGTGTCCATTATTAGAGTGCCAGTAGGTCATTACATATGATGAACGTTTATGATGTGATTGATATGATCCATACACTTCTCCTCAAAAAAATACTGTTGGACATTTTTTAAATGACTTTGGCATACATGAAATTATCAGGTCTTAGAGGTGTGGATATATATGCAAGTATGTTTTTTTTTTTCAAAAAGATCTTTTGCTGTCACATAGTCTGACTTTCTTTTGACTGGTTCTATGTGTACATCTTTTTTCCTTTCTTTTTATATTTCTTTTTCAATAAAAGTTAAATTTTCATTGACGTCATTGTCAGATCTTTCTGAACGGCAAGAACTGAACTCCTCTGATTTTTCACTAACATTATCATCATAATCTGCAAAAGGTTCATTATTTGCCTTTCCAAGTCTTTGTTTTTTGGTTTTTCTTTTCAGTCTCCTTTGTCTTCTTTTGTTTTCTAATGAGTGACGTCCCATTTAATCTATATTAATGAGAATAATTTATAATAAATCTTAAAGCAAACATTAAGCTAAGTGGTTAAATGTTCTCAAAACCAAATCAATATGGAAAAGGACATTTGCGTCTTGCAGTATACACAAACAATTTAACAAGGAATATATATTATTAATATTAAAGAATATTTAAAGAAATGTCACCACAATTGATATTTACAGTCCAAATATGACCCGACATTCAAAATCATCTGATTTCAGTATTTTCAAAAAGTTACTCTTCATTATCAAAAACAACTCAAACTACACATATATTGTTTGTTTGTTTGTTGACGTTGTTTTACGTCACACCACGAATATTTTACATATATGGTGACAGCATCTGACTGATGCAGGTTACATAAATTTTGACCTTTCAATAGGCCCATCCAAAGCAGTGAGGATCTTTAACGTGCCACGTTTATCGCGAAACGGGACAACGGTTTTTACTGTCTCATCCGAAGGACAGACACCAGCATGACTACCAGGAGGCTTGAACCAGGACCTCTCGGTCAGTAGTTGAGCGCTCTACTACTGAGCCAAGCTGGCTTCACACATATTGAAAACATCTTTAATTGAAAGTGATATATAACATGAAAGTTTAATAACATATGTACCTCAATTGGGCCCTTGATCTCTAGATGATATTTTGAAAGGTCATAAAATGACAAGCATGTGAGAATTCAATCGACAGATATTCCTGTCAAAAAACAAAAAGAAATTAATCAATATATACAAAATTATGAAAATAGTACAAATTAGAATGTTTGTGAAATACCAATGTATACACCTTAAATAAAACTAAAGGCAACAAATAATTCCCCGTTTGGTGAACTTCCACTTCAGTTCCCAAGGGGAAGGGATGGGCTCAGTATTGGGATTATATTGATTACATAGCTTAATGACCGATATTTAGGTTCCTGTAGGCTGTAGTGTAGTGTTGGTTCTAATCTATAATGTATTAATGATAGCAAGGACTTATAAACAAGAAGGATTGGCAACTCCCTATACACGAAGGGAAATCTTACTGAACTATTGCGTGGCACGAGATCTGTGACGAGACCTAACCAGAAAACAATAGCTATCGCGGCCGAGAACTACCTGGCTAAACAATTCAGCAAAATCTGTTAGATCCTCTAAACATCCACATCAAACGTATGTTGCCATTGATACTGAAGATATTAAATTAATTTTTAGTATCAGTATTACATGCAATTTCTGAGTAGTTTGTGAGAAAATGGTTTGGGAATTCCATTTTAAAGTAGGATGTTTCGAAGCTGACCTCCTGCATATTTCGTCTAACGGTCTATAGACCTGTATGAATTACCCCATATTCTCCTATGTTTCGGGGTGTACAGAAATGCTGTTGGAATCAATAAAATCATGAGACTTTGGAACATGCATTAAAACTAGTTTTTATTTCATTTTCTTGCCAACGTTTTATCTACAAAGGTTTATACTAAGGTGTTGTATCCTGTACTCCTTGAGCGATAAATGAAGTAAAAAAAAGGCAGGTTCATTTGAATTTTCCCATTTTCTCAAGTATTACAAGGTTTACATATGATGTGTTTTGCATCAAAATGTACATGAGACTCTAGTGTGTGCACTAAAATAACTTTCATTTAATTTTATGGACAATGTTATGTCTATAAGGTTCCATACACCGGGGTCTTAATCTCCAATTATTTGCGACCCATTACAAAGAAAATTTTGACAGGTCGGATTGAATTATTTAATTTTCTCAAGTATCACATGGTGTACATGTGATATGTTGGTACCAAAATGTACATGAAACTCTAGTGTGTGGCCTAGCCTTAAATATATATTTTTTAAATTATGTTGGCATTTATATCTACATGTATAAGGTTTAATACATGTATATAGGGTCTTATCTCTGTGTCCCTCTGCGACCTTTGACGAAGAGAATTTGACAGGCGTTTTCTTAGGTATTGTTCCATGTAGGTTTGAAAAATTGATTGTCCTTGGGTTAATTGTTGACAAGAACTTCGTAAAGTATTCTACAATAGCGCAGTCACTTATCAGTTTGTGCATCGAAAATCTGCTCTCGATCTGCACTCATCATAGTAAAGGATACTTGACCTAATAAAGCTCAAGCTATTAAGTAAAATAATACAACATTCTATTATAACCTCCCTGTTGTTTTCATCAAATAGAAGATCTGCCATGATTCTTATTCTGGGTGTCAATTTGAAAATTGTCGTCATCACTGTTGTAAACTCAATCATAATGTGTAAATCATATTCCCAAGAAAGGAAATGGGACATTCGCTTAGAAAGTACCACCCGTAATGGAAATATGAAATGACACAACCAGCCATTATAGGTCGGCTAAGCGACACACCTGTCTCACGTGTTAATTGCTAAACAACACTTTAATTAACAGAGGTAAAACAAAGCATCACCCTTTCACCGACCGGCATACTTAATAGGGAACTACTTCTTGCACCTATATAAGAGACATATGTCTCTGCCTATATGAATGTGGTACATAGCGGAACGAGGGAGAAGGGATAAATACAAAAGCCATATTTTAAACAATGTTTTAAATAGAAATGGCATTTTACATTTTTTTTTGTCATAATGTCTCCTATACATATATCGATGCAAACTGAAAATATCACAAGTTAGATTTTACTATGGAAATTAAATAAAAAAATAAATAAATACAGTATTTACAAACAAGCATTGTTGACAAGGAAGCAACTATCGGTATTCTCGTGATTTTACTTATTTGCTGTATGAAGTTCTGAGAGTACCGAACGTCGCGAGATCTCATTTGCATAACAAACCGTCATGCGAGATGTTAGCGAGAAAAGCCGAGATTCCAATCCTTCTTGTTTGTAAGTCTCTAGCTGATGATAGATAAATAATTTGGGTAAAAATTTGGGTCCAAATAAAAGCATGCAAAACCAAAGGCAAGTTTACAAATCTACTCAGATTGAGCCACTCATTCATGCATGTAAATTATAATATAAATATTGATTCCTTGCAATTTTGAACACCTACCCAACTATACTGCCGTTTTGGCACCTGAGGCCGAGTCCTGACTTCACTCTCAGTCTCAGTTTACGACAAATACTCTACTAGTAACAGCGTAAAAATGAACAGCTTCTACTGTACATGTAAAGTAAAGTACTTTACGACAAAGAAAGTGATAATTCTTTATGTCTACTCAATGATAATGAATATTAGGCACATGTATATTGATGAACCGCCAAAATGCTGCTGACCAGAGGCAATGACCGCCGGATTAGTTTCGAACTTTCCGTAACCTCCCCCCTCCCAAAAAATAAAAATAAAATACATGATTATTATCAATAGCAGAAATTGAGTATATCAATTAACTTCTTTAAAAAACTGACGATTAGATGATGAACGAAATGATTCTATATTTATAGATAATTTTTACTGTATGTACGAAACTAAATCGAGCATCAAATACATTCGCGCTTAATTTAAACCAGAAAAAAGAGAATATTACCTGGAAATGTCGGATGTTGACGAAAATGCGATTCGGAGCGATGATCTGTCGGAAGGGTTGGTCGGATGAGTCATCTGATACAGATTCCGATCCTTCCTTGGCCTTGCCGTCACTGTCACGCAAAACTGTCAAACGGAAGAGGACCACGTCAAGCCTTCAAGGGTAAAAAAACAAGACCCAGGGCCAGACCGCACGACACCTGTATTGGCGACACCTTTCTCCGTCTCTGCTAGACCAAAACCCCGCCCCAGTAGAATAGTAAGTTGGAGTATTTTTTTTTCATGATTTTAAAAATTGTTAATAAAATGAATTATAAAAATGTTTTAAACATATTAATTTATGATGATATGCCATATCATATCACATATGATATGGTCATGGTCGACATGGTCAGTCATATTATGATATCTCTAGGTCGTATGAGAAGGAGAGGGGGGGGGGCAGTCAGGACATATGCCCCCTTAAAAAAGTGGGACCCCCACAATAGACATACCACCTCGGATAAGAGTAAGAATTTTAGTTATATATACAAACATTAGTTATGGTCATCTTATTCTTATTGACAAAAATCGATTGACAATCCCTGTAACTTCAACTCCCCGTCAGATAAATACTGCTGAAACCCTAGGAGCCTATAGGGTACCCCTCGTTCATCTGTCAATCTGTCCACACCTTTTCTTACTTTTTTTCGGCTTTTGTGCAGATATTTATCCGAAATTTGGTATGCACGGACAAATCAATAGCTTACACACCAAATATAAGTTTCATGCTGATTGACCCTTTTGTCACATAGTTATGATCCTTGAACTTAAAGTTTAGGCATTGTTTCAAAAAGTTGCCATCCAATGCTGTGGTTAGGGGACTTATAATGCTTGGTGATCAATCACTTGTTTTTGGTTTGTTTTATTTCATGTCAACCACATCAAGCATGTGGCTGTCATCAGCCTGGCTATTGGGTGTCCTTTGTGGTACACTGTTTTCCTCCCACACGAACGATAATCTGTGCCAACGTGCAAGCCCATCATGTATATGTACATGTATTGATTTTGTATTGATTAATGTTTTGCATGTGTGTCATTTTGATGATGGAGCTTTACCCTGGAAACATTTGAAGACAATGAAAAATTAAAGTAAATTTTTTCTTAAGATAACTTATTGTGATTTTTATAGAGATTGAAATTTTAATTCATTCCAGAATAAGTCAGGAAAATGCTTTATAAAAAGTTTCTTTTTCATCATCAGCAGTTATTTGTTCAATATTACATATATGTATTTTGATGATATGACTAATAAGTGCTTCTGTTTTAATCAAGATTTCCTTTTGATAAAAATTGTTTTTGTATTTTGTATGCTTTCTTTAGAAAAGTTTAGTTGTTTAAAAATCTTGTCATTTATATGATGTACCTAATAATCTATGTCATTCAAGGTGTTCATCAGAAGAAAATAAAGACACAACCAACAAAATCAACATTTTTGTGAAGGGGTTGTATCCTGATGTACAACTTGGAATTATTCAAGGTATGTTGGGATACAATATTTATTTCTCTTCAGTTGTCATTGAAGAAATAAGAAAAATTTCACAGTGCTTGAAATGCACAATAATTTCTGTTTGTCAGTTTAAAGGAAATTAGGACAACTTCCATTATATTTGCTGAAATTTTAGGTTGCCTTAACTAGTTTTGAGTTGATTTTGATGCCTGGATAACTGCACATTTCGAGCCCTGATATCATTAGAATTAAAAACAACTACCGGTAATATGATAGTGTCATTAAAATAATTTCACAATTTTAAGAATTAAAATCAGAATTTTTTTTCTTATAAGCTGCCATCTCCAGATACTTTGTCTCTGTGCAGCAAAAGAATTACAAGGAAAAAATGGGCAAAACAAAATGCTTTTGTATAGCAGGAGGAAGAGGGTAAGTGTGCTGTGCATGTTAATACATTGCTTGAAGTCTAATAAGTACCGTATATGTGCATACATGTACATCATGTTTTCCAATATTTATTATTCATGTTAGAGTTATTAGGTTTTATGAACTTTGTGTTATAATAGTACATATTTATATAAATTATGTATTTCAGAAATTAGCCTGGAGAAAAAGCAATGATAGGCAAAATAAGTGGGTGGGATGCGGAAAAGAGAAAAAAAGTAGAAGATGCTATGGACATAATGTATATGTCCTCTGAGGAAGAGGTTAATTTTGAGGATGAAACATTCCTCAGAGTTAAACCTCTTCCTTGGAGGTCTTCTGATTACAAGAAGATCATGAACGAACTGGATAGTAAGTTTGAGAGGACACAATCCAGTAGATCAAAGCAGCAAATGATGAAGAAAGTGCTTGGTGAAATTCAATCATCCAGGCCAAAGCCCTCTAAAATCAAACCTGGCAATGAATGAGTTTTGGTTCAAGATAAATAGTAAATTTCAAATTTGACAATTGAGCATTCAATCATCTATTTTGTGATGACTAAGTTAATTCCTAATGGGTATTAAAATTTTGTAAATTGTTTATAGTGTTTAATGACAGAGAATTAATTGACTAGTATGTAAAGACAGCATTTAGTTCAAACTGTATTAGCCTTGAATGCATTTTTAGTGAGTGAGTTTGAACTAGTTTTTTTTTTTTATATAATCTGAGTTTTGAACAGTTTGTTTTCACACCAACATGTATCAAATGAAATATTTTATGAAAATTCATGATCAGTGTGAAATTTCATGTCATAAATCGTCATAAGTGGATAATACTACATTCATGATTAACAATAAAAAGAAACACCACATAATATGTACAATCAAATTCTCAGTATTTTGACATGGTTTTAACTCACTATTAATTGTAAACTTTGAATGCTTAAATGTCAAATTTTGAGGTTTTAATACCTTTAGAAACTGAAATCTGCTTAAACTTTTAAACCAGTAAATCATCAAAATTGTAATTTTTGACAGTTTGGATCAGTAATAAACTTTAGAAACAAACCTTTATATCAATGTACCCTGTTCTCATTTGTCCATTTCTAATTTTTATGCCACCGGTCTGAATGGTCCGGGGGGGGGGGGGGGGGCATATAGTGTTTGGATTGTCCGTCCGTAATTGTGTCCTGCTTTTCACAAAATACAATAAAGTTAATACTATTTGCCATAGAGACTTCATATTTGACATGCATATTTAACTAATGAAACCCATTCAAATGAGACCAAGGTTTGTGACCTTGACTTTTAAACTAAAAATGCAATAAATTTTGCACCATTTGACATAGAGACTTCATATTTGGCATTCATACTCAAATAATGAAACCCTTTCAAATAACACCAGGATCAATGACCTTGACACCATGACTTTTGACCTATATTTCAAAATTTACCTTATTTGCACTTTAGTGCCACCAAGGGCATTTGTGTTTCACAAACACGTCTTTCTTTTTCAATCTTTTCATTAATGATGTATTCATGTATTTTTGTTCATCATTCAAAATTCAAAGAGTATATATCTTTCTTACGTAGATTTCAAACTTACCGTCCAGTTCTTGATCTACTTATTCTTATGTCATGATCCTGCCTTGAATTCGAAGTAGTTATGAATATATAATATTAACATTCTTTGTTCGATCATTATATTGGTTGGTTGGTTGGTTGATTGGTGTTTTACGTCGCTTTCAACAGTATTTCAGTTATATCGCGACATGGAAGCAGGAGGTTACCAACCTCTTAAACATAGTGGCGCAACCCGGGAATCGAACCCGGATCGTCGGCGCCGCAAGCCAAGCGCTTAACCACTACACCACGCCTGCCCCTCGATCATTATATTGTATTTGTTTATCTTTAAAAAGGTTAAACATCTCCATAATATTTTATCCATGAATTACAATTTGTTTGCACCTAGCTAGAAATATTTTTTTGAAATATTCTTTGTACTTTTTATCTTGTTCACATTTGAGCATTTGTGAATATAGAGTTAATTATTGTTTTTGATTATACACTACTTCCCTGTGGAGGACTTTTGAGATGTATAAAGAACAATACTTTGGGGTAAAAACGAAACACTTTTTTTTTTTAGCTCACCTGAGCCAAAGGCTCAAGTGAGCTATAGTCATAGTGCGTCGTCCGTCCATCCGTCGTTAACTTTTTCACATTTTCGACTTCTTCTCTGGAACTACATTGCAGATTTGGATCAAACTTTGTGTAAATGATGTACTCAAGGTCCCCTACTAAAATTGTGTTCGGGATCCAGATTCCTACAGGAATGGATCCAGGGCGGCCAAAAGTGCCCAAAACTGTACCCCTCTTCAAACATCTTCTCCTCCAGTACCAGTACATAAATGGCGAAACTAATTGCATTTCAACAATCTATAAAGATGGGTTATTAAAAATTGTGTTCGGGGTTAAGATCCGTCAAATAGAAATTCACGCTTTTTTGAAGTGTTTCTGGACTTAGTCATTTAAATGCAGAAAAGTGTCATGTTTTTCAGTTAATTGATATTGATGATTTCTTAATGACTATTTTGATCATAATTGTGGTAAGGAATATTATTGTGAAATAATTTTGTCATTATCTCAATTTTTGGATTTTTTATGAATATTTTAAGACTTCCAAAAAAAGGGGGGGGGGGGGGTGGCCATTTTTCACATTTTCAACTTTTTCTACAAAACTACATAAAAGATTTTAATGAAACATGGAATACATGAAGTACTAAGGGTCCTCTATCAATTTGGTAAATTTCATCCAAATTGGTTAACAGATAATGCCACCATGTCTAAAAAGTAGGTCTCACAATGGTACAAGTACCACTTGGTGATTGAAATATGGAGAGTAGCAGTTCAAATCCAACTGTGGTCAAAAAATTTGTTTTCATTTCTTTACACATCTAAATAAGTTTTAAGATGTTTCTCAACACTCAACATACGAAATTAGGCAATTTTAAGTTTAAGACTTCCAAAAAAAGGGGGGTGGTGGCCATTTTTCACATTTTCAACTTTTTCTACAAAACTGTTTGAAGGATTTTAATAAATCTTGGTAGAAATAAGTCACTTATAATTCTCTTCAAATTCTGTTGTTTTCGTCCAGACCTCTTTACAAGTGGCGCCACCATAGTCAAAAGTAGGTCACAAAATAGTTCCCTTCTTTAACAATATTCTTTTTCATATGGGCTGTATACAGAGACAAACAGAATGCATAGAAATGATCTAGAGGGATGAGTGAAGACGTATTGTCATTTTGGTTCCCTTCCGATATCAAATTTTGGAATTTTTTTTCGACATTTCTTTGGTCTTGGAGATTTCAATGCAGAAAAGTGTCATATTTCCTAGTTAATTGATAATGATGATTTCTTATGGACTATTGTGATCATAATTATGGTAAGAAATGTTACTTTGAAAGAATTTTGTCAATATCTCAATTTGTTGATTTTCTATGAATTTTTAAAAACTTCCAAATGAGGGTGTATAGGAACAATTCAATTACATTTTTCACTTCTGCTGTTATACCACATGAAAGATTTTAATGAAACATGGAATACATGAAGTACTAAAGGTCCTCTATCAATTAGGTAAATTTCATCCAAATTGGTTAACAGATAATGCCACCATGTCTAAAAAGTAGGTCTCACAATGGTACATATACCACTTGTAATTGCTGTGGTCAAAAAATTTATTTTCATTTCTTTACACATCTAAATAAGTTTTTAGATGTTTCTCAACACTCAGCATATGAAATTAGGCAATTTTAAGTTAGATCTGGACAATATTTGAAACAATTGTTGTTCATGACCCAGACTTGAAATCAGTCAACAAAAGGCCCCACCTAAAGAAAATGAATAACTTGTTGCCTTGAATGACATATTGCAGAGACAAAGCAAATGCTTAGTATCAACATCACCTGAATGGATGTGCAAAAAAGTGTTGTTTTTTCTTCTAGTCTGAAATAAAATTTGACATTTTCAACATTTGTGTTGACTTAGTCACAGTAATGCAAAAATAAATGAATTCTTCTTTCATGCATGACTGATCATCTAGGTACTCAGATGAGCGATATAGGCCCACTTGGGCCTCTTGTTCTGACAATAAATAATTATTTTTTGGCCTGATTGCAAAGCAATTCTGGTCTTTAGATTGGCAATGTCCGTCAACATTTAGTTTAAAGTTTGTGGTTGAAGCAAATTATTGGGAAAATTAACTGTTTTTGGAAAAGATCACTCTTACATTTCTTTATAAACTCATGCTATATGCTTTGCTTTCTGCCATACTGTCTATAGTGGTGTCTCTTGTTTTAATTTTGTTGGTAAGCATGTAATAATATGCAAGAGGGCACTGATCAAAGTAAATATCAGTTACAATGTACTGATCATCCAGGTTTGTATTTGGTAAAACATGGTACTGGGTAATGCCTTTGAAGTGCCAAAAACAATTTTGTTCTTCAGAACACTGAATTTTTTTTAATCTATGAATGTTGAGAATATGTTCTCTTACATTGCAAGTGTTAAATACTTAATAAGTTAATTATTTACATTTTATTTGTTAGTTGTAATGCACATAGCGATAAACCGGTAGCTTCTAGTCATTTGACTCCTTTCATATTTGTTATAATTTGTTCACTATTAAATTTCTAGTCACCTTGTTATAATTATCTCAATTTGGTTTTCTTGTCGACATCTCAAATCATATTTCATAAAAAGTGATGTTTTGAATCATTTTAACAATATACATGTACATTTATCCTTATATTAATACTCATGATTTTAGTCCTCAGAAATACTGACATTTTACGGGTTGTTATATTAGTGCTGGACAAATATTCTCAGATATGATCGATACTATTTTATGAGTTTATTCTTTTTATATCCTCCCTAATTCATACAAGTTTTACAGTTAATTCTTGTACACATTTTACCTGTTGGTTGTGATAGTATAAGCCTCCAGTCATTTTTCCTAGTATCTCATTGCATAAAGTATCATTACATGTATATTATATCTATTTGTTTTTACTTGTTTCTTTGTCGTTTTTCAAAATTTGCCCTATTTAAATTTTAGTGACACCGGGGGCATTTGTGTTTCACAAACACATCTCGTTAGTTCAGATTTCCTTTGAAAAAAGTTACATGTGTTTTTAAAAAATATTTGATGTAGGGGCTTCATCCTCAATTTTAACCAAATCCACTACAGTTTGAACCTTACCCACAGCTGTGGTGGGTCATACTTCCTGTTTGAAATCAATAAAGTTTTACCTTGTAACATTTATCTACATGTATTTGTTTGAAACTTTAACCTTATGATTAATTGCATATGAAATACATGACTTTGTTCTACATATTCATTATTTCGATAGTATGTACTACATTGTATGTTTTATTTTTTACTTTCATGATCTTGATAATTTTGTTTTATAGCTTTTGATTTACATTGCACATATATGTTTCTATTGATGTTTATTAATAGCAAGGTCTTTTTATTATTTTTTGATTCCTTATTTTATTTTATAATTACTACTATATTACATTTTCATATTTCTTATCCTGTCTTTCGGATGAGACAGTAAAAACCGAGGCCCCGTGTCGTGGTATGCATGGCACGTTAAAGATCCCTCACTGCTTCGGGTGGGTCCGTTGCAAAAGTCAAAATTTGTATGCCCCACATCAGGCAGATGCCGTGACCATATACGTGAAATATTCGTGTGTGACATAAAACAAAAATCAATCAATCAATCATATTTCTTATCAAACCATTTTTTTAATGTCATGATGCATGTTTTACTAGTACATGTATAATGTTTGAGTATGCTCTATTTTAAATGTTTTCTTTGAATTAAACATTGTTTTACACTGCTTTTGTATTCAAACTTCTTCCTAATTGATACACAATGTGTGTATATATATATATATATATATATATATATTATTTTATACATCTTTACGAATGGGATATCTGAACAATTGGGACATATTACATAGAAAAGAAAAAAGTAAATCAAATGTTGAATTCCTAGTATTGTGTCAAACAAAAGTTACAAGGGTGATGTACTGGTACATTTTCATTGAAAATAAAACAGTATCTTAAAGTCATGCAAGTGATCTTTAAGAATTTTAGCTCAAGTTTGTCTTTAATCGCAACTTTAAGCATAATGCAGTATAAATTGCATTAAATGTGAAGTTTAATGGAGTAGAATGAAGGGATTTATCTTGCAACTTCAAGTATAATGAAGTATAAATTGCATTAAATGTGAAGTTTAATGGAGTTGAATGAAGCGATTTATCTTGCAACTTCAAGTATAATGAAGTATAAATTGCATTAAATGTGAAGTTTAATGGAGTAGAATGAAGGAATTTATCTTGCAACTTCAAGTATAATGAAGTATAAATTGCATTAAATGTGAAGTTTAATGGAGTAGAATGAAGGAATTTGCCTCGCAACTTCAAGTATAATGAAGTATAAATTGCATTAAATGTGAAGTTTAATGGAGTAGAATGAAGGAATTTATCTCGCAACTTCAAGTATAATGAACTATAATCCTGCATTATATGTGAAGTAAAACAGGAGTAAAATTTGGCACTTAAACTCCAATTAAATTTGGGAGTTTACACAAGGATTATACGTCTATTATATTCAAAGTAAATTACAAGTATAAAAACAAATTAAATGCAAATTATACTTGTAAACTAGAAGTTTAATTGGACAAAAATTGACAAATAATTTTGTATTAAATGCCATTTTTGATGCAGTGCTAGGGACTTATTGAACGCTATATTAGGATTTGACTTCATCGTAGCTCTTGTCACGGTAGAACATGTACTCCAATCGACAGCCAAACTGTCTCTTGCACTACAGAAGGTGGACACTGACTTGGTACAAGCAGCTACTGAGGCAGAAGTGATCATTGCTTTATTGAGACAGGAACGCATTGACGACGATGTATGGGCTTCTTTGTTTGACAAAGCCAAACGAATCGCTGCTACATACGACATAGAACCGTGCTTGCCAAGGCGAACTGGGCGGCAGGAACACAGAAATAATACACCTGCAGATACTCCTGAGGTGTACTGGAGACGAGCTTTGTATTATGAGTTTGTTGATTTTTACATAGGTGAATTAGAGGAAAGGCTTGTTACAGCAAAACCTAGATTTTGCGCACAGTATCTGATTCCGATGCAACACGGAAAGCTCAACGACGAAATGTTGAAACGAATTTTCGATGCTTTCGAGAACGACTTTGAAGCAACCGATTTCGAGCTGTTCACAAGCGAGGTAGCAAGATGGAAAATGCGATGGACCATTGTACCTCATGACTCCAAGAAACCTGAAACACTCGTGATAACTTTATCTGAGATTGATGCGGATTTATATCCAAACATTTCAAGGATGCTTTATATACTGCTAACGATGCCAGTATCAACCGCTTCCTCTGAACGTTCATTCAGCGCTATGCGCACGATCAAGACCTGGCTACGGTCTACAATGACAAACGATAGACTATCCAGCATCGGTGTATTGAATATTCATAAAGAAATCCCAGTTGATATTGATGCAGTCATTGATAAATTTGCAGAAATGGGCAAAAGACGATTGGCGTTCCTTTTCAATGAGTAGACAGTCGTTGTGAATTGATTTATTAAAGTTTTTGCGACTTGTTTCTTGTTTAATAAGACTTGACAGTTGTCCATTTATTCCTTCAATTCCAAAAAATCGACTCTTGAATCATTGAATTGTATGGAAAATTACTCGCACAAGACAAAAACCTTGAAATTTTGGGTCTGATTTTAATCATTTTCAAGGCCTTAAAAACTTGTCTGTCGGCCTCAAAAATGCTCAAATTCGTTTTCCGCCGGGGGGCTTCGCCCTCCAGGACCCCCTACCAGGGCCCTGCCCTGGACCCGCTGGGGACCTAAAGCGGTCCCCAGACCCCTCTCCGTTCTGTACTTGCACTCCATAACATGCTTTGTTACGCCCCTGGAGATGAAGGGAGATTGATTATCATTTTGGTTCACCAAGGGATTAATCGTATCAAGTTCCGAAAGACGCTACATATGACGTTGGTCGTTGCGGTTTATGACGGGCGCCGATTATAGTGAAAAATAATGACCATTCTTTCAATCGTGAGTACATTTCTAAGTACATGAGGCCGATATCTTTTTGATATCAGACCTCGTATGACAAAGTCAGACACACGTACATCCAGAATAATAATTAAGGTATAAGCTAACATAGAAAAGACTTGAATAACATCACAAATTGCTTCGATTACCCAATCTAATTAAAATTCAATCTATATTTTGCTCCCGTACATGTACTGCGTGTTAAGCGACACGCAGCTAGTAAGGGAGCAAAATATAGGTCGAATTTTAATTAGATTGTTCGATTACCCTCCATCTAATAAATTTACAGTGACGTATGCGGATGAAACTGCGCGATTTTAGGCACTAAATCTATCTGGGCAAAAAGCAGGAGCTTCGAACGGGGGGGGGGGGGGGTGTTCGTCCCCTGGTTCCCCACCAGGCTCCGCCTTGGACCAGCTCGGGACCCGGCCTAGCGATCCCCAGACCCGGCCCCTCGCGTGACTGCGCCCTCCAAACTGAATGTAATGCTGGATCCGCCCCTGGCTGTATGTACATCACTGTACTGTGTACACATTCAGTATCATCAACCAGTTGTAATCTAGACCGGTATACCGAAAACATTTCAACGTTTCAAATGTATACAGTATCATTTGAATGCTGATATGAAAAGTACTGTACAGTACTGTAGCAAGGACCTAATAACAAGATATATATGTCCTTGACTGTAGGCATTAATTGATTATTAATTTACAGTCGGTCCCCCCTAAAGCTATGTTATCAAGAGGTACTCCAGTCACGGGGAGGGAGTTATCGACACTGAAATCATGGACGCCTGTTGCAGTACCGAGCCAGCGAATGCGATCACGCGGTCGTGAAGTTGTGCATTGTGATACACGGTATGTATGGAAAGATACAGGCCAGCCATTATGCCATAATGTTTTGTATCGTCTCTATTCAAGGAAAGAATACTGTCTGTACTAGTACGGAATATTATACACATCGCCAATGACCGATAGTTGCAAAATGTGTCGTTCTTAAAAAATGTGGAAATGACGCCGTTTCACTTCACTTTCAGATTTTCCACTCATCACTCTAGTGGACCTTGATCTAACTTCATCGTTGGAGGACATATGATTGATCAACATCTACTGACCCTGACCTCTGTTCTCAATGGATGTGGTATAGGCTCTACAATGTCAATGGTGCTATTTCGTCCCTTTTCTATTAGGTTTACTAGCATTAGCTGATCAGAGGTGTGTTTACAGGGGTCTTCCTGTTCTTTTTGTAAATATTTAACTTTACTTAAGTCAAGTTAGATACTCTCTGTACCTGTCTTAGTAATCTCTTTTGAGATTCTTGCACATGGTAGTCCTATAAACATGACCTCACTGACAATTATAAGTGCGAACAGCAAGTAAATAAGAGGAACGGAGTCTTGCATTGCAGGACTAGCACATGGCTGTTTTATTAAGCTGACGAGTGGCAATAGTATTAAACGACAGCATAATAAAATGGCCACGTGCAAGAATCTCAAAAGAGGTCACTGTCTATAGTAGCACAAGTTGAAATATATATGTTATGATAATGCTGTCCTGTTCAGTATAGTTAATACAATCATCATTTAAGCTGTCTGTCAATGTAATGCCACATGTCTACATGTACATGTGCAGTACAATATAGTACATCAGTAAGTTATAGATGTGATATTGATGTAACAGTCAGTACACGCACTGTGTGGTACTGGGCAGCCAAGACATTTGGTGTGCATCTAAAGTTTATACAGACAGTAACATAGCCAAGCATCTTTATAATTGCATGCAGTTGCCCAAGTCTTCTTTTTCACAAGGATTGTTATTATGGATCCTCAAGCATGCAAGCTTAACTTGCAGTTTATACTGTGGCTAGGCCATTGGCAGTCAAGTTATAAACACTACATATGTTGTAAACTTAGGTTACATGTGTATACATGTTTATGGCCTTCTGTGTAAATGGAAAGAATTACAGACATATTCCAGTGTTAGGGTAACCACTCTAATCCATTACACCCTGCAAATAGAGTGGGTGTTGACATCCATGTGCACTCAGTAGGCTTCAGGAAAGGAGTGGATCCAGGGGTTAAGTGTCCATGATTCATAATAATTTTAACCTGAATCAGATGCTTGTATTTCAAATTCTTAGTTACTTACTAATCTGGTCAGTTATCAGGAGTATATATATTACTAGCAATGTGGAGTTGTTGAATTCAAATAATAATGAATTACTTATAACTTTTTCTGTTGTGATGGCCAAGCAATGATACGTCTAGAATTTGGAAATATAAATCCTTTATGGTCATTTTACAGACTAGAGTATTCTGGCAAATGCGTCTTTAGCCACAAAAGGTTTAAATTGATATTTTATATTTTACACTCGCAGTTGCATGAAGTACAGTACTACAGGTGGATATATATTGTTAATTCACTGATGACTTACCCCTTATCACGTCATGCTAATTTCTGCTGTGTACTCTTGCTGTTGCATGCAGTACAGTACTGCAGGTGGATATGTATTGTTAATTCACTGATGGCTTGATAGTAATCACTAGGCCATTAAATGAAGACCTGCATTGTTATCCTACCCAGAACAAGTTGGCATTATGTTAGGTTGATATGGTTGTGGAGCACTACAGTATAAAATTTACATGCATACATTTACAAAAACAAAAAAAAGGCCAATTATTTATATATCTAGTCTCAAAACTCCACAGAGTTATATTGTGATGGATGAACATCACTAACAAAAAGATCATAAATAGTTTATATGGAAGTGTGTGAATCAAACACTCCTTTAGCAGGTAAGATCTAGTACATGTATATGTACTGGTAAGTACCTACTTTTACACTTTGTTATCATGTACACCCTCATATATATTCATTATGATTCAATGTTTTAGGCACACAGTGGTACTATCCCATCATGCCCATAGAGACTGTTTACCTGTACATAATACAGTAAAAGGTGTCAGAGCAGCGAGCCAGGCAGGGATAGTCTAGGAATTGGTGATGTTTTGCAGGTATGTAGGTAAACAGCTGTATTTCAAGCCTTTGTTAAGTGACAGTTTAATTTTTCACGAGTTGGTACTTGTGTAGAACTGGAAAAAATATAGGATTATAATCCATATAGTGACAAGGATAGGTTAAGAAGTAATGTAGGAATGGTGAAGTAAAGCAAACCTAATACCCTTATTGTAGTTATTCTCGTTAGTACAGATGCCACTTCAGCTGAGAAATGCAGGCAATGAGTAAAGTGTTTGTAAGAGCATGAAAGCGAGCAAAACCTCAAACATGGCTCTTGTTTTCCCTTTGAAATCAGCCTTTTAAAACATCCAAACACCCCCCTTCCAGTTCAATTACATATCAAGCAGAAACACAAATTTTTAGAATAAAACTGACATGGGAATCATCCCTTCATTTGAGGTTTTATGGAACAATGGTTTACACATTTATTGAATTTCTTGCTCCATATCAACAGCCGACAGTAATTCTCTGAATTGCAAACATCGTTGGATTTAACACTCCATCTTGAGTATATTCAGATAAAACAGAGTTCCAGGTGTCTCTTTTTCTCTACTAGACACTTGGCTAGTTACCTCCAATATTTACTCACAACACATTACAATCTGCTGAGGTCTTAGATTTTAACCATAACGCTTCCCTAGCAATATGAAAAACAGAACTTTTCATGACAACGTGCATAGTTAAATGGTTGTGCTCATAACTCAGACATTCTGTTAGATCATTGTCTTGTTACACTGCTTCATTTAACCATTCTTTGTACTGCAAATCCTTCTATGGTGAAACTATTTTTAAATATATTTCATTCAACTTTGACTCTTCAGATTCAAAAGAAAATAAATTTTGTTTGATTTATGCCATATTGCACTAGGCATGCTTTTGTAAACACTTCTGTATAAATGCTTGACGTGTTGCCCATCTTTAAACGCAAAAATGATCCTGATGACGTGTTTATTATGCATGAAAACAACACTGGAAGAGTAATTACAAAATTGTATATGTTCTGAAATTTTCACTTGTCATTAGGTGACATGCATATGATTATTTCTCGCACTTGTCAATTTTTACTTACAAAAGCTAGTAGTTTACTCGCACCTTTGTGTCCTGTACAAGATATTTTGTCCCACTGTTAGCCACTTTGGCTGTACTAACTGGCTTATTTAAAAATGGGTACACTATTACACTTTGCACTGTTCAAAGGGATTTGTATCTTAAATAACAATATCTATGAACGTCTCTGACTATACAGTGTAGGATGTTCAAGTATTATATGTAGTGTGGTGCTGATTCAACTATTACATGTGGTATAGAACTGGTTTATTATCTAGTGTAGGATATTCAATTATTACATTTAGTATAGTGCTAGCATCCTATTTAGTGTAGGGTATTCAGTTATTACATGAAGTATAGTGGTGGCATACTATTTAGTGTAAGATATTCAACTGATACATGTGGTAATACACACTGTATATTGTTAATATATATATGCAATGTATAGTATTGGACAGATATTTAGGTAAGTGTGTAACTGTGTCATTGATATTTGATTAAGTTTGTAAACGTAAATATATCATTAGTTTGTTTACATTTCAGTGTACATATCATGAGTGCTGTATCAAGAAGATGACTGCCGTTTCTGATTCAATGGTGTATTTACAAGAGTACTCAGATAAATGAATGTGATGGTTTGAGTTTTTACTTTGATTTCGTATTAAAATTATAGGATTCATAGAAATGTTCTCAAATAATTGTTGCTTAAGGTCCTTGGTTTGAACCCCACTGGACTGACTCAATGTCGGTAAAGAGTTAAACCAAAGGGGCAATAAACATTAGCATTTAAGATTTCCTGATGATAAGTGATGTTGCCTCAAATGACTGGATTCTGTAGATGATATATGCAACACATCAGGCAGATCTCTCATAGTCAAAGAAGTGAAATAATCTTGATGTGACATAACATGGCAAATGAATTATGCTAGTTTATATACTATATATGTATATCATGCAAGTGAAAATGTTTCTTTATGTACTGTTAGTACTGTCAGATATGACTGATAATTAACAATACATAAATTAACAGATGTACACTACATGATATACAACATGAGTTAACAGATGTACGCTACATAATAAACAACATGAGTTAACAGATGTACGCTACATGATATACAACATGAGTTAACAGATGTACGCTACATGATATACATTCTTTACCAGGTCGGGTATTTCGGGGTTACCATGCAAGTGTTTTACAAAAACTTACAGGGTTTCAGCAAATACCCTGTCAGAAATTGAGTTTCACTGCGAGGCGTTGGCCTGTCAGTTTTTGTAAAACACAAGCATGGTAACCCCATTCTAATGCATTTGACAAAGATTATTACAACTAGAAGCAATACGCACAGAGTAAAGAGTCAGTCGCTAATCAAGTGACGTCATATCAAAAACTGTAAGGTATCTTGTCGTCACATATAAAAAACTGCAGGGTATCATGACGTCGTATAAAAAACTGCAGGGTATCGTGAATACCCTTTTAGTTTTTAAATCGGGCAGTCATTGAGATCGTGTATTACAAACAAAATGCATTAGAATATATAGATAATAAAACATACACGTTTTCACCACCTTTACTTATATAGTTATGAAGTCAATTTTCTGATACTGAGCATGAGTCATTCAGAAATGCCTTGACTTTGGACATTTACTTGTAATCTAAATGTGATCTTTTATAACTTTCTTATCAACATGTATTACCCAAATAAAGATTTTGATAAAGTATTAGAGACTACGGGTGGTTAAAATCATCATATGGTCACTAAGAGGGGTTGTATGGAATGATGATACAGGGTCAGTAAATGACCCCGTATCACTCTGTATAACCTCACTAGGTGACCAGGTAACTAGTAATATCATGCAAGTGAAAATGTTTCTATGTGTATTGTTAGCACTATCAGATATGATTGATAATTAACAGTACATAAATAAACAGATGTACGCTACATGATAAACAGCATCAATTAAAGATGTATGCTATATGATATACATTCTATTCCAGGACTGTGTAATGTATGAACATACAAAGCATACATGTATATCATACAAGTGAAAATGTTCCAATGTCCACTAGCAGACATGATTTATTATTGACTAAGTGTATAATTTGAAATCTAAATAATAGGCTATTTTCAAGTAACCACAAAGGACCGTTAAAAACCTAGATTTAACACGTCAGTCTACGGACAACTGATTGTGACGTCATACTTGGCAGAAGCACTGATATCATGTATCCAAAGATAAGATTAATACGTCAAAAGTATGCAATGTCCATAGTTTGGATATAACTCAGAAATTGTCTATTTATATGCCTCGTTATTACAATTAATGTTAACAAGAAAGTTAGATGTTTTTTTCTGTGTATTTACATAATGATATGATTTCATTGATTATGATATTCTGATAGTCAGATTGAATTGATGATAAATAGAAAATGATTTAAAATGTATTTTAAAAACACATATTTGTAAAATGTTGATTAATATACATTACTCTGTTGTTATTTTAGTGTCCTTGTTGCTGTATAAAGAAGAATGCTGTACTTCTGATGTTGGACACACATCCTTGTGACCTGGAACAAGGTATGTAGATGTTACTTTAAGACCAAACATGTAGTTTATTCTGTTGAAATATTCAATTCAGTTCCTCTGTTGAATATGAGGTGCATATAACAAATTCTCAGATACACAAATTTTCAGCCACCTTGCTTTTATCGAGTATGGAAAAAGAACTTTGTAACAAAGTCGTTTTTCTACACTTGATAAAGGTCAGGTGGCTGAACATTTGTGTAACTGCGCGTTTGTGTTTTATTACT
The DNA here is from genome assembly GCA_035048485.1 of Pteria penguin. Lineage (NCBI taxonomy): Eukaryota > Metazoa > Mollusca > Bivalvia > Pterioida > Pteriidae > Pteria > Pteria penguin. Next base: position 46,344,852 of record CM068586.1, on the reverse strand, counting down.
TATACTGCACTTCCCTTGGAGGACTTTGAAGATTATGTTATATAACAAATTGGTTTAAGTTTCAATCAGATAATTTAAGATAAAATATACATACATAAATCATTACTCATCCCTTCAAGGTCTACATCACCCATATCATTTCCTCAGGTTTACTTCACCTATCTCATTCCCTGAGCTTTACATCACCTATCTGATTGCCTTTGGTTTACATCACCATTTTATTCCCTCTGGTTTACATCATTATTTTATTCCCTCTGGTTTACATCACCATTTCATTCCCTCTGGTTTACATTACCATTTCATTCCCTCTGCTTTACATCACCCCTCTCAAAAACTTGTGCTGTACAACTGTTCTCCCAAACTTGGCAAATATTAACAAGAAGCTTATTAGTAAAGAAAAGAGTAGTAATTTGTCAATCACTCAATCATAGTCAAGCAGGGGAACAAGATATTCTGGTCTTTTATTCATTGACTTTGAAAAGGCATTTGATTCTATATTACGTGAATTTTTGCATAGATGTCTAAATTTTGTTAAAATTGGAGATTCTATTATAAAAATTAGTTAAAGTTTCTATAATAATAGAAGATCCAAAGGAAAACAGGGCAGCAACTTTTCACAATATTTTTATCCCAGCTATGGTCATAGATAGGAGATTTGAAATCGACATACCTATTTATAATCACTGCAGAGATCTTGAATTAAAATTAGAAATAACCCTAAAACAAAAGGTGTAGCTGTAGATAGAATACCAGATATCTCAGTATGCAGATGTTACGTCATTTATCCTTAATGACAATTAGAAAATCTTTATCAGAATCTCTTTTAACTTTAAATTGGTTTGAATAAATTATTTTCAAAAACGCACTATTTTGGTTAGGTAACTAAAAATATAGCAATGAAATTAGGTACAAGGAGTGGAGTCTGATTGGGGGGGGGAATACTAGGGTTAAGCTTTCTGGGATAGATTTTGCTATGTTGAATAATAGTAATAATAATAACCTTTATTTATACGGAATTGCACAACTACCATAATCACATACATTAACTAGTTTACATTGTGGTCCTGTGTGTAAAGCATATGTACAACGTATATATTATCAAAACATAAACTATATTATACAGCTATTTAAATATGCATAGGCATCATGAATGGTATCACATTTTAAGACACTGCCTTTGTTAATAGCTCATCACATTTCTGTAAAAGTCAGTCTGCTACTTTAAGGGATCATCAACACATTAAAATAGTTTTCTAAACAAGATGTCTTAAAAGATGTTAAGTTGCTACAATTTCTAATAGATTTGGGTAAACTGTTCCTCAGAAAAGCTGCCGATACAGTAAAAGATCATTTATAATATGCAGTGTGTGCTTTGGGTATAATATGCAAATTGCTTACACTTTGTCTTGTTTTCCTAGTACTGACTTTATGTACAAATGTAAACATCTAAATATTCTGGAGTTATATTATGCAGGCCTTAAAGGCAAGAATAAGGTTTTTGAAAGTAAAATAATCTTGTATAGGAGGCATCCATTTTAAATGTGAAATCATGTCAGCACTTGGAATATGAAATTGTTTGATATGAAGAATAACTCTTGCAGCTCTCTTCTGCAGTTTAAAAAGACAATCAATATATTTTGTTTTTAGAAGTAACCCAAACCGTACAACAGTAATTAAAGTGTGAAAAAGTAATTGTATTAAAAATATTTAACAATGCTGCACTCTACATAAAACTGAGACTTTTAACCCTAGTCATGCTATATAAAATACACAGAAATAGTGCTGTGAGCTGAATATTTTTCTATGTATTTTAAAAAATAGAACCATGATAATATAGGCATATCATATACACATGTACCAAAATGTTAAGGAATGTTTGAAGTTTATGAATATTGTAAAAGTTTATGCACAGTAAAGGTAAACTGCAGGTAAATACAGGTAAAATGACACAAAGCTAGATTTAGCAATAAATATATGAATTTATTTTAAAAAATACAATAAAAGAGATTGAAAATATTGAAATATGAAATAGTAATTTAATAAAAGTCACACACCAATAGGCCAGTAGTTACTTTTCAGGTAAAACTCGGGTAACATTTATTAGTACAGTGCCCGCCACTTAATTGAATGTCGCATTATTGAATATTTCGTTTTATTGAATAAGATGCTGAAATCCAAAACCGTTCTCTATTGAATCTATTGAAAATCCGCCACGTATTACACTAGAATAAAGAAGCAACTTCGTTTATTTGAATAGCGCGATTATCCTACCAAGCATACGTTTGTTAAAACTTCACCGTATCACGCCCAAGGTCATGTTGTTTACTACGGTGCGAGCGACCTATCAATTAGAGATAAATGGTTTCACACCTGTCCAGGTAAAAGCTGTTGACCAAATCGCACGTTAAATGTCGAATAGGCCGTAGCGGTAGGGATGAAAGGATTAATTAATTACCAACTGCCGAAGCCATATCGTGCGCAAGATCACCGAAAACATCGACAAAATGACGCTGTTAGCCAATGGCATTGCGTGAAGACTGACCCTACTAGATGCCGTCCACTTACTCAGTAAGGCCTGGCGCACCGTCAAGCCCACAACTATCGCCAACTGCTTCCGAAAGGCTTGCTTTGTCTCGTCAGACAACGACGCAACCGAAACTGACAATGTCCGGTCGCCAGAGGAGTTGATAGCTAGACGATTGATGCCTTCATCACAAACGATGGCAACCTGGAGAGCTAAGCTGCCTGGACTGAGGAGAAAATATGTGCCAGTTTCCCTGAAGACGAGACCCGACCATGCGACACCAGTGATGACGAGGAGGCTGAAGAAACGACACCAGTAATGCACGGCGAACGTAAAGATGCAATGGCCATACTTTGACGATCCCTTGAGGAAAAGTAAAGCGATGACTTCAGCCTGTTGTATCAGATTGAAAATTGAAATTTTACTTGCTTGAATATGCCTTTTAATTTGCCTTTGTTAAGATAAATTGTTGAACCCGTCTTGTGTCTTTGATCACCGTGGCCACACGACTGAGATACAATTACATGTGTTTCAATAGACAGCGGATTTATCTTTACGGTCAGACGAGCTGGTGCAATGTAGCTATTTAATAACATTTGGTCACTGTACTTAAAAACACAGTTGCAAAATTATCGAAAATGTAGTCTATTGACTTTCATGTAGCTCAAGGAAACAAGAAGAGGATCTAAGAGAGGTAACTCTAGTGTTTCTATATATAGATACATGTACAATGATTCCATTACAGATACCGCGAAAGTTATACACGTATGAATTCTTGCGCAATCTGTCGATCTTCTGGTCTTTGAAACTGCATTCGTTCGTCAAGCCGTGTAATTGAATATTCGTTTATTTGAATAATAAAGTCCTGACAAATAGCTTATTCAATTAAGCGGCTTGCACTGTATATGAAGTATATCTAATGACAGATGCTGATTGGGGTTATATACTGCTCCAACATGATGCCCAGTGTTGTCATATAACTGAACTAGTTTGAATAATCGATTAAAATCGCGGTTTCCACATCGTACCTGTAAGGTATTATCAGCCTGGTGAAAAACAGTTCAAAGTGCCAGAGTTGATATCTAGTGATCACCAATAGAAAAAATGGAATCACGTTTACTAAACATGTTGTCCAGTACCAATAAGGCCCATCAGCATCACTATAATTAGTCCATAAACATCTACATTTCCCCCTTCATTTTTGTGAAAATTCAATTAAGAAAAACGGAGGTATGCTTTAAAGACCCAACTGCAGGTATAAATAGCGACCAATCAGAAAAATGGAGGAAATTTCAATTTTGTTGGCCACCTTCGCTTCGACAGATAATTTTTGCAATTTATAACAAACAGCGCGGTGACATCGTACTTATGTTGGGCATGCAAGGAGCCTCTATCATGCAACATGTAGCAGTGTCTTCCATTTATCTTATTATTGATGTTATTCGGTGTAATTCAACAAGAAATTTTAGAAATCAGTCTCAGAATTAGAGTTCAAACTATTTGATTGACAGCTGTTGTCAATATATATAGGTTCGGTGTTTTCCTAGAAGTGTAATGAACTTGGCTCATGAAATGCATGCGTGAAAATATACATCCCTACCTCGACGTTTACAGTGCAATCCCTTATCAATTTCCACGTATATACCGAAATTTCCTTTGAAAATGCAGATATGGTCACAGATACAAATATTCATAATTGATTTGTTATTTATGAAGTGTAAGTTACAAATTCATTCCCACATGTGCCCCATGTATGGCACATTTTTGGGGTTAGGATACCAATTTTTCACTAATTCAATTACACAATTTGGCAAATATCTCGCCTATGGTGTACAACGTTTTTCATTCTTGTGTCCTGCTGCAGAGCCCTGCTTTTTCTGTCGATATAGCGACCATCTAGGAAAATTTGACGGTGAAATAACATTGTCCAGAAACATTTGTAAAGTTCTTTCATTAAACTGTTTTCTGTCTTTTTCTGTCTGGTGGACTATTTTCGGATGGCCACCACAATTGTCGGTTTGATGCATCTCTAATGCATGGTCTACACAAGCAATACAGACATTCGTCTCGGTCTACATTTTGAGGTATGCGGAAGCTCCTTTGGAATGAATCTGATGTTTCTTGCGAAACAAGTATGTTGTTAGGTAGATTTACTTCTTCAAAGGTCCATTCATGGTGATTGAACAGTGTCATTATTGTTTTCCTTTGTAATTCTGTGACACAAATTGATAAAACCCTTTTCTCTTCATTTTCTTCGTTACTCGCCAATATTTAGTATCCCAGTATTTCCCAGTTTATGTAATTTTGAGGTACTACCAGGGGAGGGGGTCTCAAGATAGAATGGGATAATTTGTTTGTTTGTAGTAGTACCAAATTACTTAAGGCAAGTGTGATAAATTAGATTATCAAAGACTGGATATTTATCACAAAGTGAATAACTATATCGTGATGCATACATGCTAAGTTATTATCCTTTGAAGCCCTCACACAGGATGGTGTCCAGTGTGGTAGTTGGCGGGACAGCATCATACAATAAACAAAATGCCGGTTGCATCCATTTTTACAAGAGGGTGTATTATTCATATAATTTATCATAAATTTGTACATTTCCATTCATTTAGTTATAATTTTTGACGAACATTTTCCATACTACATGAGCTTTTATTATGTATTCAATATACTTGGAAACATGCGCTTCTGTTTACGCGAGTTTTTGGGCGAGTTATTTATAGCGATAACGCCGCAGAGGCGTGTTTTATCGTTAATGATCATCCGTACGGATATTGGGTCTTTAAGTTGCCGGCATTTTCCGTAGATACTGGTCTACACACCGTCAAGTTTTATGTGCCATTCCAATCAGTGTCATTGATAAACAAATTGAGGAAATCCCAAGAAGATCGACGGTCTTTAGTGATGTTTACAAACACCTGCAAACTCCCAGGTCAACACGTGTCCGGCTGCCGTCATGTGCACGTCAATTATTCATGAAATCTACCCGATCGTATATTTTTTTGTAATCATTGTCTTCAATTATATCTGCGACATTAAATGCACCAATTTCCACATCACTATCATCGTTTCCAAAGACTTACTTGAAGAAAGAATCGAGTTATGTTTATAAATCTGTCATCTTGAAATACAAATTTTGATCTCACCTTTTCCCACATCTTAATATACGAACCAATCAAAATTTAAGGTGACGTCATGGAATTTTTTAAGATAGATATTATGTCTCTATACAAAGAAAGTCTTTTTATAACGTTTACTTCGATTGGAAGGCTATAAATACAATCTAAAAATAAGCTATAGTCGACCTAGTTGTGACCCGGAATATTCCGGGTTCAGCTCACAGCGCGTGCATTCGATTCCCGGAATATTCTGGGTCCAGCATGACTAGGGTTAACAATGCTGCTCTCAAATAAGTAATTACCAAAAAAAAAAAAGGAAAGATTCTTATAATTGGATCCATAACCCTCCAAAAATTTTACAATTTAATCATTTATTTAAGACAGGATCATTGCTGATGTAATGGTTCCTGTCTATTCCCCACCTGTTCAGTGGAGATATTGACTGATAGTATTTTACTTCAGATCTATACGGATATAGTACAGAAAATATACTTCAAGATTTTGTTTAGAAGCCGTTGTAAATTCTGTGTGGTTACAAAAATTGAAATACAAATCTGGGGTCTTTCTTTCTTTGTTTGCCATAGGTATATATTGGACTCTGCAATAGAGAACTCCCTCTCAGCTCTGCTGCTGTGGACCTTGCTGGCTGTGAAGGTGTTTCTAATTCTTCCCTTAGTAATTATAAGACTGATGTCAGAATAACGTTTGATCAGATGTTTATTTAGAAATTTTTTTAGGAAGGAACTTCGCAAAAAATCTATTGGTTCTCTCAGAATTAATAGAAATGACAATTTTAAATATCTCTTTCTTTTATTTATCCGAAAGTATCTATAGTCCTTTATTTTCATTGCAGAATCGCCGATTTATTTTTGATAAAATTAATTTTTACTGATGCTTACTACATTATTCAAATTAAAAGCACTGAAAAAATTAATCCAATAATTGATATATCAATTAAACAACAGTTTATATGAATTGCTCTTTAATACTGCTCATTGCACATTCGAAGTAGCATTTTTCTGGAAAATTTGATCTCGATTTTGGGTATGTGCATTATACATGGGTGCACATTGTGCATGGATAATAGGGTCAGAAAGTGTCGTCATGTGACATGCTGGATTTCTCGAGAAAAGCTGACACCCCGCAATTTTGGTATTTGCTGTGGTATACGAACTAGAAGCAGGGATCTGTATTTTACAGCTCATTCACAAGTGAGGGAGAAGAGAACTGGTATCTTTATCAGGTTGTCTGAGGGAGAAGAGAACTGGTACCTTTATCAGGTTGTCTGAGGGAGAAGACAACTGGTACCTTTATCAGGTTGTCTGAGGGAGAAGACAACTGGTACCTTTATCAGGTTGTCTGAGGGAGAAGAGAACTGGTACCTTTATCAGGTTGTCTGAGGGAGAAGAGAACTGGTACCTTTATCAGGTTGTCTGAGGGAGAAGAGAACTGGTACCTTTATCAGGTTGTCTGAGGGAGAAGAGAACTGGTACCTTTATCAGGTCTGAGGGAGAAGACACCTGGTACCTTTATCAGGTTGCTTGAGGGAGAAGACAACTGGTACCTTTATCAGGTTGTCTGAGAGAGAAGAGAACTGATACCTTTATCAGGTTGTCTGAGGGAGAAGAGAACTGGTATCTTTATCAGGTTATCTGAGGGAGAAGACAACTGGTACCTTTATCAGGTTGTCTGAGGGAGAAGACAACTGGTACCTTTATCAGGTTGTCTGAGGGAGAAGACAACTGGTACCTTTATCAGGTTGTCTGAGGGAGAAGAGAACTGGTACCTTTATCAGGTTGTCTGAGGGAGAAGAGAACTGGTATCTTTATCAGGTTGTCTGAGGGAGAAGAGAACTGATACCTTTATCAGGTTGTTTGAGGGAGAACAGAACTGGTACCTTTATCAGGTTATCTGAGGGAGAAGACAACTGGTACCTTTATCAGGTTGTCTGAGGGAGAAGACAACTGGTATCTTTATCAGGTTGTCCAAGGGAGAAGAAAACTGGTACCTTTATCAGGTTGTTTGAGGGAGAAGACAACTGGTACCTTTATCAGGTTGTCTGAGGGAGAAGAGAACTGGTACCTTTATCAGGTTGTCTGAGGAAGAAAAGAACTGGTACCTTTATCAGGTTGTTTGAGGGAGAAGAGAACTGGTACCTTTATCAGGTTGTCTGAGGGAGAAGAGAATTGGTAACTTTATCAGGTTATCTGAGGGAGAAGAGAACTGATACCTTTATCAGGTTGTTTGAGGGAGAAGAGAACTGGTACCTTTATCAGGTTATCTGAGGGAGAAGAGAACTGGTACCTTTATCAGGTTGTTCTGTTAGGGAGAAGAGAACTGGTATTTTTATCAGGTTGTTCTGTCAGGGAGAAGAGAACTGGTACCTTTATCAGGTTGTCTGAGGGAGAGAACTGGTACCTTTATCAGGTTGTCTGAGGGAGAAGAGAACTGGTACCTTTATCAGGTTGTCTGAGGGAGAAGAGAACTGGCACCTTTATCAGGTTGTCTGAGGGAGAAGAGAACTGGTACCTTTATCAGGTTGTCTGAGGGAGAAGAGAACTGGTACCTTTATCAGGTTATCTGAGGGAGAAGAGAACTGGTACCTTTATCAGGTTGTTCTGTCAGGGAGAAGAGAACTGGTACCTTTATCAGGTTGTCTTAGTGAGAAGAGAACTGGTACCTTTATCAGGTTGTCTGAGGGAGAAGAGAACTGGTACCTTTAACAGGTTGTCTGAGGGAGAAGAGAACTGGTACCTTTATCAGGTTGTCTTAGTCAGAAGAGAATTGGTACCTTTATCAGGTTATCTGAGGGAGAAGAGAACTGGTACTTTTATCAGGTTGTCTTAGTGAGAAGAGAACTGGTACCTTTATCAGGTTGTCTGAGGGAGAAGAGAACTGGTACCTTTATCAGGTTGTCTGAGGGAGAAGAGAACTGGTAACTTTATCAGGTTATCTGAGGGAGAAGAGAACTGATACCTTTATCAGGTTGTTTGAGGGAGAAGAGAACTGGTACCTTTATCAGGTTGTCTTAGGGAGAAGAGAACTGGTACCTTTATCAGGCTGTCTGAGGGAGAAGAGAACTGGTACCTTTATCAGGTTGTCTGAGGGAGAAGAGAACTGGTACCTTTATCAAGTTGTCTGAGGGAGAAGAGAACTGGTACCTTTATCAAGTTGTCTTAGTGAGAAGACAACTGGTACCTTTATCAGGTTGTCTTAGTGAGAAGACAACTGGTACCTTTATTATCAGGTTGTCTGAGGGAGAAGAGAACTGGTACCTTTATCAGGTTGTTTGAGGGAGAAGAGAACTGGTACCTTTATCAGGTTTTTATGCATGTTTTCATGGGAACCTTTATAGACTGTCGTAACTGCTCTGTATATGGTTATTTGGGGTGGGGGTGGGATGTTTAAATGTGTAACTCCTGTGTAAATATAGATGCATTAGTCTACATTATTGTAAAAATAAGAATTATTTATTCTGTGACATTTATGTAGAGGTCATAATAGAGGTCACCATGTAAGCCATATTATCTGTATTAAATGATTGTATTGCCAGTGATGATTATGTATGTATCTGAACAGTAGTGTAAGGGGATCTGACACTAATTAACTGTGATAGTCTAACTCTTGTTGGTGATTTCAACTTCCATATTTTAATTGTCATTCATGAAATTGCATTTGTTTACTGTATAGTTAATATAGGACCACTAGGTCAGATAATTATACACAATGTCAGACTTCTGTTTTCTTGCTAATGTCAGACAAGTTTTCTTAATGTCTGGCATATGTTGGGTTTTTTTTTTTAATTTTTTTGCTATGCTAATTATTATAAAGGTCAGGCATGTTTTAATGGTAATCTCAGACATGTGTTTTCTTGCGAATGTCAGGTGTTTTCTTGCCAGTGTCAGACTTGTTTTACTTGCTTATATCGGACATGTTTTCTTGATAGTGTCAAACATGTTTTCTTGCTTAAATATTTCTTTATGTCAAATATTGTCTGTCAAACAAAACATTTTTCTCACCTTTTGAACACAATTAATGGGAAGTTCATCTAATATGCAGCAAATTATGTTTTATTTTCAAAGATTTCAGAAATGGTCTCCAGAGAAAAAAACTGATTGGTATCTGTTCGCATTTTCATGCATAAGTTTTCTTTCTTGAGGTATCTTTAAATCAAAATGTATATAAAGTCAGAGTAAATCATTCTCCTATATACCCAGTATGCCTTTTGTGAAGCAGAAGATGAGTCCATCATAGACTACTTGTGGGAATGTCAAGCTATACAAATTTTCATATCTCTTGTTAAATAAAATTCAACAGCTGACATACATTTAAAATTTTGACTTGGAAAAATATTGATGAATCTGTAATGCATAAATAAACATTGTGAATGATGATGGAATTCCCCAATTTCAAAAATAATTACAGTCATAGTAAATAAGCACTAGACAATCCATGCCCAATCAATGTTTTCTCATAATTTTCTGTATAGTTTCTATAAATAAGTGATTGAGAGCAAACCAAGACATTCAGTTATCAATATAAGGTAACTTTGATTCACACATTCTTATTTGAAGCAACTCGCACACTCATATTTGAAATAATATTTTCTGTATCTGAAGTTATGAAACACAGGCAGCCAGTAATGACCCCTGTATATTATGTTGCCATCCACATTGGGTCACTGATTGATAATGGCAAGCCGGTGTGGCTTAGTGGATGAGGTGCTCGGCTTGTAATCAAGAGGTCCCGGATTCGACTCTTGCCCTGGGCGCACTGGTGTTCTGTTTTTTGGATGAGACAGTAAAAACCGAGGCCCCGTGTGACGATAGGTGTGGCACGTAAAAGATCCCTCATTGCTTCGGGTGGGTCTGTTACAGAGGTCTAAATTTGTATGCAATGCATCAGGCAGATACTGTCACCATATACTTGAAATAATCGTGGAGTGTCATAAAACAATATTTAATCAATCAATAAATGAATCCTAGTAATGGTCAATACTTTTGTCTATAGTTTTCCAAAAATATATAAAATAATGCATTTACAATAGACTTTGTATTACCTACCATAAAACAAACAACCTGAGTGCATGAATTAGTCATTCTTATTTATGTATAGAGATTACTTAAAATCAGTAGATATTATTAAGATTATAAGTTTACATTACAATAGAAAATAGTAGTATATCACAGATGATCTTGTTCATTAAGCTGACGACATTGATGAAGCCAGTGTGCCACATGGGGCATTACATCTTGTAAAGTAGGTTCAAGTCCTGCCTTGGCAAAATTGTCAGAAGCTTAGAAATTTGATCAAGATCAGTGTTATGAGAACAGATTTTCTTTAGAAATTTCCTTTTTATAGTTGCTCATACAGTAATAAATAACAACAGTAACATATTGTTTTTGCTGGGATGTAACTGGCATCAACCCTCATCTGTCAATCTGTTTGTCCATCCAATGTTGTTTTTGGTGTGGGATTAAACTGGCACCAACCCTCATCTGTCAGTCTGTCCATCCATCAGTCTATTTGTATACAAAAGGTCAACTGGAAATTTACAACCTTAATTCCTTTGATTTAAATAGCAAAACTTAATGTGTATGTTTATTATGAAGTTTTCAACTTTTGTAACACAAATGATCTCATTTTACAAGAGTTATAGGCATTTGATGAAAATTAGTACATATGTTAACTCCAGCTTTGTTTAAGTTTGACAAGGGATATTCAAGGGGATTTCCATGAGATCTTCTGAATGGAATTAAAATTTTGTCATAATAAACTCCTTTTTAATGAGAGTTATTGACCTCTGATGAAAAATAATATTCAGATTTTCTTAAAGTAAGAGCTCATCTAAAAGCAGGGTGTAATACATAATACCTGGGACCTCTCGATCAGGAGCCGAGTACCTTATCCACTAGACCACACCTTCTTTTTTCTTAAAGTAAGAGGTCATCTAAAAGCTGGGTGTAATTATGCTGTCTGTTTTACTGTCTGCTCGAGGTCAACATGTCGTGTATATTTTCTGGTATTGCTACAAAGAATATCAAGAAGAGAAAATACATGAAACAAAATATACTTGAACAAGAATTTCATTATTTTCAGGTTTTTTGTTTTTATCAATGGCAAAAATCTGAAGAAAACTGAAAATTTGTTACAATTATGGTTCATCGCCTCCATTTAAAGCAAGTTTGGCTGTTGACCATAGGCCTCTTGTTTGGTTTATGAAGTCCAATACGTCGTTTACTTATTAAGCAGAATTCATATGAATGGATTTATCATTATTTCTCATGTGCTGATTTATGACAATGCTAATGTAAATGTATTCAAACATATGAAAAAGGACAGTTGAAAGTTACGCTTGTTCCTGACCATGTTGATAATCTGGAATCCTTAGCTTTTAAATAGCCAAGCATTTTGAGAGTATTGCATTTTTCCCACAACGTAAACCAGAACAAAATTCTAACTTGATCTGTAACTAGTAATGGCAGGGCAATGTACCAAACATCAAATGATAATCTGCAAACATGATGAAAAAAGTGTGAAAAACTGATTGGCTGGACTTATAGATGAATTGCAAACCTAAAGTCCCTTCAGTGAAATTCGCCAGTAGGGGACTAATAACAAGTTGCAGATTAAATCTGATTTGGTATCAATAATCATGGACCTATGTTATATATCGTAGGTTCATTTTGCATCTTTTTGTTTCAATTTAGAAAAAGAGAAATTTGTGTAAATCTTGGAGAAGAAAAAATATTTTTATTTTTATGCCCCCGGCATCAACTATTTAGGAGCATCTAGTTTTTGGCCTGTCTGTCTGTTTATCCATTTGTCTGTAAAAAAACACTTTAACACTCTACATAACATTTTAACTGTAAGAGATAGGGCTTTCATGTTTCACATATGTATTCCTTGTGACCAGACCTTTCCATCAGTATAATGATTTTGACCTTGCGACCTTGACATTTGACTTTCATTTCAAAAACTTTTAGCATTTGGTATATCTTTTGAATGGTAGGTGACAGGGATTTAATATTTCACGTGTGTTCCTTGTGACAAAGCTCTCCAACAGTACCCAAATTTTGACCATGTGACCTTGATCTTGGAGTTTGGCTTAGTTTAGGATAACAGCTTATACTGACAAAGTTGCCGTCGGGGCATTCATATTTTACAAATACAGCATGTATGTCAATGTTTCTGTCAAAATGCCTTTGAATGAATATTTAAGATCTCTTTTGAATGAGGTCTGTTAATTGACCTAATCTTAACTACTTGCATGTTTCAGATTCATTCTTGAAAGAAAATATGAAATTTGCATCCAAATAAGAGTTTTGCCAATTTTAAATGATATAAGGGACCTTATACCTGACAAACCACTTTTTGCAGGAATTTTCACTATGACGTTAACGTTTGGAATGTGACGTCACAGAAATATGACGCAAATCTAAGCGGCAATTTTGTATTTGTCCGGTATTGCACCTTACATCATGTAAAATTGGCAAAAAGGTTATTGAGAAAGGGTAAAATTAGCCATAGAATAATAATTGTAGAATCAAATCTATAATAATGAAGATTCTACCCATTCATATTTTTAATTTAAGACTCATGCTTATCAAATTCCTAAGCTTTTGACATTTTGGCCAAGGCAGGACTTGAACCTACTTTACAAGATGTAATGCCCCATATGGCACATTGGCTGGATTACTGTCATCAGCTTAATAAAGCTACATTTTACATGATCTGTTTATAATATTACTATAGATCAAAGCATGGTATTTCCTGTTCCCATAGGGTCCCATGTTAAATTACCAAATTCCAAGCAAGATTTACACAACTTTCTTTATCTTAGCCATAAAATATTTCAGCCCCTCCTCTATCAGAATTTTAAAAGTTACCATTATTTCGAGAAAATCTTGCCAAATTTCAGATGTAAACAACACCTTTTTAAGTGATAAAATCTTTAATTTAGCGAAATTAGATTAAAATTAATGATCTTACAGCAGAATCAATATTTATCTATAAATTGATCAAATAATTTCATCTGATCAGAGTCCTTGATACATTGAAACAGTAGTCCCTCTCTCTCTACAGAGGATCAGCAAATAAGATGTTTCAATACTTACCATTCTCTGGCCTATAGCTTTTATTTATCATATATACTACAACAATAGGAAAAACAAAAATCATTAAAGACATTCTATGTAAGAGACCCACAGAGCTTTGAGTTATTAGAATGAACAAGCATTTCTAGGGCCAAATGGAGAAGAAGGTCACCTTTACCCATCAAATTATTACACAATTAAAATAAAACGCCAACATGTTTATCAAATAATACATATATCATATATTGCATTAGTGGTTGCCAAGTTGCCTTTTATGTAGAATTTGTTTCAGGCTAATAATACTCTCTCCGCCCCCCCCCCCTTTTTTTTTTAATTTTTGTTTTGAAGTTATTGAATTTTGATTCCTAAAATGTATTTAAATATCTAATGTTATTGAAAACATGTAAAACAAGAGAGCAACGCCTAGCGTGGCATAATACGCCCGTCACTTAAATATGTGGAAGTTGGTACATTTTACTTGTTTCATGATAAATTTCCTAATGTTTTTACAAAAATTAGATTTTTAATGAATTTTCAAAACAAATCTTGAAATTTATAAGTCCAAGGGCCATAAATCCGTCAAAAATAGGTCAATCGTAACAAAACTCGAACTGGTACTGACGCCACTTGAAATAAAGCTATATTCCAAATTTCAACTCAATATCTTGAAAGACGGCAAAAAAAAGTCCGGAAAACATGACCTAGGACATATGGTCACCCCTCCCCTAAAATTATAAATTTCTCAAAAATGAAGAAGATATTAAAACCCATAATATATGTGATAGTTGGTACATTTTACTTGTTTCATGAGAAATTTCATAATGTTTTGACAAAAAATAGATTTTTAATGAATTTCTGAAAAAATCTTGAAATTTATAAGTCCAAGGGCCATAAATCCATCAAAAGTAGGTCAATCGTATCAAAACTCGAACTGGTACTGAAATAAAGACAACTTGAAATAAAGCTATATACCAAATTTCAACTCAATATCTTGAAAGATGGCAAAAAAAAGTCCGGAAAATATGACCTAGGACAAACGTACGGACAGCGCCATAACTTAATATGTCCCGTCTAATGACGGGCGTATAATAAAAGGAAATTCTTATGCAACTAATCCCAGTATAATCACATGATCTATTATGACAGAGTGCCATTACTATCCCTATACTATATACATGTATATATATATGTATATATATACATATATATACATGTATAAACTGTAGTCTGTTTGAACTGAATATACATGTACAACTTATAAAACTGTGTAATTTCATTGTATGTGGTGCCATACTCTTGCATTCAAATCTCTCATTGCAATTTTCAGATTATTATTTTTATCATTAACATGGCTTTAAATGATAATGTAATAAATATTGTGTGCCTTTGTCAATAATTGTTATCGTGATTGTACAAATAAATCATCGTCTTTATCTGAAAGATTTATCCACAAGGGCAGATACAGAAAAGTCAGTGCCAGGAAGGGGGGACACAAATGAAGCCAAAACCTTCACTGAGGCACGAAGCGCCAGTGAATACAGGGCTCACACTGGCTTGAAAAAAATGTGTGGCCATTTTCTCGTGAAAGATGTATCGCAGGAGCACAATATTTTTCTCAGCTTAAGTGGCCTATTTACAGCTATTTATTAACAAATGCATAACTATTAGTTGATTTCTAAACAGAGACATTATCAGTTATAAAAGATCTTGATTTCGACTTGGTATTTTATACTTTAAAGCTAAAGAGCAGAAAGTTTGAGATTTACTAGACCAATCGTCGATCAATTCAAAATTTCGTTTAACTACATGTATGTTGTCAAGTTCTCGGTTGCATAAAGAATAATGAAATATTTCAATGTCGTATTCTAATCGGAAATTACAAACTAATAAGAAACAAATGATTAATTGTAGTTTCTCATTTATAATTAAAATGTGTTCTTTTAAACTTAGTCCAATCGAAATAGCATACTTACATGTATGATCATGGATAATCGTTATGAAAACTCATTCATTAATAAACATAATAAACGTGTGTCCCTACCTTGACACCTTCTCGACGAGGTGTTAAAGTTATCTAACGGGGATAAATCCAATCAATCAATTAAGTCATCAACCGCTATTTGACTACAGCACTCGGACAAAAGAAGACTTCATGCCTTAACTTGTATCAATTCAATACAAGAGAAAATTCAAAACATGGAAAAATTGGCTTTCGCCAATTCATAATTTCTTTCGCCGAATCTGAACTTCTTTCGCCAATGGCGAAAATGGCGAAGGGCAGCGCGAGGCCCTGGAATACAGGGGGGAAACACCAATTGAAGCCAAAATCTTAACTGTACAAGGCATATACCGTTGTTGGATGTGGGAGAGGGTCACCCCCCTCGTGCTGGACCTCCCCCACAAAATTTTCGGAAAAATGGTTCAAAATGGTGCATTCTAGGCACATTCTTAGATGATAAATGCACATTTCAGAAGTGAAATTTCAAAATAATGAAAAACAAAAAAAAAAATAAATAAAAAATGCATAAGCTACCGGTAGATCTCCTAGAAAAATGTACATCTGAAGAATAGCGAGGTGGTTCCACATGAAGCTTTCATTGGTCTATCACACCTCTTGTAATATGCTCCACTTAAAATTGGTTCAAATCAAGCACTTCAAAATGCATCTGACGCATATCTGCTAGACGGTTTGCTAAAGAACTTGTATCCATGCAGGGGGTGCGATATGCATATCCTATGATTTACAATACTTCAATGCTGGCTTGCATAATTATAATTCAAATGACAGCTTTCAAGGTAATTATAATTGATTGAAATTTCGGATAATAGTGATGAGATGTTTAGCGATATTGATGACACGTACATGTATGCATAGCTTAGCTATTAATTGATAAGGATGATGCATAATGAAATAGACGATCTTCATATTTTACATGATATAAGCGGCACAAGACCCGACATGTTACTTTTTACCGGGTTTTCATTGTGACGTAAAGTACTAGACAGTGACGTCACAAGTTAAGCAATAACGCCAAAATAAAAATTCATGTTGCATGTCGGGTCTTGGGCCGCTTATATCATGCAAAATATGAAGATCGTCTATTGTTTACCACACTTAACAGTACAGCTTAGATACCGCAATGATTGAATGTTATCACAC
The DNA here is from genome assembly GCA_035048485.1 of Pteria penguin. Taxonomy (NCBI): domain Eukaryota; kingdom Metazoa; phylum Mollusca; class Bivalvia; order Pterioida; family Pteriidae; genus Pteria; species Pteria penguin. The sequence continues at coordinate 46,327,944 of CM068586.1, read as the reverse complement.
CACAGGGCCTTCAGCTTGTTGATTTCCTCCCCCTCTCAATTATACCAATAAAATATATTGGTATAATTGATTGGGGGGGGGGATCAACGAGCAGAAAGCCCTGTGATCACACTATCTAAAACTAATTTGCACCACTGCTGGAAGGTACGTGCAACAACCCCCTCCCCCCCCCCCTTTCACAGATGAACCACCCGATACATTTAGCGTCTTGTTGATAATGTTGGCCCTTCTCAAGTTGTCTAAACAGGAATTTTCAAAATTTTTCAACCTGAAGTGTGCACTCCTTGGCAGAATCCGACTTCGTAGACTCGTCATCCGAGGCAAGACGAGGGACCCTCTCACTCACTCACGTGTGAACCCCTTGACAGAATCCGACTTCGTAGACTCGTCATCCGAGGCAAGACGAAGGACCCTCTCACTCACGAATGTGTTCCTACGAAGTAAGACCTCCTCCAAAGATACTCTGTAAAAGATATGCATATCCATTATAGACAGACAAGCAAGATTTTCCAAAGTCACAAACTATCTGTTAATCAACTAATCTAGGATGCGTATTCTCAAATTTTTGGTACGCGGAGGAATACAGTATGAGTTCATGCTCTGAAAGTGAAAGAAAGTAAGGTGAGTGATGTAGCCAACTTGCAACTGTATCATGTAGAAATTTTTAAAGAAGATGTTCGAGTATAGTACGTACGACTAAGTACAAGCATATTTCGGTTTAATATCTATATCTTAATCTCAGTCATTTACGCGATGGAGGTACCTGTGTATACTGTATTACTATTATTTATCAATGCAGCAGCTGCAGCTAAACATCATTCTGGAAGTGTTGGGGTACATAGAATGGGTGCAGGACGTTTCGGTGGCGCTCACTAAAACTAGTACGCGGACGCCGACGCGGACTTCGGAAAGTCCGACTTGAAAATGAAAAATAGTGATTTCTCTAAAAGTTCCATATATTTCTTTGTGAAACTTTCTACAGACATTGTAATGGACATGTTTATTCTTATCAATGCCAGATATTCACAACTTAAGTCCTAAATTTATCATTTGAGGCACTGATCTGTTACAAACTCACTAAAACTAGTACGCGGACTTCGACGGCCGACTTGGGATGTCAAGACGAATATTCGTCTAATTTTAATAAATAACAACATAAACTTAATTGTTATGAATAGTGTAAGTGTAAAGAAATGTAATTACTTCTTATTTATGCTTAAGGACATCTTTATCGGCGATTAAACAAGGTTTGTTTACCTTGTGTGACAGCGGTCTCGATCATTTGGAAAAGCCGACTTCGGTTTCAAACGGACGCGTACGGCGGACTCGAGAACTAAAACTAGTACGTGGACTTCTGTGTCTGTATAAAGATATTTTCTATTTAGTTCCATATCATAACAAGAAATTTAAATATTTTAATGATAATTAATTGCCATATCTAGTTAAATGTTAAAACATATCTTATATTGTGATAGAGGCAGTCCAAAACAACAAGTCCGACTTCGCTTTTCAAACGGAATCGTTAACATTATTAACATAATAAAATCAAACTGTAATTAGAATTAATTGAGGCATTATAACCATTTTTAAAACAATGTTACACCTTAGAATTTATCTACTCCTTATTCGCAGTTTAAACATACACACTAACTAAAGTAATAAGGTAGGAATTTTCTTCATTTACATCTTAGAAATTCAAAGTCGAATACAGAAGTCTGCGTACTAGTTTAGGCGATATAGTAAGTTTGTGTAGTTCGCGAGTCCGCCGTACGTGTCCGTTTGAAACCGAAGTCGGCTTTTCCCAACGATCAAGACCGCTGTCACACAAGGTAAACAAACCTTGTTTTATCGCCGATAAAGATGTCCTTAAGCATAAATAAGAAGTTTTTACATTTCTTTACACTTGCACTATTCATAACAATTAAGTTTATGTTGTTATTTATTGAAATTAGACGAATATTCGTCTTGACATCCCAAGTCGGCCGTCGAAGTCCGCGTACTAGTTTTAGTGAGTTTGTAACAGATCAGTGCCTCAAATGATAAATTTAGGACTTAAGTTGTGAATATCTGGCGTTGATAAGAATAAAAATGTCCATTACTATGTCTGTAGAAAGTTTCACAAAGAAATATTTGGAACTTTTGGAGAAATCACTATTTTTCATTTTCAAGTCGGACTTTCTGAAGTCCGCGTCGGCGTCCGCGTACTAGTTTTAGTGAGCGCCCGTTTCGGTACACAAAAATAGGTCGATTCGGTACATGGTACAAAGACGATTCGGTACATGATTTTGGTCGTTTCGGTAACAAATTAGAATGGATGTTGTGACAATCAACACTAATTTCTATTGAAACGGTCGGTATGAGCCGACCGTTTCAATAGAAATTAAATCAACACTAGCAAACTGTTAAGGAAATGTGCCATGCTGTACGCCCCATCGGTACCTCGGGATATGTGATATGTGTGACCTTAGGAAGACTATATACAATATATATAGCCTATACTGGTACTGGACCAGTAGTCGGCTAAAAATCGCGCTTTTTTGTCTAACTCATTTCAAACTCTTTCGTTTGACGTAAAATTTACTCCATTAGATGGTTACTTCTTATTCTTTATATTTGTATATTTTTTCGATCATCTGTGGTCAAAAACAGCTTTTCCGAAGCTTAATTTCATCGAGGGGTACGGAGCCATTTGAGTTTACGTACTGGACCAGTAGTCGGCTATGTCATTTGAACACTTGGAGGGGCACACCACGGGGATTGTTTATTTTAAAAGTGATTTTTGATAATCAGGCTTGAAATATACACAAATAGTGACCCAAAAGAAAATGTATTTGGATTAATTTATAGATTAAATGCAAAAAAACTAATAGTGGATGGGGTTTGACACTAATGGATACTTTTACAGCTGATGATCGCTAGAATAATTAAAATTGTCAGTTTATATATGGAATAAATATCCTTAATTTTTTAAATGATAACTGGCAAAACAAATAAAATGAAATATAGGGGAGTTTTGCTTTTTCTTTTTTTTTTAGCTCACCTGAGCTATTGTCATAGTCCGTCGTTAACTTTTCTACATTTTCGACTTCTTCTCCAGAACCGCTGCACAGAATTTCACCAAACTCCATAGGAAGTAAATACTCAAGGTCCTCTACAAAGTTTATGTTTTTTATGCCAATCCGTGATCCAAGATAAGCGCCATTGGCTCTGATTGGTTGACACATTTTCAACTTCTCCTCCAGAACCGCTGCACAGAATTTCACTAAACTCCATAGGAAGTAAGTACTCAAAGTCCTCTACCAAGTTTGTGTTTTTTATGCCGATCCTTGATCCAAGATGGCCGCCATTGGCTCTGATTGGTTGACACATTTTCGACTTCTTCTCCAGAACTGCTGCACAGAATTTCACCAAACTTCATAGGAAGTAAGTACTCAAGGTTCTCTACCAAGTTTGTGTTTTTTATGCCGATCCTTGATCCAAGATGGCCACCATTGGCTCTGATTGGTTGACACATTTTCGACTTCTCCTCCAGAACTGCTGCACAGAATTTCACCAAACTTCATAGGTAGTAAGTACTCAAAGTCCTCTACCAAGTTTGTGTTTTTTATGCCGATCCTTGATCCAAGATGGCCGCCATTGGCTCTGATTAGTTGACACAAATTCGACTTCTCCTCCAGAACTGCTGCACAGAATTTCACCAAACCTCATAGGAAGTAAGTACTAAAGGTCCTCTACCAAGTTTGTGGTTTTTTTTGCCAATCTGTAATCCAAGATGGCCGCCATTGGCTCTGATTGGTTGACACATTTTCAACTTCTTCTCCAGAACTGCTGCACAGAATTTCACCAAACTTCATAGGAAGTAAGTACTCAAAGTCCTCTTCCAAGTTTGTGTTTTTTATGCCAATCCGTGATCCAAGATGGCCGCCATTGGCTCTGATTGGTTGACACATTTTCAACTTCTCCTCCAGAACCGCTGCACAGAATTTCACCAAACTTCATAGAAAGTAAGTACTCAAGGTCCTCTACCAAGTTTGTGTTTTTTATGCCAGTCCGTGATCCAAGATGGCCGCCATTGGCTCTGATTGGTTGAAACATTTTCGACTTCTCCTCCAGAACTGCTGCACAGAATTTCACCAAACTTCATAGGAAGTAAGTACTCAAAGTGTTCTACCAAGTTTGTGTTTTTTATGCCGATCCGGGATCCAAGATGGCAGCCATTGGCTCTGATTGGTTGACACATTTTCGACTTCTTCTCCAGAACTGCTGCACAGAATTTCACGAAACTTGATAGGAAGTAAGTACTCAAGGTCCTCTACCAAGTTTGTGTTTTTTATGCCAATCCGTGATCCAAGATGGCCGCCATTGACTCTGATCGGTTGACACATTTTCGACTTCTTCTCCAGAACCACTGCACAAAATTTCACCAAACTGCATAGAATGTAAGTACGCAAGGTCCTCTACCAAGTATAGGTTTTTCATGCCGATCCGTAATCCAAGATGGCCGCCATTGGCTCTGTTTGATTGACACATTTTCATCTTCCTCTCCAGAACCCCTGCACAGAATTTCTTGCTTGCTTGTAAATATGCACTTTGTGCTCAGGTGAGCGATATAGGCCCACTTGGGCCTCTTGTTTTACAAAATTTCTGTATAAATATCAAACCAGAACAAAAACAGAAAAACCCACTAACCCCACCTCCCTAAAAATACTTTAAATAAAAACAAAGGAAAAAACCAACCAAACAAACAAAAACGAAAAAAAGGGAAGAAAAAAAATATATATAAATAAAAAATAAATAATAATAATATTCAGACATATTTAATTCAGACATATTTAAAACTTAGCATTATTGGAAAAATTTACAACCCCCCCTCTCCCCAATCTGTTTCAGTACATCTGTTGATTTATTAATCTAATATGTAAAAAAAGTGTGGTGGACACTACTTTACTTACATATAGAGCAGTTAATACACATGTAAACATAGATATAGCATACTCAGGGCAAAGTATACTACATCTGTACACAGTAATTAAAGATGCTTTCCTTTAAATATATATACAATGTACCGCAATGTAGTGCCTGACATTTAAGTTTAAGTTTTCCCCTTAGTGATCCTCAACCTGTATGCACATATTGTGGGTCAATGACTAGGATGAATCTATTTTTAACCTTGTGACGTCACTACCCCCAGCCATTGAAAACCGATGCCGGATAGTGATGATGGGATTTCCTCCAATTTCTTCTTTGGTGTTTACAATAACAGGATAATCTTTTTAGCTCACCTGAGCGTAGCTCAAGTGAGCTATTGTCATAGTGCAAGGTCTGTCGTCCGTCCGTCGTTAAATTTTCTACATTTTCGACTTCTTCTCCAGAACTGCTGCACAGAATTTCACCAAACTCCATAGGAAGTAAGTAGTCAAGATCCTCTACAAAGTTTTTGTTTTTTATGCCGATCCGTGATCCAAGATGGCCGCCATTGGCTCTGATTGGTTGACACATTTTCGACTTCTACTCCAGAGATGCTACACAGAATTTCACTAAACTTCATAGGAAGTAAGTACTCAAAGTCCTCTACCAAGTTTGTGTTTTTTATGCCGATGCGTAATCCAAGATGGCCGCCATTGGCTCTGATTGGTTGACACATTTTCGACTTCTTCTCCAGAACTGCTGCACAGAATTTCACCAGACTTCATAGGAAGTAAGCACTCAAAGTCCTCTACCAAGTTTGTGTTTTTTATGCCGATCCTTGATCGAAGATGGCCACCATTGGCTCTGATTGGTTGACACATTTTCAACTTCTCCTCCAGAACTGCTGCACAGAATTTTACCAAACTTCATAGAAAGTAAGTACTCAAGGTTCTCTACCAAGTTTGTGGTTTTTTTTGCCGATCCGTGATCCAAGATGGCCGCCATTGGCTCATATCGGTTGACACATTTTCGACTTCTTCTCCAGAACCGCTGCACAGAATTTCACCAAACTTCATAGAAAGTAAGTACTCAAGGTCCTCTACCAAGTTTGTGTTTTTTATGCCAGTCCATGATCCAAGATGGCCGCCATTGGCTCTGATTGGTTGAAACATTTTCAACTTCTTCTCCAGATTGGCTGCACAGAATTTCATCAAACCTCATAGGAAGTAAGTACTCAAGGACTTCTACCAAGTCTGTGTTTTTTATGCCGATCCGTGATCCAAGATAAGCGCCATTGACTCTGATTGGTTGACACATTTTCGACTTCTTCTCCAGAACCACTGCACAAAATTTCACCAAACTGCATAGAAAGAAAGTATTCAAGGTCCTCTACCAAGTATAGGTTTTTCATGCCGATCCGTAATCCAAGATGGCCGCCATTGGCTCTGTTTGATTGACACATTTTCATCTTCCTCTCCAGAACCCCTGCACAGAATTTCTTGCTTGCTTGTAAATATGCACTTTGTGCTCAGGTGAGCGATATAGGCCCACTTGGGCCTCTTGTTTCTAATGAAATTCGATTTCAAGCAGAAGACAGTTGCAATAAACAAAACTTTACAAATCACGCCAGACATAGCCGAACTCGCGTTGTAACCGACTACTGGTCCTAGCCGAATACTGGTCCAGTACCAGTATATATATATATATGTGTGTGTGTTAATTTATTTTATTCTATTATATATATCTATACATATATATATATATGTGTGTGTGTGTGTGTGTGTGTGTTTATTTATTTTATTATATTTTTTTACTCATATACCTTATTTATCTCGTATACTTGTGATCATGGATTCATGCACACGTAAAAAATACTGTTTGAAGCCGAACAGTAGGCATATAGACATAAACTTTTTAACTTTTGTATGGACATAAACTTTCTTGAAGTGCCTAAAGTTAAAACTCAATTGTTAACAATGAGGAACTTTTTAGCGAGGATACGAAATATTACTTGACGAGGTTTACGTATACATATACGTTTGGGCCTACGTCCTTTAGTAAAATTAACCCATTTGTCTATAGGAGTAAACGTCACCGGTGTGGCTAGTCACACTTGCTGTCTCCTGTCACACACAGACAAAAATATAGTGAATAAATCACCGAAACATATGTACCGAAACGTCTTTTTAGTGTACAGAAACGTGCTTTGCATTATACCGAAACGTGTTTACTTGTACCGAAACGTCTTTCTTAAATACCGAAACGTCCTTGTACCGAAACGTTCCTGTACCGAAACGTCCAGCGTTCCATAGAATCACCGGAATTACTGCTATTTAGTGGAATTACCACATAATTAAGTCTTGGTTTATATACATGTAAATAGTGGATGTACATTCTCATCCAAACTAGACATAAAATTCTTGTTATATGTCAGACGTCGATTACTGCAAGTGCATGTAGTAAATTTACATAATACATGGTGACAGCATCTGCCTGTGGGATGCAATGCCAATAGCCATTTATAAGTATGCACAGAAATTGAAATCTACTGGTGAAGGACCAGTCCCTGGCCAAGACCAGTTACTGCTAACTATGTTATTAAGTGTTTTCAAAATGTGAATTGACGAAATTTTCATATGTAATGTTTAGTATCCTATGTATTTCAGACAATCACATGACAAAATCTCATAAATTTCAAAAGCTAAAATAACATAGTAGCCGGTAATTGATACACTACCAGTACACCAAAAAAATAAAGAAAACAACCACTCAGAGCAGTTAGGAAAGGTTTAAGTGATCTTTCTGCAACAGAAGAACCACGGTTCAGTCTTTCCGAAAACTCACTAGCCTGACGTCCGAGGCTAGTACCAAAAAGTCCCTCTGGCTAGTAAAACTTGCTTTTGAAATAGCCCTACTGGCTGGTAAAAATATCGATGTCTCAGTAATAGAAATTGTTGAGATCAAAAGATGGCGCATTGCTAGTAGGACTGAAACGATTGATCGCAATTTCAATTCGGCTCAATGTTTTCTTTTGCTTCAGTGTTTGATTATATCACTGTCTGAATTTTAGTTCGATTCAGCTGTAAGAACACCTTGTGAGACTTTCGTTCCACATTACTGTTCTCGAATTTGTTCACTCAATACTGATTCCAGGTTATCATCGTCATAAGCCACAGTATTTGAGTCCGCTCACATTAGTTACCTGAAATTTATGTGATATCATAAAATATAAATGCTTTTGCCGGCCTGTTGACATTTTCAGTTTTCGTGTCATGTGACCATCCTCCGCAAACTCAAGTGTTCACAAATAAAAGGGCATATACTCATACGCAGCACATTTTATTTTAGGCGTCATTTTGGTTTTTTTACGCATATATATAGTTTTTTTGTTTCAGAGAAAATATTTGGTCACATTGAGGGCAAATAATTAAACTCATGTAATAGAAAAATGTAATTTTTAATGACTTTGGGGTTGCATTCAATATACAAGTGTTATTTCGATGATTTTTAGTGTTATTTCGACGATTTATCGTGTTATTTCAGTGAATTTCTGTTATTTCGGTGATTCTATGTAACCCGGTTTTTAATGTTTTATCCAAAACTGCAAAAGAGCTGATTCCAACATAGTCTTTGAATAAAATTTATTTCAATACAAGCCCAAAGGGCAGGTACATGTAACAGACAGAATTAAGAAGCCGGAACAGATTTTCCCATGTCTGAGGTTTTTTGATACCTTTTATTTGTCGAAAAAGAAATGGTGGTTGTCTTTTAATCAATTTTCAGCAAGGTTTATTTTTCAAAGACTGCCAACAGGAGACTTGACTCACAACCTCTAGGTCATAAGCCAAGCACCTTCTTGAATGAACAAAGCCAGTGGTTTTTTTTTTTCAAAGGTACCAAATAATAATGTTAAAAGATCAATGTTTGGGAAAAATTTAGATAAATTTTGGGAAAAATCAGTGAAATTTCCTTTTGGAAGGTGCCTTATAATGGACCTGATTTAAAGAAAAAAAAACACTGAAAGTTGGCCCATGAGACAGGGATGCAGAATATTATATCATGTTGATCATTTATTTGAGAAAAATCCCTCTGGGGCCAGTTGTTCAAAACATAGTTTGTGTACGAATTTGTAGCATATGAAACAAACTTAGTGAAGCAAGTTAGATTTCTATACAGAATTCTTATAAATTGAATTAATTGTCTCTCAAATTTTAACCAGTGGTTTAAGTTTTGAAGGACTGACCCCTGACAACCAGTCAAACAGTTGTTGTCTAGTTTGATAAAACTTAAGTATGGGAAGATGTGCAGTAAGCAAAAATTGTAGTTAATTTGACAAACAAATCATTGAAAATGACAGTGACAAAACTTAGTCATAATCAATATAGCATACCTGAGATCTTTACACTGATATATTGGTACATCATTACAGTGTACATGTTTGTATTAAAAGTAGAGTGATGCAGTGTATGAAAAGTAGTTCTCTGGAAAAAAAACTGACCTTTACATGGGCAGGATTTCTCATTTGTAGGAACTCAGATGAAGATTCAAATCTGGTCTCGATAAGATAGAAAAGATATATTATCATAAAGTCCATTTGTTGTTAGTATATTAGCTGACTTTGCCTTGATTTTTATGTTGTTACATGTAGTACATCAACTCAATCTGGGGCCAGTTGTTCAAAATCTTACTCAGTTTTAAGCTAACCAGTTGTTAAAGTTTGAGATGCAATTAATCGGATTTATAAGATTTCTGTGTAAATATCTAAATTACATTACACAACTGGATTCAAGTGCAACAAATAAGTACACAAATTTTGACTTGAAGATTTCTCATTTCTCTGATATAGTCAGATAAAGTTTAACCATTAGTGAAGTTAACCAGGAGTTAAAGTTACGAACAACTGGCCCCTGATTAAAACTAAATCTTCGTATCTCTATTTGGCTTATCTATTTGTCCCATTGCGGATAAAGATCTGGCAAAACCCCATAGGGGTCATGCTCTGGTTAACTCTGTTTCATTCTCTAGAATGGTTATTCCCCATAGCCGATCAATGACTCGACTAGGCATTTGCAAGTGACACAATACGCAGCAAACAGTGTTCAAAGACTACCTTGTAGGTTTTGCTTACACTGAAGTGAAACATACAAATGCTGGGGATATTAATTTCATTCCTAGGAATTTGAAGCCAATCCACTGAGTGGATTCTCCAGAATTTGACACCTTACAGAATTTCACCAGATTTTTATCCGCAATGGGACAAATTGGAAGGGGGAAGAAAGTTATGGTTTTAATCAGATTGTACATTTACTATGCCTAATGATCTTTATATGTCAAATGTTCAAACTGAGCTGTTAAAACACCATGTTTCGTTTAATACCTGACACTGACACTGTTTCGCCCTGTTAGAGCTCATCAGGCCGTCTGGAAGACGACGACAGTGTTTTCATTCGGAGGACTTCACTTTCACTATTTCATATAATGTCAGTTCATCACTTGATACAATACAGTTCTTGATGTTGTCTTTGTTTAATTCCAGCACATATAATATATAACGTAACAGGGATCAATCTTGTACACTGTCCACATACACATAGACAGTCCACATGATGGTTAAATTCCCACGATTTCATATTTATCCTAGGCTATTTTGTATGAACTTGCTGTCTATTACACAGGCACTGAGTCATCACGAAATGTTCAGCAGATGTGATCCTGAAGATGTCTCGTATAAAGCTGCTCCATCTTAAAAAGTGTCCGAATTTAGATGCAAATGGTTATGATCCTGTTATTTTTCTTATTTATGTTAAAGTCACAATTCTGGATTTTAGTCAGCAGTTACACAGGCAAGATATCGCATATGTGAAATAAGTTCTAAGTGTCACATCTAAACTAACAACATTGTGCAAGTCCTTTCACAGTGACATCATTAGTAAGGGCACTTCATTTCAGAATGGCATCATCAGTAAGGGCACTTCATTTCTATCATTTCTCCATAGTCACATAATGTTATTCCATCCAGATTAACATATGCAAACATGTATGTATATTGTTGTTTTGTTGATCTAAAGCAGATTTCTGTATTACTTGTTTCATAACATGCCGCTGCCTCCGATATGAAAAGTTGAAAACACTGCCTGCCTGTATCTGTAACTGCTAAAAACGTCATATAATAAGTGTCAGATTTCACACCACAGATCTTCACTTTATATGTTATTTTTCAGATAATCCAGTATGAAGAAGAGTTCCATGAGGTAGTTTGTGATAATATCTAGTCGTTGGAAAAGATTGTTATTCAAAGTTGGTGCTGTAACATGCGGCAATTATGCAGGTAAACTCCTGTTAGACAAGCTGTTGTGATCATTGTTTCTTTTTCAGTTCGTCACGGTGAAGTCTTGTTTGAAACCTGCAATGAAAGAACAATTTAATCTAAACCCAAAGTAAAAAAGTGTCTCGAAATTTAGACCTTTGCAAGGGACCCTCTCAAAACAGTGAGGGATGTTTTACGTGCCACACCTATCATGACATGGGACCTCGTTTTTCTTTCTGTCTTATCTGAAAGACAGAACACTGGTGTGCCCATGGCAGGAGTTGAACCCTGGACTGCTTGATCACGAGCCGAGCACCTTATCCACTAGGCCACACTGGCTTAGATATATTAGTATAAGACATACATTGATTGATTATTGTTTTACGTCACTCCAGGATTATTTCACGTATATGGTGAAGGCATAGATCTGCCTGATGCATTGTATGCAAATTTAGACCTTTGCATCGGACCCACCTGAAGCAGTGAGGGATCTTCTACGTGCCACACCTACCGTGAAACGAGGGTTTTTACTGTCTCATCTGAAAGACAGAACACTGTTGTGCCCAAGGCAGGAGTTGAACCCGGGACCTCTCGATTATGAGCCGAGCACCTTATCCACTAGGCCACACTGGCTTATATATATAAGACAAACAAGAGTTGTCAGTTGACGAGACAGCTAGCAGGTGGCAACTAAATTTAAATAGCAAGTGTTTTGTAAGTCATTCTGTGAGGTCAAGGTCAAAATGTAAAAAAAAATTGATGTGATTGATTGATTGATTTTTGTTTTACGTCACACCACGAATATTTCACGTATATGGTGACAGCATCTGCCTGATGCGGGGCATACAAATTTTGACCTTGCAATGGACCCACCCGAAGCAGTGAGGGATCTTTAACGTGCCATGCATACCACGACACGGGGCCTTGGTTTTTACTGTCTCATCCGAAAGACATGACACCGGCATGACCAGAGCGGGACTCAAACCCCAGCCTCCCGATCAGGAGTCCGACGCGATACCACTAGGCTACGCCGGCTTAAAATTGATGTGTAATGAAAGTTTTTTTCACAAGGAATATACACATGAAATATTTAAGCCCCATCCATTGTTGTTCATAAGTTTTATAATGATCCAGGTCAAGGTTTTTGTCTACAACAACGCTGCCCAACGCGGGCATGACAACAGCTCTCTGGACATTCGTCAGGATGAGCTGTGGTAATAATGATATATTATACTGGTAATTTGTTACCCTCTTCTCTCATTTTTATACCCTTGTCTTTCTAAAGGTATAAATATACAGGGTTTGCGTTGTTCAAATATAGATTCCTTAGGATCACAGCTTTCATTTAGTACTATGGTTTTAGACCTAGTGCCATTCAGCTTGGAATTTGACCTACTTTTTAAAAACTTTAACCTGAGCTGTATCCTTTGAAACATTGTTCAGACTTCTTTTGAGTCCAGCTTGAGGTGTATCCAAAAACATGTTTTTCCCTACGATAAATTAGAATTAAACAGGTCATTTGTGGTCAGACTCTCTATTCTTACCATCTAGCACTTTTATTTAGCATACAGTATTCACATACATACCTTCTGGTCTTTAAATTGATGCCTCTTTATAGATCATGTATCAAAACATCTTCATTTCAAGTGCTGACCTAGCATTACAGGGCCTTGATTGCCATCAGATTCCTCTTCATCTATGTATAACTGTAAAATCCAAGATTATATACAGGTTAGTAGAGAACATGAATCCTGAAGATTTCATTATGTTTTAACATAGAATAAAATATGTTTTTAAAGATTTTAGTGTGAGTTGTCACAATTTGTAGCAATTTAAGGTCTCTATTTCTTCCACCTACCACTTTCATTGAAACATTTATACCCACAGAGCCAAACATTCATTCATCTTTCTGGAATATAGAAACCAAAACAGATACTTCACTGTACTTTGACAAGGGTCACAAAAAGACAGATGTGAATTATCAAAATTTGTAAGAAGTTCAGAGATGCTGAAATCTTGAAAAAAAGATGCAGGTCATTCAGACTGGCATCCTCATTATTTTTGCAGGTCGGAATGAAAGTTTGCTAGTCTGCAGAATGTGAGAAGTTTGGAAATTTACAGTTTTGCAATATCTGTTAAGTAAATAATTTGTTTACGTTGAACTATTTTAATTCATTTTGCGTGTACATAGTTGATTTTAGTTATATTCCTCTTCAATTTCATAGATAATTTCATTCAACAAACTCTCATTCTTGCTCTCACTTGGGCTCATCCTTACTTTCACTCTCGGACTCATCTTCTATTTCATACTTACTCCCTATGTCTTGTATGTTCACTGTCTCCATGGTTTGTGCTGTCTCCGTGGTTTGCTCATGGTCTCCGTGGTTTGTGCTGTCTCCATGGTTTGTTCACTGTCTCCATGGTTTGTGCTGTCTCCATGGTTTGAGCTGTCTCCGTGGTTTGTTCACTGTCTCCATGGTTTGTTCACTGTCTCTGTGGTTTGTTCACTGTCTCCATGGTTTGTGCTGTCTCCATGGTTTGAGCTGTCTCCGTGGTTTGTTCACTGTCTCCATGGTTTGTGCTGTCTCCATGGTTTGTTCACTGTCTCAATGGTTTGTGTTGTCTCCATGGTTTGTTCACTGTCTCCGTGGTTTGTGCGGTCTCCATGGTTTGTTCACTGTCTCCATGGTTTGTGCTGTCTCCATGGTTTCTTCACTGTCTCCATGGTTTGTGCGGTCTCTATGGTTTGTTCACTGTCTCCGTGGTTTGTTCACTGTCTCATGGTTTGTTCACTGTCTCCGTGGTTTGTGCGGTCTCCATGGTTTGTTCACTGTCTCCGTGGTTTGTGCTGTCTCCATGGTTTGGTCAATGTCTCCATGGTTTGTGCGGTCTCTATGGTTTGTTCATTATTTCCGTGGTTTGTGCGGTCTCTGTGGTTTGTTTACTGTCTCCGTGGTTTGTACTGTCTCCATGGTTTGTTCACTGTCTCCGTGGTTTATGCAGTCTCTATGGTTTGTTCACTGTCTCTGTGGTTTGTGCTGTCTGTGGTTTTTGGTTTGTGCTATCTCCGTGGTTTGTTCACTGTCTCCATGGTTTGTGCTGTCTCCATGGTTTGTTCACTGTCTCTGTGGTTTGTGCTGTCTCTGTGGTTTGTTCACTGTCTCTGTGGTTTGTGCCATCTCCGCAGTTTGTGCTGTCTCCGTGGTTTGTACTGTCTCCGTGTTCCGTGGTTTGTACTGTCTCCATTGTTTCTGCTGTCTCCATGGTTTGTGCTGTCTCCGTGGTTTGTACTGTCTCCGTGGTCCATGGTTTGTGCTGTCTCAATGGTTAGTGCTGTCTCTTTGTTTTGCAGTCTCCTCAATCCCGGTCTCATCCCTATTCCATTTGTTTTGCAATGTCTCCTATTTTTCTTTGTTCTCTATTTCTTCTCTTGCCCCAGATTGTGATAAATCAACAACTTCTCCAGCAATGTGATTTGATGACTGTGGTCTTCTTCTCTTCTTGTACATAGTCCTCCTTCTCTGCCCAGTGGGGGAATTCTAAAATAAATCCTCTATTTCTCGTATATCGCTGCCTTGTTTTCTGTCCCTTCCGGTTCAGCCCCCGACACAAATTTGATGGGCCAAGCTTCCATTTTTACCTTCAATGTCAATAAAACACTTGTATAGCTAGATAATATACAGAGGGTTAAAGTGAATTAACATTATTCAAAAGTGCATTTACCAAAACGAAACTTTCCGGTCAGAATTGATAGTGGACATTTCCACCGGCTTGAATGAAAACTTTGCCGGTCACGGCTGATTTATCTGGGTCATGCCAAATAGACCAGCAGATTACGTCATCTCTGCAAGTTACTTACAATCTTTAAGTTTACCACTGTAGCGTTGAGGGAACAGCCCTCAGTCTGTGCCTTCTTCTTCTGTGTGCAGCTGCAAAAACTAAGATTTCAGAGAGGTTAGAAGAGAACATGAGTTGTGAAGATTTCATTCTATGTTGACAAAAGCCGCGAAGAGAAATGTGAATTATCAGAATTTGTAACAAGTTACTTACAGTTTTTACTTTTACCACCTACCACTTTCACTCCCACCACATTCATACTTTCAGACCCAAATGTCCATTCATCCATCAGTAATATATGAACCAAAAGAGATACTTCCCTTTCCAGTGCCGATGTCGCGTTGAGGGAACGGCCCTCAGTCTGTATCCTCTTCTTCTGTGTGCAGCTGCAATAACTAAGATTCCAGAGAGGTTAGAAGAGAACATGAGTTGTGAAGATTTCATTGTATGTTGACAAAGGTCGCGAAAAGAGAGATGTGAATTATCAGAATTTGTAACAAGTTACTTACAGTGTTTACTTTTACCACCTACCACTTTCACTCCCACATGTTTACTCCACTATCATGCCTTCAGGCCCAAATGTCCATTCATCCATCAGTAATATATGAACCAAAAGACATACTTCCCTTTCCAGTGCTGATGTCGCGTTGAGGGAACGGCCCTCAGTCTGTATCCTCTTCTTCTGTGCGCAGCTGCAAAAACTAAGATTCCAGAGAGGTTAGAAAAGAACATGAGTTGTGAAGATTTCATTGTATGTTGACAAAGGTCGCGAAAAGAGAGATGTGAATTATCAGAATTTGTAACAGGTTACTTACAGTGTTGACTTTTACCACCTACCACTTTCACTCCCACACCACTATCATACCTTCAGGCCCAAACGTCCATTCATCCATCAGTAATATATGAACCAAAAGAGATACTTCCCTTTCCAGTGCCGATGTCGCGTCGAGGGAACGGCCCTCAGTCTGTATCCTCTTCTTCTGTGCGCAGCTGCAAAAACTAAGATTCCAGAGAGGTTAGAAGAGAACAATAGTTGTGAAGATTTCATTGTATGTTGACATAGGTCGCGAAAAGAGAGATGAGAATTATCAGAATTTGTAACAAGTTACTTACAGCCTTTACTTTTACCACCTACCACTTTCACTCCCACATGCTTACTCCACTATCATGCCTTCAGGCCCAAATGTCCATTCATCCATCAGTAATATATGAACCAAAAGAGATACTTCCCTTTCCAGTGCTGATGTCGCGTTGAGGGAACGGCCCTCAGTCTGTATCCTCTTCTTCTGTGTGCAGCTGCAATAACTAAGATTCCAGAGAGGTTAGAAGAGAACATGACTTGTAAAGATTTCATTGTATGTTGACAAAGGTCGCGGAAAGAGAGATGTGAATTATCAGGATTTGTAACAAGCTACTTACAGTGTTTACTTTTACCAACTACCACTTTCACTCCCACATGCACACACCACTATCATGCCTTCAGGCCCAAATGTCCATTCATCCATCAGTAATATATGAACCAAAAGAGATACTTCCCTTTCCAGTGCCGATGTCGCGTTGAGGGAACCACCCTCAGTCTGTATCCTCTTCTTCTGTGTGCAGCTGCAATAACTAAGACTCCAGAGAGGTTAGAAGAGAACATGAGTTGTGAAGATTTCATTGTATGTTGACAAAGGTCGTGAAAAGAGAGATGTGAATTATCAGAATTTGTAACATGTTACTTACAGTGTTTAATTTTACCACATACCACTTTCGAACCCACATGCACACACCACTATCATACCTTCAGGCCCAAACGTCCATTCATCCATTAGTAATATATGAACCAAAAGAGATACTTCCCTTTCCAGTGCTGATGTCGCGTTGAGGGAACGGCCCTCAGTCTGTATCCTCTTCTTCTGTGTGCAGCTGCAATAACTAAGATTCCAGAGAGGTTAGAAAAGAACAATAGTTGTGAAGATTTCATTGTATGTTGACAAAGGTCGCGAAAAGAGAGAGGTGAATTATCAGAATTTGTAACAAGTTACTTACAGTCTTTACTTTTACCATCTACCACTTTCACTCCCACATGCTTACTCCACTATCATGCCTTCAGGCCCAAATGTCCATTCATCCATCAGTAATATATGAACCAAAAGAGATACTTCCCTTTCCAGTGCTGATGTCGCGTTGAGGGAAAGGCCCTCAGTCTGTATCCTCTTCTTCTGTGTGCAGCTGCAATAACTAAGATTCCAGAGAGGTTAGAAGAGAACATGAGTTGTAAAGATTTCATTGTATGTTGACAAAGGTCGCAAAAGAGAGATGTGAATTATCAGAATTTGTAACAAGCTACTTACAGTGTTTACTTTTACCACCTACCACATTCACTCCCACATGCACACACCACTATCATGCCTTCAGGCCCAAACGTCCATTCATCCATCAGTAATATATGAACCAAAAGAGATACTTCCCTTTCCAGTGCTGATGTCGCGTTGAGGGAACGGCCCTCAGTCTGTATCCTCTTCTTCTGTGTGCAGCTGCAATAACTAAGATTCCAGAGAGGTTAGAAAAGAACATGAGTTGTTAAGATTTCATTGTATGTTGACAAAGGACGCGAAAAGATAGATGTGAATTATCAAAATTTGTAACAAGTTACTTACTGTGTTTACTTTTACCACCTACCACTTTCACTCCCATGCTCACACGACTATCATGCCTTCAGGCCCAAACGTCCATTCATCCATCAGTAATATATGAACCAAAAGAGATACTTCCCTTTTCAGTGCTGCTGTCGCGTTGAGGGAACGGCCATCAGTCTGTAACCTCTTCTTCTGTGTGCAGCTGCAATAACTAAGATTCCAGAGAGGTTAGAAGAGAACATGAGTTATAAAGATTTCATTGTATGTTGACAAAGGTCGCGAAAAGAGAGATGTGAATTATCAGAATTTGTAACAAGCTACTTACAGTGTTTACTTTTACCACCTACCACTTTCACTCCCACATGCACATACCACTATCATGCCTTCAGGCCCAAATGTTCATTCATCCATCAGTAATATATGAACCAAAAGAGATACTTCCCTTTCCAGTGCTGATGTCGCGTTGAGGGATCGGCCCTCGGTCTGTATCCTCTTCTTCTGTGTGCAGCTGCAATAACTAAGATTCTAGAGAGGTTAAAAGAGAAAATGAGTTGTAAATATTTCATTGTATGTTGACAAAGGTCACAAAAAGAGAAATGTGAATTAATAGGAATTTGTAACAAGTTACTTACAGCCTTTACTTTTACCACCTACCACTTTCACTCCTACATGCTTACTCCACTATCATGCTTTCGGGCCCAAATGTCCATTCATCCATCAGTAATATATGAACCAAAAGAGATACTTCCCTTTCCAGTGCTGATGTCGCGTTAAGGGAACGGCCCTCGGTCTGTATCCTCTTCTTCTGTGTGCAGCTGCAATAACTAAGATTCCAGAGAGGTTAGAAGAGAACATGAGTTGTGAAGATTTCATTGTATGTTGACAAAGGTCGCGAAAAGAGAGATGTGAATTATCAGAATTTGTAACAAGTTATTTACAGTCTTTACTTTTACCACCTACCACTTTCACTCCCACATGCACACACCACTATCATACCTTCAGGCCCAAATGTCCATTCATCCATCAGTAATATATGAACCAAAAGAGATACTTCCCTTTTCAGTGCTGCTGTCGCGTTGAGGGAACGGCCTTCAGTCTGTAACCTCTTCTTCTGTGTGCAGCTGCAATAACTAAGATTCCAGAGAGGTTAGAAGAGAACATGAGTTGTAAAGATTTCTTTGTTTGTTGACAAAGGTGGCGAAAAGAGAGATGTAAATTATCAGAATTTGTAACAAGTTACTTACAGTGTTTACTTTTACCACCTACCACTTTCACTCCCACATGCACACACCACTATCATACCTTCAGGCCTAAACGTCCATTCATCCATCAGTAATATATGAACCAAAAGAGATACTTCCCTTTCCAGTGCTGATGTCGCGTTGAGGGAACGGCCCTCGGTCTGTATCCTCTTCTTCTGTGTGCAGCTGCAATAACTAAGATTCCAGAGAGGTTAGAAGAGAACATGAGTTGTGAAGATTTCATTGTATGTTGACAAAGGTCGCGAAAAGAGAGATGTGAATTATCAGAATTTGTAACAAGTTATTTACAGTGTTTACTTTTACCACCTACCACTTTCACTCCCACATGCACTATCATACCTTCAGGCCCAAATGTCCATTCATCCATCAGTAATATATGAACCAAAAGAGATACTTCCCTTTTCAGTGCTGCTGTCGCGTTGAGGGAACGGCCATCAGTCTGTAACCTCTTCTTCTGTGTGCAGCTGCAATAACTAAGATTCCAGAGAGGTTAGAAGAGAACATGAGTTGTAAAGATTTCTTTGTTTGTTGACAAAGGTCGCGAAAAGAGAGATGTAAATTATCAGAATTTGTAACAAGTTACTTACAGTCTTTACTTTTACCACCTACCACTTTCACTCCCACATGCACACACCACTATCATACCTTCAGGCCTAAACGTCCATTCATCCATCAGTAATATATGAACCAAAAGAGATACTTCCCTTTCCAGTGCTGATGTCGCGTTGAGGGAACGGCCCTCGGTCTGTATCCTCTTCTTCTGTGTGCAGCTGCAATAACTAAGATTCCAGAGAGGTTAGAAGAGAACATGAGTTATAAAGATTTCATTGTATGTTGACAAAGGTCGCGAAAAGAGAGATGTGAATTATCAGAATTTGTAACAAGCTACTTACAGTGTTTACTTTTACCACCTACCACTTTCACTCCCACATGCACATACCACTATCATGCCTTCAGGCCCAAATGTTCATTCATCCATCAGTCATATATGAACCAAAAGAGATACTTCCCTTTCCAGTGCTGATGTCGCGTTGAGGGAACGGCCCTCGGTCTGTATCCTCTTCTTCTGTGTGCAGCTGCAATAACTAAGATTCTAGAGAGGTTAGAAGAGAACATGAGTTATGAAAATTTCATTGTATGTTGACAAAGGTCGCGGAAAGAGAGATGTGAATCATCAGGATTTGTAACAAGCTACTTACAGTATTTACTTTTACCACCTATCACTTTCACTCCCACATGCACACACCACTATCATGCCTTCAGGCCCAAATGTCCATTTATCCATCAGTATTATATGAACCAAAATAAATACTTCCCTTTCCTGTGCTGCTGTCGCGTTGAGGGAACGGCCTTCAGTCTGTAACCTCTTCTTCTGTGTGCAGCTGCAATAACTAAGATTCCAGAGAGGTTAGAAGAGAACATGAGTTGTAAAGATTTCATTATATGTTGACAAAGGTGGCGAAAAGAGAGATGTAAATTATCAGAATTTGTAACAAGTTACTTACAGTCTTTACTTTTACCACCTACCACTTTCACTCCCACACCACTATCATACCTTCAGGCCCAAACGTCCATTCATCCATCAGTAATATATGAACCAAAAGAGATACTTCCCTTTCCAGTGCTGATGTCGCGTTGAAGGAATGGCCCTCAGTCTGTATCCTCTTCTTCTGTGCGCAGCTGCAAAAACTAAGATTCCAGAGAGGTTAAAAGAGAAAATGAGTTGTAAATATTTCATTGTATGTTGACAAAGGTCACAAAAAGAGAAATGTGAATTAATAGGAATTTGTAACAAGTTACTTACAGCCTTTACTTTTACCACCTACCACTTTCACTCCCACATGCTTACTCCACTATCATGCTTTCGGGCCCAAATGTCCATTCATCCATCAGTAATATATGAACCAAAAGAGATACTTCCCTTTCCAGTGCTGATGTCGCGTTGAGGGAACGGCCCTCGGTCTGTATCCTCTTCTTCTGTGTGCAGCTGCAATAACTAAGATTCCAGAGAGGTTAGAAGAGAACATGAGTTGTGAAGATTTCATTGTATGTTGACAAAGGTCGCGAAAAGAGAGATGTGAATTATCAGAATTTGTAACAAGTTATTTACAGTCTTTACTTTTACCACCTACCACTTTCACTCCCACATGCACACACCACTATCATACCTTCAGGCCCAAATGTCCATTCATCCATCAGTAATATATGAACCAAAAGAGATACTTCCCTTTTCAGTGCTGCTGTCGCGTTGAGGGAACGGCCTTCAGTCTGTAACCTCTTCTTCTGTGTGCAGCTGCAATAACTAAGATTCCAGAGAGGTTAGAAGAGAACATGAGTTGTAAAGATTTCTTTGTTTGTTGACAAAGGTCGCGAAAAGAGAGATGTAAATTATCAGAATTTGTAACAAGTTACTTACAGTCTTTACTTTTACCACCTACCACTTTCACTCCCACATGCACACACCACTATCATACCTTCAGGCCTAAACGTCCATTCATCCATCAGTAATATATGAACCAAAAGAGATACTTCCCTTTCTAGTGCTGATGTCGCGTTGAGGGAATGGCCCTCAGTCTGTATCCTTTTCTTCTGTGCGCAGCTGCAAAAACTAAGATTCCAGAGAGGTTAAAAGAGAAAATGAGTTGTAAATATTTCATTGTATGTTGACAAAGGTCACAAAAAGAGAGATGTGAATTATCAGAATTTGTAACAAGTTACTTACAGCCTTTACTTTTACCACCTACCACTTTCACTCCCACATGCTTACTCCACTATCATGCCTTCAGGCCCAAATGTCCATTCATCCATCAGTAATATATGAACCAAAAGAGATACTTCCCTTTCCAGTGCTGATGTCGCGTTGAGGGAACGGCCCTCGGTCTGTATCCTCTTCTTCTGTGTGCAGCTGCAATAACTAAGATTCCAGAGAGGTTAGAAGAGAACATGAGTTGTGAAGATTTCATTGTATGTTGACAAAGGTCGCGAAAAGAGAGATGTGAATTATCAGAATTTGTAACAAGTTATTTACAGTCTTTACTTTTACACCTACCACTTTCACTCCCACATGCACACACCACTATCATGCCTTCAGGCCCAAATGTCCATTCATCCATCAGTAATATATGAACCAAAAGAGATACTTCCCTTTTCAGTGCTGCTGTCGCGTTGAGGGAACGGCCTTCAGTCTGTAACCTCTTCTTCTGTGTGCAGCTGCAATAACTAAGATTCCAGAGAGGTTAGAAAAGAACAATAGTTGTGAAGATTTCATTGTATGTTGACAAAGGTCGCAAAAAGAGAGATGTGAATCATCAGAATTTGTAACATGTTACTTACAGTTTTTACTTTTACCACCTACTACTTTCACTCCCACATGCACACACCACTATCATGCCTTCAGGCCCAAATGTCCATTCATCCATCAGTAATATATGAACCAAAAAAGATACTTCCCTTTCCAGTACTGATGTCGCGTTGAGGGAACGGCCCTCAGTCTGTATCCTCTTCTTCTTTGTACAGGTGCAAATACTAAGATGCTAGAGAGGTTTGGAGAGAACATGAGTTATGAAGATTTCATTGTATGTTGACAAAGGTCACGATGAATTCTAATCATCAGATTTGGTAAGAAGTTATTTATGGTCTTTACTTTTACCACTTTTATTCCAACATGAACAGTATATTATATTAATACATTCATACCTTCAGATTTGTATGTCCATTCATCCTTCTCCTATACATAAATGTCATAAAAATACTTCCCTTTGCAGTATCAAAATTGGTTTCCGTTACTATTCCTTGTTGCCATAGTCTTCTGTTGACATCTGTAAAGAAAGGTAAAATTTTCGAGGAGTTGTATAAAATGTTATGTTTATTTTGATACTGAAAACATAAATTTTAAAATTAAAACTAGAATTTTAATCTGTGGGTGTAACACAAATGCTGCTTTTAAAGTAGTGAAATATAATTGCCAGAGAACTAATATTAGAAAATTCAAGAAATTTCTAATGTTGAAGGGGAATTACTTTATTAAAAATTACAGGAACACACCCATATTCAAACTTGACCGTCATTTTTCCTTGATACATATACTGGTACATATCCAATATCAATTTGATCAATCAAACCTTTACTAAGAAAATGAGCGGAAACAGTCATTTTCAAGAAATTTTCTATGCTCAAGGGCAATAACTGTGTCAAAAATTACTGAAAACCACACCCGTATTCAAAATTGACCTGCATCTTCCCTTAATACATCTGTATACCCAGTATCAATTTAATCCATTAAACCTTCAAAGAGAAAATGAGCGGAAACTCATTGAGGACGGAATGACGGAACAGGGTAATACTATGTCCCCGGCCATTTCATGGCTGGGGCATAAAAATGTCTTATGTTTATTCCCTGTTTCAGTCAGCACTGGCATGAACAATAGCACTTGGTGGGGGGAATATTTGTTTTCATTTGATTTCACATAAAAACAGGTTGTATAGTGTTTATTTGATGTAAATGATAATTATCTAAGAAATTCAATTGTAATTTGAGGATTTTATTCCTAATTAGATTTCTTGGAGTTTTTGTAATTTTTTCTTTTCTTCAATATGGCTAGTACTAATATGCAAAATGTTGACAAGAAGAAGTTTGCAGTCATTTATCAGTATTTATATAGTTATATATATATTTATAAGCACATTTAACAAGAGAATTATTAAATATATGTGTATTTTTTATGCCCCCAGAGCGACAGATCGGGGGCATATTGTTTTTGTCCTGTTTGTTTGTTTGATTGTTTGTCTTTCTATTGTCGACTTCAACTTTGGCTATAACTTTTGAACTTTGAGGGATAGAGACTTTATACTTGACGTGCGTACTCATCTAATAAAGCTCTTTCAATTGACACCAAAGTCAATGACCTTTTCACCTTGACAGTGACCTTTGCACTAAAAATTAAATTTTTGGACTTCGGTGCTGCCAGGGCCATTGGTGTTTCACAAACACAGCTTATTTTTTCAAGCAGTCAATTTGTGAATGATGAAATTGTGCTTAGGTTTGCAGTGTGCACACTATTTACAGTATTCTCCCTGGAAGACTTGTAGGGATGTCGCTTTTATGACAAAACTTCCATGTATAACTGTTTTAAAAAATCATAACGGGTCAGTCAGCACATATACTTAAAATGTTGGTCAAGACCTTCTATGCAGTGTATATTCTATTTGTATGACATAACTTCCATGTATAAATGTTATACAAGAGTGTTAATGCCCCTCCCCTTCACCTGCTACTATGCCTTAAACTCCTGGATTCAAAGTTTGACATGGTAAAGAACTTTAGATTTCTTTTATTTATGTCTTTTTGAAATTTTTAGTGTGATTTGTTAGATCTTTCCTTGTAAGATGGTTATAATGCATTGATTTGGGATATGTTAACTGATTTTATTGTAATAAATGTACTAAACAAGAGATGCCAGAAGACAACAGAGCTCGCTGTGTTGGATGTCTATTAAATACATGTAGGTTATTTGTCAAGCAGTTTGTTATTTCATAACCTGACCTGATGAAAGGTCTGGTCAGAATGAATCTCATGAAATTCCTATCTCTAATGTTTTAAAATTAGAAGCCCAGGAGTGCGTTCAGAATCGTAGCGGCTACGTAGCAGCTAGCTCCCCTCTGTAACTGAACAATCTGCTCACCTAGCTGCTATGTACCAAAACCAAGCCTTAGTTTATTATACTAGCTTCCAAATTGAAAATGGCAGACATTGAACATGTATTTGCAAAGCAAAAATCAAATCCGAAACAATCATTCATTGGTACAATAGAGTGGTTCAAGTTCACCTTACATTAGGAAAATTGGCAAATGTGCATAACTTTCCTCAAAATGTGAAGGGAGATTTACAACTTTCCACTATTTTACCCAACCGGTAAATGTAGCTGAGAATGATGTGTTAGACTAATCCTAGCAGCAAGTCTAGCAGCTACAGTTCTGAATGCACCCTCATGACCCTGGCTTATAGTTTTTGAAAAGTATGTTATACTCTAAGGTCAAGGTCACAAGATCAAAAATCAGGATAAAATGAAAGTTCTTGATATAAGGGACCTTAGAGTGAAGTAGCGCTACCCCTATTGAATCAAAAGATATAGCACATGTTTAAGTTTTTGAAAAGTAGGTCAAAGTCCAAGGTCAAGAGTCAAGTATTAAATGAAAGCTCTTGACATGAGGAACCTATGTTCAAAAGCATCCAAGATTTAATTCTTGATTCAAAAGATACAGCCCAGGTTAATTTTTTTGACCAGTATGTCAAATTCGAAGGTCAAGTTCACAAGATCAAAAGTCATGGTATCAAACAGAAGCTCCTGTCCTGAGGAATGTATGTGCACAGGGATATGAGAATAGCTCTCTGAACATTTTGTATTTGCAAACTAAAAAGAAATGGAATATAGAAATAACATCTGTAAAGAGATGGATCCCAAATAGGCCCCCCAAAATGGCAAAATAGGCCTTTGAGTGTATACTCCCTAGACAAACTGCTTCTTATGACCAGCTGCATTGATAATCAAACCAAATGTATCAGTGATATTAAAGAATGTGTGAAGAAGTGCTGTGTTGTTAAGTTCCCTTTTGAAGTAAAATTTATGGGGGGATTTTAAGCATCTTTTAGGACTTGGTCATTATACCACCTTTTTGTGTCATTTTATGAATTTATTCTTTTTCAAGGGTAATTTTAAAGTGTCATGTGAAAATTTTATGTTTTGGATTTCTTATGATTTTTCTCTCCTCTGTTTTTGATACAGGCCAATCATGCTGCACGAATTATTCGTAGACATATTAGTGTGGTGACTTCAAAATCAATAGATATTTGATGATTACAAGTTGACATTATAATAGAAATAGTAGTATTTCACAGCTGATCTTGTTCATTAAGCTGATGACATTGATGAAGCCAATGTGCCACATGGAGCATTACATCCTGTAAAGTAGGTTCAAGTCCTGCCTTGGCATAATTGTCAAAAGCATAGAAAGGACAAGGTTCACTAACCCCTAAATCTACCTGAATATGAGAATGTCAGAAATAATTTTTGCTCATCAGATGATATTTCTACATATACCTTATCAAAGCATGTAGTTAACCTATAGATTTGACATGCACTCAAAACAATGAATTTTATCCAATAAATCTCTTGAGTAGGAATCTTTAGCAAATCAGCATAAAGTAAAAGCCCATTATGAAATGAAAGCATGTAAAGCCCAATATGATATTTTTGTCCCAATTAGTCTACCTAACAACAAACTTGTACAGCATGGAATGAAATTGGGGTAATCTTCTGCTATATATTGAATTGGTGAAGAAAAATTAAAATGTCAGCATTTGTTGGGCTATTTTGAATATGTGTCTCAATTTTGCATGTCTTTATGACATCATAAGAACATTTGGTGACGTCATTTTATGAAAAACTTGTTTACATGTTAATTTGTGGTTATCCATAAAAACAGTATTACAAATAAAATTACATTAAAAAAATTGTATTTTTCTGCCCCTGGAACCATTTAAAGATTTTCATATTTCACACATGCACACTCTGTGTGATAAGACCTTCCATTGGTACAATAATTCAGACATTGTGACCTTGACCATGACCTTTGACCGGAACAACTTTAACAATGGGTATATCTTTTGAATGGTAAGTGATAGGGCTTTTATATTTCACGTGTGTATTATTTCTGATAAATTCTTTATCAGTACCAAAATTTTGACCTTGTGACCATGACCTTTGAGTCTGACTTAGTTTTAGGACAACAGCTTATACTGAAATAGTTGCCAGGGGCACTCATGTTTTTGTGAAAATCACTAGGCTGAACGTAGTATTTAGTGACCCTTGTATATGATTGATTATTGTTTTACGTCACACCACGAATATTTCACGTATATGGTGACGGCATCTGCCTGATGCGGAGCATACAACGAAGCAGTGAGG
Source organism: Pteria penguin (assembly GCA_035048485.1). Taxonomy (NCBI): domain Eukaryota; kingdom Metazoa; phylum Mollusca; class Bivalvia; order Pterioida; family Pteriidae; genus Pteria; species Pteria penguin. Next base: position 46,301,045 of record CM068586.1, on the reverse strand, counting down.
GACCACGACACGGGGCCTCGGTTTTTACTGTCTCATACGAAAGACATGACACCGGCATGACCAGAGCGGGACTCGAACCCCGGCCTCCCGATCAGGAGTCCGACGCGATACCACTAGGCCACGCCGGCTTGACCTTTGTATAAGCATTTTCTTAGTGTAGATACTATTATTTTACAATAATAAATCCTCTGCAACAATGTTGTTTTAGGGAGATATAACTGGAATCGACCCTGATTTGATTTAGTACCATGGATTTTGTTGCCAGCGAGGGAGTCCCACGCTTGGCGTTGTCCTTGTTCGTTTTTGACCTGCTGTTGGACTGTCATTTTCAACGCAAAAAAAAAGAATTTCAAATATATTTTCCTTATCTTTGTTTGGTGAAATTAACTGTATTCTAGCTAGAATTAATCAAAGGAAGGCTTTTGTCAATGAATTATTTAAGACTGCAAATATAAGAAGGTATTTAGTACATCGATATTGGTCCACCTGGGCCTCGTTTTTATAACCTTTTTACTTGATTTGGGTATTGGCCAGTTCAGACTTGCTTAAGTTACCCAATTAAAACCCAATTAAAGGCATGATTGTGTTGTTCGTTGTACACCAAAACAGAGACATATGTCTCTGACCAAAACAAGATTTTAAATAAAAATCGAACAAAAAGAATTCTGACTTTATCTTCTTCGCATGTTTTTATATCATTGTCTTGATTCATTCATTGTAGAGAAGCAAGTTTACGGTCTTTAGTTGTCAACAACACAACCAGCAAGAGAATATATGTATCTAGCAGTCGGTTGCTTAAAGGTGAGTAAATTGTGTTCAAGTGAGCTATATGTGCCCAGTTGGACTCTTGCTTTTTTCACTACGTGGGATAAGAAATTATTGCTCGGTTTAGAAAATTTCTCACGAGTATACAGCATGTATGGATCCAGATGGTGGACCCGGGTATCTGGACCTCCCTTGGGATTCGGCAAAAGGTGTCATGATTTATTGTACAATTTGTACAATAGATAATTTTGCATTCATATACATTGTGATACCACCTCGTGTTACCATCATCGGATGCCCCCGGTCTTTTGCTCTACGATTTAAACGTAGAGCAAAAGACTGGGGGCATCCGACGATGCGTGATACTCGTTTGGATGGACCCCCTCTCGACAAAATCTCTGGTACCGCGCCTGCTTTGAGTTTAAGTTTTTCGGACCAGGAAGTAATACATATTTTTATGTCTATGCTGTCAATATACTGTCAATATACTAAATTATCATGGGAGTTATTTCTTGTTTCAGCATGGTACGAGATCGGAACACAATATATGTACTCTACGAGCTGGTAATGGAATGTAGAGGGTGAATATCACCAACAATTTACCATCAACTGGTAGAAACCATTTACCATATACGGGGGTGTACTTAGTACACCTGGAATTGTACACGGTGATTTAAAATGTGACAACTGTCGTTGTAAATGCTGGAATTGATAATAACTCTTATTTTTGTTGAGTATTATGAAATGAGGTGCGATCTACACTGTATTCTATAGACAAGTACGCGGATGTTAAATTCCTATACAAATTTCTATACAAATGCAGTATTACATGACTATGGCTCCGAGCGATTGATTTGTTTTTCATGACTCCACGATTATATCACGTATATGGTGAAGGCATTTGTCTGGTGTATTATGTAGAAGCTTATATCTTTGCAGGACACCAATATCCCCATGGCGGGAGTCGACCCCGGGACGTTATGGTCACGAGCGAGCCTCTCATCCACTTATCTACACCGACACTCTTGAACGTTGTATGTTTATTATTCAATGTAATTTATCATTCAGTCGACTAGAGTTAACTTCCTAGGTTAGAATCGGGAAAATTAGTATTTTTGTGTGTTTTGTTGAACTTGAGAAATTAAAATATACAGTATTACAATGCATAGTGTTTGTTTTTAACAAAGATACGCACCAGATGTCGAAGAAAAAATACCCTGTGTCTGTATGCCTTAGTGCCGCTTTCGTGCCATTTAAAAGAACTTTTTTTTATTCGAACGAGAAATCTCGTTCGAACGAGAAAGTTATCTTGTTCGAATGAGAAATTATCTTGTTCGAACGAGAAAAGTTTCTCGTTCGAACGAGAACTGAAACCATCATATACCATAGTCTGCAGTGTTAAGTGATATTAACCGATAAAAAGAAATGGAATATCGTACATCAATAAATCTTTTGATATTTTCTAACAATTTCTTTAATAGTTTATGTTTGATCATTAAATCATCAGCAAGAATTGCATTTGGTCGTGTTTGGCCTGAATTTAGTTGAAATACATTATACGTATTATTTCAGTCTCTCAAATGGCAGATATAAAGTATGTTTGTAACATTTAAGAAATGAATCCTATATTTTTTTTTTTTTGGTTGATTGAGGTATCAACCTAAAATCTGGACGGAAGACTTTTGCATCAATGCGCTTCCGTCAATCAACCAAAACAATATAGGATTCATTTTTTATCATTTTGTTTAGCTTATACATGAAAACAAAAATTCAATAAGTGTCCAACATAATTTATTATGGTACTACATTACTTTTTTATCTCTGATACATGTGACTTAATCGCGTAGTAATATAATAACAAGGTAAAAAACATTTTGAAGTCAATAATGGCGGCTAACACGAAATTCGAAAATTTGATCCTAGTGTCTATTGAAAAGATTAGAAGTGAAAAAGAATGAACAATTATTAAAAACGACTTAATGAAACATGCATATGAGGATGATAATCTGTTACCTAAGGTATTTATATTTAAATGTTATTAGTATTATTAGAAATGCAATGCGACTGCTGCACGTGCGTGTCACAAGATGGAAAGTGTAGGCTCAAGGACTTGGATCGGAGGCAGCACCTGCTCTGTCGCCCGTTTTGTTTGCCCAGTCGGGTATGACACCGTAGAAATTTCAGTTATCAACGTCCATTGTCAAACGATCGGCTAGTAGCAGACGAGTACTGTTTTTATTTTGTACTTGACTGCATGAATTTCTAAACAGCACTGGCGGGGGCCGCCACTGCACTGTAGCTAGACTTACTCATATTTTACTTTTTTATTGAAGAAGAGTAAGAAAATATATTTAATATTTAATAGTTTCTGAAGTGAAGTGCGATTTCTTTTGTACTTTGCATTCGTAATATATAACGAAACAATTTTATGCAATCGATTAACAACACGGGAATCACGGTTCCATAAATAGAACGGGGTTTCGCATTCCAGCGGAAAGTAGCGCCGGCAATTGTGACATATCTGCACTCAAAATTTTGTTGATACAGAAATGAAATAAATGTTTTAACTAATCAGATTCGCCGCAAAACTGTAAATTATTTGATTTAGAACCTCATCTCCTCCATTTTATATAAATTTATGCGTTAACACTGGAATCAGCCTAACTCAGTAACCTCACCAATTAATATTAATTTTAAATGAAATAATAATACATTAGTATAGGTGTTTTACTGTATATCAGTAAGTACCATTCAGTTTATAATTTAATTTTGAAATTTATAATTCATAATTAATAGCTATGTCGTTTACTCATGGACATTGAAATCTAAATGCACGGGAGTATAGTTGTGTACTCGTGTGCATTTACACATAAATGTGCATGAGTAAACGACAGCTATTATAATACTTTTAATTACAAGAGGAGGGCAGAATATCTCTGATGGCAAACAACCCCCCCCCCTTTTTTTCCCTCGCATTCATGGTGTGAAGTGGATCTAGATTTATATGAATTTTAAGTTGAAATATATGCAGTTATGCACATAAAAATGTATCACTGTATGTATCAATTGAAATAATTCCTAATCATTCTTAAAAAAAAAAACAAAAACAAAAAAACAAACACTTTAATTCAGATTTTTTCTCCTTTGAGTGAGATAAATTTTCTCGTTCGAACGAGAAACTTTCTCGTTTGAAGTAGATAAAAAAATTGTTTTCTTCTTTAAAATGGCACGAAACGGCTTCGTACATAACCGAGTAAGAAAGAAACCATTTGGTTAGGTTAATAGGTTGTATATTGTCATTTTTACATTACTTATATCAGAACGAGACAATACTGTATCAGAATCGGGCTGTATTTCATGCGGTTGGTAGTGATTCGATGAGAAGATAGTGATAAATAGCTAAAAATCACGGTCAGCAGACATGCGGAGTGTTCGAATTTCATTTTTCATATTATACAAGGCTTCTTTGACTCTGTCTTTCCACGGTATTTTGTTGGGAAATGGGTGTCCTTGAGTAAAACCGGATATGTCACCTTCCATGTTATATTTATTTACAATGTGAAAAAAAAATCAGCTATAATCGGTATAGGTCTACAGCGATAACTGTGCTTATCCGGGCTTTAAAGAAATCAAAACAAAGATTCCATTATCAAATTATAGAAGTGTTTAACAAAGTTCATTTCATCGTGTTTTAAAAATCAGAAAGAGTCTATGTGGCTTAGCGGAAACTGGTGTATTCATCCTCTATGCCACCGCCGCTACTATGAACTGAGGCGAAAATCTACTATCATTCAAAGTAATACTATACCTTTTAGGAATATTTGACCATGATAAACCTGTCTCCCCGGTTATGATAAAATTTAGACTCGCCTTGGTTTATAAACAGGGGCTGTAGACGTATATGATGTACGATTTACAACTTAATATCGAAGCGTTAGTATCGTGAATATTCATATACAAACATACATGCACTAATTAACATGGACTATACAGCTAAATTGCGTATATGTGTAGAAATGACAATAAAATTGACAGACTGATGTGAGTGGGTATCATTCCGAAAAGAGGTCAACTGGACAATTCGACGCCATAAATGACTGAAATTTTGCACCTTTTGAGTAGAAGCAAAAACTGTTTTTCGATTATTAAAGTTTTTTGATTATTAAAGTCTTACTTTACACTTTTTATTCTTTATTATATTGATGTCAAAGATTAATTATGCATCCATCAGTTTGAGGGCAACCTCTCATTTGAGATATAATTACTAAAATGAGTAACTATCACGGTTTTCAGTAATCAATTTCAAGGAATGAACAGAAGTAAACAAGTACTGAAAAATTAAAGTTTCAAAATTTTGACTTAAAAGGGCACTCTTTATAATATACTGAACATAAAATACAAAAGAAGTTGACATTTTCAACTTACCATTTTGGAGTTTATAGCTGCAACGGTTGTGCAGCTATAAACTCCAAAACAGTAAGTTAATCAAAGGACTCGAAAGTCCTGAGAGTCGGCTTTGCTGATTTTAAGTATGTAATCATTTTACCATTTTAGTGGCGGATTCGGGATTTCAGGAAAATGGGGGGGGGGGGGGGGGGGGGGGGGGGGGGGGGGGGGGGCAAAAATTAGGTCTTTGTTGCAACTACATCGTCATTATACCTACGTACAAAATGCCAATAAAATTTGCTCTCTTCATACTATCTTACGGCAAAGAGTTTGCAATTGCTTGTATCCTAAATGAACGTGTAATCGACAACTTCATGGCAACAAGTTTTACTGCATTGTTGTCACGAGTCGAAGCTGAGCCAAGGAACGACATTCCTTCAAGTGGGACATTAAATAACCATCTTATTCACGATTCTCATAATGTTTTAACATCATTTATATTTAGAAACATACAACATTTACCTAAATATTTATAATGCATTTTCATTATCAGAGGAAATGCGGGAAGATCGATCTTTAAATTTGTCATATATGTGAAAAAGAAGTAAAGTTCCAGAACATGTTGGGGAAAACTTTAATTGAAATATCTCGATAAAAACAAGCGATACGAGATCAAGACAAATGCTTTGTCCGGAGAATTACACAATCGAGTACATCCGACGGTGTCGGTGGTAAACACATCGTAAAATAGCCACAACTACATATTATTACGCGAAATTTGAAAGCATTATTGCAACTCCTTTTTCGAGTTATTGAAACTAGTTTATGTTTAGCTTAAATTAACTGAGCTAAAGGTACATTGTGCTGATCAAGAATTTTTAAGACAACATCAGTAATTTTTCGGCACTTTATTTTTCAGCGGCGTAGTAAGCTCTATATCGGTAGTGAAAGTTATAACCCCTGAAAAGAAAGTGATTGCAATGAGTGCGGCTTCACCGAAGCCGACTCAAAAATGTCAACTTCTTTTGTAAACTAATTTCAGTATGTTGTAAACATGTGCCCTTTTGAATTTCAAATCATAATTCCAAAATTTCATTTTTACTTGTTTACCTCTGTTCGTTCCTTGAAATTGATTACTGAAAAGAGAGATAGTTACTCATTTGAGTGATTATTTCTCAAAAGAGAAGTGTCCCCCAACCTGTTCATGGTAAAATTGATTCAATAAAATTGACGAAAATACCAAATTTTATAGTACATATGACCTTTACTTTGTTCTTACTTAGAAAATAAATGAAAAAGGAGATGGAATAAAGGTCATATCGACCACTTACAACCTTTACTAAAAGAAAAATACTGAAGTGGTTTTTATCTATCCTTTGTGATACCTTTCATAGCACCTGTTAGCCTTGATTACTCTGAAACTTTTAGGAGTTAGGCTATAAAATTATATAAGAGGATGTAAAGTGATACAGGTTATATGAAAATACTATATCTTAAAAAGGTCTAAACTAGCACTTTAGACTTTATATTCCCACGACGCCGAAATATCCGCATGGACAACATAACTTGCACGAACAAAAGGCGACATTGACTAAAAATGAACATGACGAAAAAGCTGGCTGACCAAGTGAAATGCATTATAATACATACGAATGGTATCTATATACTATGTAACATAATTAACTAATTACACTTACCAAAGCGCCGTGTGAAGTGTGGATTTTCAGGAAGATCCAAAATGGCTGCGTCTTCTACGCGCGAAAAATAGTAACTGACTACCCAGGTAAATTCGAACAGGTGCGTGAATACCAACTCACCAGAGATCGGCAGTGAACCGTACCCAAGTTGCATTAAGGCCAAATGTGTTTATTTGTTTGCTTAGTGTGGTATAGCAATGAATTATTATGCATTGATACGACAGAAAACCTGCTTTATATGTGTTTGTATACATCATATTTTACAAAGGGTGTGTGGAAAATTAAATCGGTCTTAACTAGTGCTTGTTGAAAAATACTAAAGGATTGATACCAAACTTAATGTATCCTTGCAGAGCCACAAACAACCACTTGCATTCTCTTGGCCTACGTGCCAACACGTTTGAGATATAACTTCTGGCTATTTTTAACTTGGTTTAATTTTAATGATCTTATAGTCGGGGTGGATCATAATGTTTTTCTCGACAATCAATGTCTATATATGGAATTGTTATAAATCCGCTGAATACAGGTCGTCGTCGTTTGGGAAAGGATTCATGCGGATTTAGAGGACCCCTCCCTGTAACACAGAAAGTTCTTTGAAATCTTGATACTTTTTAAGATGTCACTTTTTTTTATCAAAACTCCTTTGCACGTGTTTTGGTTTGATTCTCGTTTATCTATAAATATTAGACTAGTATTGACACAGAACTTCCACGGTACATCGGGAAAAAAATTAAGCGCAAAAATATTAAGCTGGGTTCTATCCATCGTAAATGTTTGGTTTTAACACCTCACTAAGATTATTTCCCACAGATAGTGGGGCATTAACGGCTCACCAAGATAATTTCCCTTGCATTGTGGCGGCACCTATCTGGTGCACAAAATCATGACCAACAAATATTTGTAGATCATATTGTTTCTATTGATTGATTGATTGATTTGACATTGTTTTATGTCACTCCACGATTACTTCTAAATATATGGTGACGGCATCTGCCTGACGCATTGCATACAAATTTAGACCTTTGCAACGGACCCACCTGGAGCAGTGAGGGATCTTTTACGTGCCACGTCTACCGTAACACGGGACCTCGGTTTTTACTGTCTCATCCGAAAGACAGAACACCGGTACACCCAAGGCGGGAGTCGAACCCGGGGAACTCTCGATCACGAGCAGAGCACTTCATCCACTAAGCCATATCGGCTTCATATTGTTCATAATATGACTCAGTTTTTAATGTATTCAGTGTTCGTCTGGGAAATACCAAGTTCTACACATTTACTTAGACCAGTGCACATATCTCTGAATGCCGACCTATCTAGACACCATTGCACGCATTTATCGTTCTATTAGTGACACTTAGACTTCAGTATAACATATACATACACACTAAAACATCCGGGGCCCATCGTTTTTAACTTCGCCATCCACCCCTCCCCTTTTCCATAAAAAAAACAATTAATAAATGAACAAAAATAAAATATATAAAGGTGCGAGGAAAACTCAATTGAAAATTCATTAATTTACGTGAGGTATTGGAAACATCTACAAACTAGTTTACTTGTACTTTTTCATTTTTCATTGCATGTCAGAGAGAAATAGAATAATAACGATTAAACCGGCATGTTTTTATTTTACCATGTTGAGTTTTACTTGGTATTTGCGACCCAGATAAATGTTAAAATTGATAAGCGAGATTTCCATTCGCAGCAAAACATTTAAACTTGCCATTCTCAATCTACGATTTGAAAGTCACAAATAGAAATAGATAATACAGATTCGTGAGATTGTTATAGCGTAGCAAGTCTCTGAAATTGATTGATTGATTGATTTTTGTTTAACGTCAGACCACGAATATTTCACGTATATGGTGACTGCATCTGCCTGATACGGCATGCGCGGATCCAGAATTTTTTGTCAGAGGGGGTCCAACCAAAAAAGGTAAATTTTTCTCTTAGACGAGGGGGGGGGGTCCAACCCCAAAAATGCCCAAATATTACCTTTTTTGGTAAAATTTTCGGATTCCAGGACGGTCCAGACCCCCCTAACACCCCCCCCCCTCTGTATCCGCGCATGTACGGGGCATACAACTTTTGACCTTTGCAACGGACCCACCCGAAGCAGTGAGGGATCTTTAACGTGCCATGTATACCACAACACGGGGCCTCGGTTTTTACTGTCTCATCCGAAAGGCAGAACACCGGCGGGACTCGAACCCCGGCCTCTCGATCAGGAGTCCAGCGCGATATCACTAGGCCACGCCGGCTTCTCTGGAATTGAACACGGAAATATATCTATGTACACACTAGAAGGATCGATATCGAAGCTGCGGATAGATATTTAATAACATTGACATTGGTAATATTAAGTGTATATTTTAGTGCAGCACGTTTATATAAAACTAGGAACGTCTGTACTAAAACATGCATGAATGTCTGCCGGCATGGAATCGCCGCGTCCATATATGTGCTATATATTTGCCGATCAAAGTAAGCCTTCGGTAATGATTGAAACATGAAGAAAATATCAATAACTTGAATAAATATACAATCCTACTATCAAACGCTATGACATAATTCCAATGTATCGTGTGTTTTGCTGTTTGCGCAGTGAAATATCGCTATGTTATAATTAATTTATGGCACAGGTGACGTCATAGCGTCGAAAAGAATTGTGTCAAGCAGGTGTTTGATGAAATAAACACCTTTAAACTTAGTGTAAACATGTGATTAAAGGAATTAAGAAATGAATCCTATATTTTTTTGGTTGATTGAGGTATCAACCTAAAATTTGGACGGAAAACTGCATCAGTGCGCGAAGCGCATTGATGCAAAAGTTTTCCGTCCAAATTTTAGGTTGATACCTCAATCAACCAAAAAAATATAGGATTCATTTCTTATCATTTTATTTAGCTTTTATATGAAAACAAAAATTAAATAAGTGTCCAAGAAACATAATTTATTATGGCACTACATTACTTTTTTTTATCTCTGATATATGTGACGTGATCGCGTAGTAATACAATAACAAGGTAAACAACATTTTGAAGTCAATAATGGCGGCTAACACGAAATTCGAAAATTTTATCCTAGTGTCTGTTGAAAAGATTAGAAGTGAAAAAGAATGAACAGTTATTGAAAACACGACTTAATGATACATGCATATGAGGATGATAATCTGCTACCTAAGGTATTTATATTTTAAATGGTATCAGTATCATTAGAAATGCAATGCATATTGACTGGTGCACGTGTGTGCCACAAGGTGGAAAGTGTAGGCTCAAGGACTTGGATCGGAGGCAGTACCTGCTCTGGTGCCCGTTCTGTATGCCCAGTCGGGTATGATACCGTAGAAATTTTAGTTATCAACGTCCATTGTCAAACGATCGGCTAGTAGCAGACGAGTACTGTTTTTATTTTGTACTTGACTGCATGTATTTCTAAACAGCACTGTATTGTAGCTTAATTGATAGACCTGGCCTAGTTATATCTTACATTTTTATTGAATAAGAGTAAGAAATTATATTTTATATTTAATAGTTTCTGAAGTGAAGTGCGATTTCTTTTGTACTTTGCATTCATAATATATAACGAAACAATTTTATGCAATCGATTAACAACATGGGAATCACGGTTCTATAAATAGATCGGGGTTTCGCATTCCAGAGGAAAGTAGCGCCGGCAATTGTGACATATCTGCACTCAAAATTTTGTTCATGCAGAAATGAACTAAATTTTTTAACCAATCAGATTCGCCGCAAAACCATGAACACAAAGAAAATTAAATGATTCTGAAATAAATTGTCATTTATATAGTCCTAATGAATATGGTAATTGATAAAAAATTATCCATATTACATATGACAGGTGTCCTGTCTGTCGGATGAGGCAGTAAAAACCGAGGCCCCGTGTCGTGGTATGCAGATTTCATAAATACCGTATGATATGAAAATTCATTTCAGATCCTATATAAACTTCCCATATTATTGCTGTCCCCTGTCTTTGCAGCCACATCAACACCTGCGCAGGTTAGCAACAATTCCGTTATATATCACCGGAAGTGTGGTTACAGCATTCATACGGAGAGTTCGGTTTAAATTTCAAGGTTGTTACAGTGGTGACCACTCAACACCTTGACTTAGCAGATGAAACTCGAGTACCAGATCTGGTACATAGTTACAGAAGTTACACTATTATTCTAAACATTTTAAAATCGTTATAACATACACGTACAACGCTGATCATTATCCATAATATACAGGGTGTATAACTAAAAAAAAAAAAAGTGGGCCAACACGTACTATGTGGGTACAAAAATATACTGGTAGTAATTTTAACCCCCCCCCCCTATCAGCTACAAAGTACACATTCTTGACCAATGATCGAGGTCCACCCACTCACACCAATAACCCACGCCCCTCTGCTCCAAAAGTATCCATTAATGAAATACACATGTATCAAATTACTCGAACAACGAAGATGACCGCATGACCTTTTCAACAGAGTAATGAGAAAATTGTTAATAAACCTTTGTCATATCTTATTGGTTAATGATGTTTATCGTTTTCTTATACCGCACAGTATATTCACAATCCCACTATACTTGGGAAACATGTCTATATTTTGTTCAGAGGCGGATCCAGGATTTCCGAAAAAAAAAAGACGGTGGGGACGTGTATTATCCAAACCACAGCCATTTTGGTGTCAAATCTGGACATTTATTTGTAAATAGGTAGCGAAAAGGGGGAGGGCGGTCCTTGTCCCCACTAAATCCGCCACTGCTGTTATTAAGATTATTTTAAAACGAATATATATAAACTTCTTGAGTTGGAATAAATATATGTTTAGTATGAAGTATCATCAAGGACTTATAAACACTTGTTTGTAAGTCCTAGGTATCATCAACCAGCTGTGGTCCAGGTCCATTCCAAAACAATTCTACGTTTCGGGTCAAACTTTCAGATGTTTTACTTGAAAAGTAGATCTATTGATTATTATTCTTCTATTGTCCCCCCCCCCCCCTCACACATCGTCATCGGCAGCCGGGAGGTACTCCAGTCACGGGGAGGGAATTATCAACACTGCACTTCAGTCATGGACGCCTGCTGCAGTACCTATAGGGTATCAATGTAGCATTGACCCTGACCAGAGTCATATAAGCGTTTTGGCTACCCTAAGTCCTGCTCGGGATGAACAATCCTAGGCTTTTGAGTGGATATAAATGCCAGGTTCATATTTTTGATTGAAATGCTATTTACAGTCTATCTGTTGACAGGTGACAATATTGAAATTTATGTAATGGGTTAGTATTTGTCACATCAAGGGTCAGGGTATTTTCAGCAAGCACTTTTTCTGCGGACTGAGGGTAAGTTCAAACAAGACATACTTTGAAAATGAAAAGCCACGGTGAGGTATAGTTTTTACTTAAGTGGGGGGGGGGTCTGTTTGTTGAAATGTAAAGGAAACTTCAAAGGATCCTCTTTTATATAGAAACTTCTCCATTCAATGATATGTAGCCCTATGGAAAATGGTAGCTACATTGATACTCTAACGCGGTATGTAGATCTACCATTATGTACCTATTCTCATGTAATGTGAATTACTTTTAACTTGTTCTTCGTTTATTTCATTTGTTAACGTTACTATTCTTTCTTTCATTTAATTTTTTTTCTACTATTCTTTCTTTCATTTCATTTTTTTCTGTGTTTTCTTGCTTTTTTTTACCTTTTCACGACGACGCATCACTTCTGTTTTTGTTAATTATGAAATAGGCTTGTATTATGCTTTTGTCCTCCCTCTCCCCTCTTTTTATTTTTTTTTCACAGTACTTGTCCTCCTCTTCTGTTTTTTATTTCTAATCCCAGAACTCCTGAATATCCTTTTTTGGGGTTTCCATCATAAAAAAAGAAGGTAAACAACGACCATGTTACTGACATCTTTAGAAGAAATCATGTAATTGTAATGTGATCTACGTTGCTTTTCCAGTAATCTACGTTAACAAGTTTGAACGAGACTTACAGGTCATATATTTACAAAGTTTAAATAAACATACACCGTATAGTATTAAAAACAGTATCACCCTCATGGGAAGGTAATTATCAGTTGTCATTTTATGTCCAAATGGTTTAAACACTCGCCCATATACTGAGTTGTAGACTTTTTGGTAATCTTTAATCTACGTTCTCGACCTTTGTGCAGCCTATTTTAGAATATGCCTCAACCACCTGGGACCCTGGGAATTATATTTTTAACAAAAGACATGCAAGTGTAATAGATGATGCAACTTCAATGGTTATTTTTGTTTTTATCTTCATGTTCAAGGTACAGCGACACAGTAAATAGGCAAAGTGTTCATTTTATATGAAAATAGGTGTATGGGAAGATAGAGCGATTAGGGCGAATTTGAATTTTCCAAGGGAGGAGTGCTGTTCTAAAGTACAGTACTGTACAATACGGCATTTTATATTGTATTCATAGATGCAAGAATGGTTCATGCTTCAAGACTCAAGTGTAGAAATGTTCATGATGACGACACTCCAGATTTTCCAGCCAGTTGCAAGCAACCCAGTGGACATATTTGCATTCATTTAGGAGTATCCATGAAAAATATTCCAAACGATTATTAATTGTCGTACTGTACTTGTAAGTTAGTTTATACAAAAACGGCACCTGATGTAAGAGGGACACCTGGGGCGTGTTCAATAAACGCACCCACCGCTGGAAAATTAACATTAGGTTCATCCAACTGAAGCATGGTTATGTTAGTGCATTAGTCACCGTCTTGAAAATCTTTGCGAAACAACTTGGATGTTGTATTGCGAGCGCGCGCTAGAACCACAGTAAGTACCCTCATTCAAATAATGAGCACTCGACAGGTGCTCACGTTTTTGAATACGGCTCAGGTGTCTGACGTTTTTGCATTCAGCTATACAGGTATCTCATGTGACGTCACAATTCCTCTTGTAGATGGCCTGAATTCGTACTGACCATGACCAGTAAATGTTGATTAGGTACGTAGGAGGGGCAGTTTGTCTACTGGTTTAAAATTAATAAAAGTGGTATATCTGATCTAATCTATTGATCCCCTTTTTACATGTGTTCTGGTTATTATCGGCAATATATTGCGGTGTGATATTTTCTAACACCTATGTTAGTTGGAAGAAGGATAGACAGGGAAATGATACAGATGTCTGGGGATCTCATCAGTTTCCAAACGTTTAAGGAAATTCTTTTTATACCTGACACCCTGTTTTGGTATGCATACATGTAAATTAACATTCTTATGACTAAAATTCAATAACATGCAAGGTCACATGTTTAAAAACAATTAAGTACGAGAGCAGTCATTAGAATTACTATGTAGAAGTGACATAATTCGAACATAATCTGTAGTTTTCAACCACCTAGTTGATTTTAATGCCTCTGCCATATATGGCCGGGGGCATATAGTGTTGCACCCTGTCATTCTGTCATTGCGAAACCTTGTCATCGCAACTCCTCCCAAACCGTTCATCAGAATATCACCAAACTTCACATGTAGGTAGGGCATCATATGTAGATGTGCATGAAGGGAGGCAACTCTGCTCAGCATTTTTTCAGGGGTTATGGGACTTTGAATTTAGAAAATGTGTATTGCATATGACTGAACCTTGTCATCGCAACTCCTCCTAAACTGTTCATCAGAATTTCACCAAACTTCACATGTAGGTAGGGCAGCATATGTAGATGTGCATGAAGGGAGGCAACTCTGCTCAAAATTTGCCTTCAGGAGTAATGAGACTTGAACATGCACCTTTACGCGGCGTTGCGTAATGTACTCACTCGATCGACTGGATTGACAGTTTACATCATCAGGCAATCGCATACCATGGAATTTTCACTGTTTTGGCATAGAATGACACTGCTTTATAACTGATAAATTATAGTCATTACATGTTTTAGGATGGTCTTATAATTTGGAAATAGTTGCAATCCCCTCCCATAAACTTTATATCCTATTGTAGCTCATATCAAGATACACTGTATATTATGTCAAGCAGGTTGCAGTGACCATTAAGGCACATGGACCTCTTGTTATAAATTAAAATTGGTAGATTGACTTCATTGCGATATGGGGATATCACAACCTCCTAATTAAAGGATGTCTGTTGAAGGGTGATAATAAATATGGCAGCTTCGCTTATCATTCAAGGCATGCGGCACATAATGTCAAGCCACAAAGACAATCCCCGTATATACAAATATTGTCATACTTCAAAGTATTTTTATGTTAAATTTTCTTGATTTGTATATATTATTTAGATAATTGAGACGACGCCATTTCGTAACAGTACTTTCAGTAATTTGATTTAAAAATACGAAGAAATAGGCCTAGCTGTAGGCTAATGACTGCTCCCTTGATCCTGACGCTGATCGGGTTGTGTTGGGCACATAATAGTCTGGTTCCCGGGACCCCTCTGGATTTTTTTGTTGTGTTAACACAACAAAAAATCCAGAGGGGTCCAGGGATCCAGACTAGGCACATAAATGATCATAGACCCTTTCGCAATAACTGCGGGACAGTTCTTCGCGCCTGCGCATAAACGCTTCCGGGGGCGGGGGGGGGGGGGTTACCCACTAGGGGCGCTATATAAACTATACCAAAATAGCAATCTTTAAAGGACAAATTAATATATTTAGGATGAGTTTTGGATGTGGACATTTGTTGTTATCGATAAATTTGATATTGAAGAATAAATTAAAATAGAGCTTTCAACATGTCACCACCTTGACAACTCAGATAATGTCAACTTCCCTTTTCATACATAAAGTGTAAAGACCGCCATTTTCAAGTTTGATACGCACAAATTTGCAGTTTTACGAAATATGAGTTCTGTAATGGAGAGAACAACTTTGGAAAACATCGTTCCATGTATTGCGACTGTTGAGAATCCACCAGCATTTATGTCTGTGCCTTTCTCCTGATCTACCCAAAGTGACATTAGCTAGCGTACATTTACCCGCCGTCCGGAATTACCCGCACTGCCCCTATGATATGGTAATGGCTGCGCCTTGTGAATGACAAACCTGTGAATAATGCTAAGGGTCTTGAGAGAATCGAACAACACTTTGATGCTGGCAATGTTTCCAATATACAAAACTCAAGTCTCAAGGGAGGCAATTTTGAAAGTGGTGCAACATACTTGAGTCCAATATCTAAAAGCAGTTTCTGGTATGTAACAGATCGAATTCAACATTACTTTGTATGTATGTCAACATATAGTATTAGAAACTACTAAGCAAATCTGATTTTGATGTATAAGATGCGATTTTCTCAGATTTAGAATATATAAAAAGTGAAGTATCCGGATTATCCCTACCTATTTCAAATGGTAGTGTTATTACGGACAGTTGTTCAAATCGATATATTAAAGGAAAATTTGGTTAAATAATATCATTTTCAAACAAATATAAAGAATGATATAGGTATTTCAAAAATAGAACTACTGAAGTTTATTTAAAATAGATAATGTCAGCTATTGATTAAAAAAAATGTGCCTAAAATCCCTGTGTCATGTTTTTACCCGACTGGGCCTTTCTTTCCTATCTGAGTTATGTGTGTCTGCCTCGTATATTTTGCCCTTCATAAAATGGTTCACTCCCCCCCCCTCCCCCAGCCTATTCATCAATTGATCTACATGTAGCGTTTCTAACTGAAGCGGCATATGATGTACGGATCTTGGCCCGGATTTTTAAATCTCTTGACTATTATTTTCTACCATTTGGTACGAAAAGGGAAGGGGGAGGTGCAGCCCTAAAATTGACTTAAACGTAAACTTTTCCGACCAAAATGAGCTAAATTTCTCATCAGGGTTGCACCTTGCCCCCCCCCCCTCTCTCTCTCTCTCTCTCAATTGTATGACAAAAGTTTGAAAATTAAATTTCAGATTCTCAGTCACAGCTATGGCGTTTACCACTGGAATATCCAAAAGGGAAGCGGGAATACACGAAAACTATGCTCTCCCTCTGTCAAAGTCTAAACTTCTTAGATTCCATGAAAGGGAATGGTATTTCGACCATGGAGGGCTGACACTGTTACTGAGCTTGCTTATTAAGGAGCTTAAAAATTCCACAACAGCTCGTACAACTTTATATATAATGGACAAAATGGAACAAACTGAAGAAATACTTTCCATAGCATCTGTTGCCAGTAGACTGTGTCGTGCCTGTACAGTATTAGACAACTATGTCAAAATTTGCGAATTAGTTGAAGACATTAAAATGGAAACTCTTTAGTTTGGACTATTAATTGTACGAAGTTGCGAAAATTAATTAACTCACAGCATTATAAATTTTCATCAGTAAATACATGTACTGGTAATATATGTTTGAAGTGATTGCATCTTGTTTACAGTTAGAGGTAAATGATAGGATGCATAATTTATCAACAGTCCATCCATATGCGCAAGTAAACAGCGATATTTATGGGTCAGAGATGAAGTTCGTATAGAAAATCCCTCTTGTTATTCCTCATTAGCTTATCCCCTACCCCCGTTTTCTGCCCCCCCCCCCCCTCCTCCTTGGGCCCTTACCTTTCCATTGTGAAACAGCCATTAATTTTTTTTTTATTTATAGAAAATGCCAAGCAAGTACAAGCATAAAAAGGGTCCAAACATGCAGTATGGCATAGAACAGCTGAAAGAGGCTGTGAGCCAAGTTTCTAATGGAGTCCTCTCTATTCGCCAAGCTTCTAGTCAATTTGGGATCCCCAAATCTACAATTCAGGATAAAGTATCTGGTGCGAGCCCGATGTATAAGAAGCCTGGCAGACCTACTGCCATTCCACTGGAAATTGAAACTAAAATAGTGGCAGCTGTCAAAGAAGCAAGTAAGAGGGGATTAGGAGTATCGCGGAAGCAATTACTCGTGCGAACCGGAGTACTGTGCCAAAGAATGGGTATCTCTGCCTTTAAAAATAAAACCCCAACTAAAGATTGGTGGAATGGCGTGAGGAAACGCCACCCTGAACTTACCTTGCGAAAGCCTGAGAAACTCGGAGCATCAAGGGCGCGGATGACTAACCCGGTAGTTGTTAACAACTACTTTGCGTGCTTGGGCAATGTTCTTGACGAACTTTGTCTGAAAGAGAAGCCTGCCCAAGTCTGGAATTGCGATGAAACCAGCAAAACATTTCAACACAGTCCGACAAGAGTAATTGCCGATAAAGCTGCGAGAAACACGGTGGGCAAGGTGGCAGACAACCGAGACAACATAACAATAATGGCATGTGTAAATGCCAATGGAGGAAAAATGCCCCCCCCCCATGTTCGTTGCAAAGGGTAAAACCTCTGTATGCTTGAGGTGCTTTCGCACAGAAGACGGGCCTACAGGATCAGAGTGGACATACCAAACTAATGGCTGGATGAATGACGAGCTAGGAGAACTGTGGTTTGAGGAAGTATTCCTCAAGAATTGCGGAGAAGAGCGACCCCAAATACTCATCCTTGACGGTCATTCGTCGCACGATACCCTTGCGATACTTATGTGTGCAATGGAAAACAACATAACTTTGTTATCTCTACCGCCGCATACTACACATATGCTTCAACCACTGGATAAGTCAGTCTTTGGCCCTTTGAACGCGGCCTACAATGCATCATGTTTGGAGTTCACATCGGAAACTCCGCTAAATGTTGTGAACAAATGGACTTTCCCTTCTCTGTTTTCAAAGGCATGGGATAGAGCTCTTACCTCGGATAATATCCGCAGTGGGTTTTCATCGTGTGGAATATATCCTTTCTCTCCTAGTGCTGTATCTACCCAGTTCTACTTGCCATCCTTGCCTACGACGTACCTTTGCCGCATACCGACGTACCTTTTCCGCCTACCGACGTATCTTTGCCAAGTACAGTCACTTCTCAAGATGCTATTGATGGTCCTTCAGAAGAAGTGCAAGTTACCACGGATGAGGCCTCTGTGTCTACACTGGAACCATGTGCCACTCCAATAGTGGAGTCAACAACAGTCCCAACGATTATGACAGCAGACGTTCCTCCAGAAATTGAGGATCCACTTCTCCTCCTAGACCTCATCACTAATGGCAAACTAGACATTTGCACAGAGCAGGTGTCTGAAGTCGGGGATAACTATTCAAGCTTGTGGAATACAGAAATTACGAATTTATTTCTGCCGTCCTCCCAGGGTTAGGAAAATGAGACAGTAAGAAAACAAAAACGCGTGACTTCTCATAGACTCCTAACGAGTGAAGACATAATTAGAGAAAAATGGGAGGCGGAAAGGAAGAGAATGGAAAGAGAACTGTTGAAAGAGAAAAGAAAAATCAAAAGAGAAGAAAAGGCGGCAAACGCAAAGGAATCTAAAAAATAATAAACTGCGTTATGAATATCTAACACTGTTAGAAATTTGTAATGTTTCTGTTACGTTTCCTATGATGAGCTTTTCAAAAATGGAAGAATCCTTTGCTATTATATTGTTGTTACTATTCTATGGCTGAAACATCGTCGACTGTGACGTAAAACAACAAATCAGCTCAACAAAACAGCATGGTCATTGTGGATATTAAACTAAGAAGGAGACACTAATTACCAACACGAATATACAAAACGAGACTTCTGCTAAGATATACTAGTATACATCATTTTAAATCGGATTTAATTAGTAATATGGACCATATGCACATTTCGGGTAATGAACCCTCATCAGTGATCCTTAGCTAAAGAAAGTAGTTTAAAAAATGAAAAGTGATGACACAAAAGTGTAAAAACAAGCTAAGCCAAAAAGGATGGCGAAAAAAACCCACAAAATTGCAATTTCAGTCAATTTAATTTTTTTTTTAAAACGAACCTTTTCCCCCTCTAAACCGTCTACCACAGTATACCGTATTTAGACTATCGGTGTTATCAGTGATAATTCACCGATCATTTAGTTAACTACAGTCACTGCTGTCAGCATCAAGACCATTGGTCCAGCAGTTATTGGTATTTTAAGTGCCAGTTGTATTATTAACATAGACTCATCTCGTTTACAAAGCATAATTTGTGATGCATATGTGATACACCATCACGTGGCAAAATCAGACAGGAATCAAGCCTGCTGCTACCTATAGAGGGTCACGACGCCGACTTGTATTCTGTACCTAACTGTCACAGCATTGTTGGATATCTTTCTCAGTTGAATGATGAAGTCCACATGCAAGTATGTGACAAATTTGCCCTATATTTTCGGAGATGTATACATTGTAATAATTTGATCAATCACGAGTACATGTATAAACAGAAGACTCCAATTTCTGTACATATGTTCCTGGTTCTCCGTAGTATGAATTATTTACTATAGTTCGCTGAATGACAGTCAGTTTCACGGGATATTGCGCTGGTTTGGCTCTTAAAAACATTTTTTATCTACTGACTTTATTGAAATATTTTGTTTCCTTTTTATCTGTATCTCGTGTCCGGATTTAAACGCCTGCGTCCGGAATATCCCTCCTTGACCGTACGACACTTATTTTACTTTTTTAGAATGAAACATAACTTTTGGCCAATGACAACGATGGTTACATCAAGCCTTCATGATGGGTTATAGGCCGTTTCAAAAGAACAGTCATAAAGAGGTTTGGTGGACGTTTATTACACAATTCAAAACGTATTCAATAAAAGTGTCCGGAATTACCCGCACTGCCCTACCTGATACTTGAATTATATTCATCGTATACTATTTCTGAAAGTTTAGTTTGCAGTTCACAAGATGAACACCAGTCACCAGAATAACAAATCTCTTGTGAGTCACACAAATTTGTCAAGACGACAAGAGTCAATTCCTCAATACATTTAAGATTTATTATTATAATTTCATGATGTAACAGTTCTTTTATTCTAACTCATTAGTTATCTGTAAAGAATGGCCTATTACCAAATACATGCATGTCTTGTAAATTGTCAACAGTCAAATTTTAAAATATTTTTACATCTTCAAATTCAGCTGTAAGAAAATGTATATTGCTAATGTAGATATATTCATGCATGGTATATATTTATTTGTGTATTTACTTACACTTCCAAGTTAAGGAGAGTTTGTTCTGTAGTTACTGGAATGTGTTTGCAGATAAATTTTTAAATCTATTAAGGTGCATATATTCTATGTAAATGCAAATGTAAATATAAATTTCAAAGTATGCAACCAAATGAAAAACTAGCAATTCTTAATACATGTATGAATACACACATAAACCTATATGACTTTAAATGACTACAACAATGTGAAGAGTTATCATGAGTGATTTTCATCTCTCATTTATTTTTCAGATTAATGACACTTTTGTATATATTAGAGCTTTCTGTATGGCATCATTTAAGAAGCAGAGGTATCAAGTATTCCTGTGTTTCTCTCAGAAAGAGCATCTTGAGTTTGCTTACTGCCAGTGTTCCATCGGGTAAATAATCATCATGATAAGTGTGAAAATATAGCTTTCATTAATTAAAGCAAATAAAGACACAATATTTCAATGTTACTTATTATGTCCACAGAATGATATATTGGCATCTACTGTTTGGCCTTTTTGTATGGAACTATGAACATTCAATGTCATACCTTTGTACTTAACTTACATATACAGTAAAAAATAAGTTTTATTTACAACTCTATAAAAGAACAGCCTGTATATATTGGACTCATGTCGTGATCTCAAAGTAGCATTTTGTGCGTAAACTGAACTTGTATATAAGGGGAAACCTGTAACTAAAGGACACCTACCTTCAGTCACTCTGATGTCCTTAGGTTAGGGTTTTATTGTTATGTAAATATCAATATCTGAATGTTTTTATTTGAATTTCAGGTTAGGCCAATCCTGCAGCCTTGTTGGTGCTTTGCTGTTTGCCCTTCATGCGTTAGGTAAAAGCAAGCCATACCTGGGTGAAAGCTGTACATCTCATTCCTGTCAGTGGAATGTACCAAGAGCTATGAAACTAAGAGCTACGCCACTATCGTAGTGGAACCTGCAAAAACCAAATGTAGCAAGCAGCATAGAGGGTGATGACATCAAGAAGCCATTAGAATTTGACCCTCGACACCCATCCCAAAGAGAGTTCGACTATAGGAATGGTCTCCTCTTTCTGCAGGAATTGCATCAGGCTATTCCCAACACAGGTTATATATTACAGAGTCTTGTCTAGAGATTGATGGGAACCAAATTCAAATCCTTTTTCAACTGCTCTTCCATTAACACAATGCCAGTGTGCTCCTTAATATTATTAACAACTACTCAATTGTGTTATACCTGTAGATACATTTATTAATAATATTGATAATATAATCAGTTTAGTAAGCCTTTTTTAAATAACATGGCAGGCATGGGGCAGCTTTGGAATATTCCAGACGTTGCTCCAGAAGCTGTTGAAGAGGAAGTGGTCCAGACTTCTATAGATCCCCAGGAAAGCAATATGTAGTTGTTGGTCTTTTGTGAAGAGAACTGTAAGTAAAATTTAGATAATTGTTTTATTGAAAAAATTCATTTTGATGCTTCTTTTGTTTCAGAAATGATGCCACTTCTACAAAGCTTCTTTTACAAACATATTTTTGCACATGATAATTATTAATGTTTTGTTTTCTGTGCTTAATTGTACAGCATTGAGCAGATTTTCTTTTATTTCCAGACTTCAAGGCATTTATTTCTGGCATAAAGGGCAAGAATTCAACGGCTTTAAATATGAAGATAAGCACTTTCTGCGCAACATGCAGCATTGAGCAGAATTTCCTTTAATTTCCAGATTTTAAGGCATTTATTTCTGGTGTACAGGGCAGGAGTTCTCAAAGCAGGCGACAAAGAGTGGGGTGGCACCCATGATACCCCTGCCACAGAGCAGCTAATACGGAGTAAACTCTCTGGGGGACCTGTGGCCATTTGAACTCAGAATTGTACATTATGGATTGTTAACATAACCTCCATTAGCTTTTTATAATTAATAAGTAATGTAACAATTTCAGTATGTAATACATACCGGTATGTTTTGTTAAATTACTTTTTCAGATGAAAGTGTCCTCATCCGTTCGTCGCGAGTCGTTGCACTACCCCGCCAGTATACCATCATCTTAGTCTTGGTTGAAAGATACCTAAAATATAAAAAAAATAGGGGTATATTGTATTTCATGTAACAATGTGTAATACAAGGAACTTATATGAAAGTAAATTCATTCTTGTGACTGTGGCTGAACATCTGCTTCGTTAGTCCGGGTTGAATCATGAATGTGAACATTTCACAAAAATATATAACCAATGTATGTTGCAATTAATTCAAAGACTGCGTAAAGAGTCACAAGAACAAATTGAATTTAATATTATTTAAATATATATTAAGTATCACTATTGCATAGTAAACATCATGTAATTAATAATATCTTTTTCACATACTTGAATAAACATAATAATGCAGCAAAGGTCGGCATTCCTGTGTAAAACTTCATCATGGCATCGTTGTCTCTTATCTTGTCTACACTCCATCGATGATGATTTAACTCTGCTTTCACTCTCTGTAGTTCTTCTCAGAGTTGCTGATTTTCTAATAGCAGCGGATTGGGTTCACACTGTATCCCTTGGTCTTAATAAAAAAGATTACAAGAATAATTGTTACATTACTGATATCTATCTATATCATTTACTTTCACATGTAATACACATTTTGATAGATTGTTAAAAAAAAAAAATTAAATTCATTCCTGTAGTGCAAATGTAAAATTTATATATAATCTCTTATACTGCAAAAGTGTTGACCATGCATTTAATGTAGGTGTGGCCTGGAGGTAGATGAGATCTTTAAAATTGATATCAAGAGCCACAGTAGGTGTGGCATATTATAGACCTCTGATAGCTTTGGGTGGGTTATTTGCATTTATGTGTCATGCATCAGTCAGATGCAGTTATCATATAATGAAACAAGCAAATTAATGATGTAAACACACCTTGGTAGGTAACCCTGGTGTCTATATCGTCAAAATGAAGTATAACGCTCAATGGAACATCAAAGATAACTGCTTGCTACTGGCCTCATATTCACTCTGCTTCTTCTCTGCTTCATCAAAAACCTAAAAATAATGTTAGAATATTAAAATTAAGAGATAATAATCAGGCAGGGTGAACAATTAATTTTTCAGGAGTCTCGAGAGAGATTCAGCATGGTAACACTCGACAATGTATTTTCATACACATTTAGTACATTGTGCACTCCATCAGCTCTCTGTTCCGTATCAACATGAAGCAGTGAGCCTGAGGGATCTTTTACAGACCACATCTCCTGTGAGGTATGTAATGTCATTGGACCTCGGTTGCACTGGCGGATCCTGCTCCCCCTTTGCAAGGCAGTAAAGGGTCAAATTTAGCCAATTTTGACAGAAAATTGTCAAAATACAGGGATTTTGAACCAATTTTGGGTCACTGCCAGGGGGGGGGGGGATTGCCATCTGCATTCTCAACTAAATCCGCTACTGGCTTTTAAATGGTGTCATTATAAAGACTGACAACAGCAAGACCTGAGACTAAGCAGGGTTCAAAGCACTACCACCAAGTCTTGCCAGCTTTAAATTATCAGTACACAAATTATGTCATCAGATTGCACGCTTGCACCGTTTTCCGGTCAAAACTGTGTTTAAACTATAATGCCATTAATGGTGCATTCATTTCACAAACACATGTATAGTAAGTTGAGTAATAGAACTCCATTATTAGGCATTTAGATATTATTTTACTTTTTTTTTTTTTTTTTTTTTTTTTTTTATTGAATATATATATACACATACTAAACACACAAAATTCACAACAAATCGATGACAACAATGACAGACAGTAGACAAGACAGCAGACATATTTTACTCTCGCATACACACACATACACACTCAAGTTCGATTAGGAATCATAATTATAAAAGTCCTAAGTAGCTTTATATAAATTCTATGGATATAGAATAGGATGTACATTTACATGTATACAAAATATAATTGTATGTCATAGATAAACAGAGTATCATATATGTACATGTATTTAACACATTTGAAATGATAAATGTGAATAAAAGTGGGTATAGGATATACATATATATACCTACACATATACACACATAGATACATATATATTTATATATAGATACATACACATACACTAATATATTGAACATATATAAAGGTAGATTTAAGAGAGGAAGAAATCCTTCCATATACACCATCGCCTATTAAATTCTTCTTGACCTCCTTTGCCATAATAGATATACTTTTCACTGTTGTAATAACTTGAGAGATATTGTTTAAATCCATAAAAATTTATGTTGGTACATTGTCTTGATTTTGAATATATGTAATATTTTAAAAGTAAGACAATTAAGTTTAGTGTTTTGAATTTAATTTGATGGATTCCAAAAATTATGTTGGATGGTGTGATATAGATATTAGCATTTACATTGTCTCTAATCCAGTTATTCAATTCAAACCACATAGCTCTTATAGGGTTACAATAGATAAATAGATGAGTAATAGATTCCACTTCAGTTTTACATATATTGCACAATGAGGAATCCTTAATTCTAATAGTATGCAATAATTTATTTGTTGCTAATATTCTATGAATTATTCTGACCTGAAACCATCTCAACTTTGTATCTTTAGTAATTATAAAAGGATTTAGAAATGTTTGTTTCCAGAAATTAATGTGTAGATTTATTAGGTTTAACCCAGGATCATTTTCCCACCTTAGTTCACATTTTGGTTTTTTATATTTTGATTTAATAAAAATTTCATAGATATCCTTGCAGCCTTTTTCAGATGCCAAAATAATTTTCAGATATGAAGGCATGCAAGGGAAACTGATTTTTGGGGGATTATCATTTAGGATTGGCCACATTTTAAGTATTGATTTAACCAAACCGAAGTAGGTTGTAAAAGGTAAATTTACCGAGAATTCAGTGCAAATATTTTGATGAGGGAATATTTCTCCATCACGTTTTAGTAAATCCTGGACAAAAAGGAAGCCTTTTTTATAGAGAACATTTATGAAGATAGATTTATTGTTGATTTTTATTAGTGGGTTGTACCACAGAGGGGAAAGCAGAATTTCATCTATATTGTGTGGAGTTAATTTTGTTTGAAATTCAATGAGATTGGTTAAAACTTCCTTCCAAAAAGGATTCACAGTATTCTGAATCATTTTTATTATAAAATCAATGCCAAAATGTGATATGGATTTCATATCACTATTCACTATTGAACTTAATACACGAGTCCAAGTACAATAAGAGTGGAAAGACCTTCGAATCCAAGTAATTTTTAATGATTTAATGAAAATTTCTAAATCAATCATTCTGCATCCCCCCTGTTGGTAATCTTGAATAATGCAATTTCTAGAGATTCTGTCTTTTTTTATTGTTCCAGATAAAATTGTAGAACATACTTTGGAGATGTATAACAATTTTAGTTGATGGTTTTGGCAAAGATATAAAAAGATGTGTTAATTTGGGTAAGAGAATAGATTTTACAACTGTAATTTTCCCTAAAACAGTGATATTTCTTTTTGACCAAGACTTCATATCTTTAATTATGAATTGTATTCTCTCATCAAAATTACGCTTTTCAATATTTTCTAAATTGGCAGTGAAATTGATGCCTAGAACATTAAAAGGGTTACTTGTCCAATTAAGGTTTGTGTCAGCACACATATTGTCATTGGAATTACATTTGGAGCCAATCCAGATAGCTTTTGTTTTATTGATATTTGGTTTGAGGCCAGAATATTTTGAGAATTGGAAAAGTAGATCTAAAGCACTTTTAAGACATTTCTCAGTGCCATCAAGAAATAGTGCTGTATCATCTGCATATTGTAGAAGACACACATTATGAGATCCAATATTGATACCTTTAATATATTTATTTTGGCGGATAAGTATACCCATAATCTCTACACACATGAGAAAAATATACGGTGAAACAGGATCGCCTTGACGACAGCCGCGCCCTATTTTAAAAAATTTTGAGAATGTACCGTTTTGCAGAACACAAAGTGAGGCATCAGTGTAAAGGACCTTTATCCATTTTATAAGATTTGGGCCAAAGTTGAAGAAATTGAGAGCTTTGTACATAAATTTCCAAGAAACAGAGTCAAAAGCTTTCTCAAAATCGATTAGAAGAAGCATACCAGGAATATTGTTTTCCTTAGCATAGTGTAAGGTGTCATATATTAAACGGGTATTTTCCCCAATAAACCTGCCTTTAAGAAAGCCTCTTTGATTTTCATGTATCAGAAAATCAAGCACAGATTTTATTCTATTGGCTATACATGATGATAAAATTTTATAAGATACATTTAAAAGGGAAATAGGGCGCCAGTTCTTTAAAAATTCTCTAGGCTTGTTGCCTTTAGGTAAAATTGATATAATTCCCTGTTTTTGTGTTTGTGACAGATTTCCAATGTCAAAAGCTAAATTAATTGATTTAATGTAATATGTTGAAATGTCACGCCAATTATATTATTTTACTTTTATTAATGAAAAATAAAATGATCAGCTGCTATTGCGAAACACTGTCATTTAAAACTGACATGACATTTGTTTGTTCTTCTCTCTATCCATGACCTAGTTTCGTTTCGCATTTTTGCGACTGAAATTATAGAAGTTTCAGTAACTTTTACAAGAACTATTACTTTTATGTAAGTTTTACCTTCAGTAAATTTCTTCTTGAGGTCCTATCTTCCCTCTGTCTGTCAGTTGTCATGTCTTTGTAGCTGAAAGTAGTCGGTGCAACGTCGTCTCGACGTCACTGTGCCATCCTCCCTCGAAATGCTCGGAACAGATCCTGGTATTCTCGTTTGGTATGAAGTCTGTGCGATTGACGGCTCTAATCTATATATAGTCTTCTATTGTGTGATTTTCTTCGGAAACCAGTAAAACTTCAGTCCTCTCGCTTTGGTCGTCGTATTATTTTCATTAGAGCAGCGATATATACACCAATGTTTCACCATCTTGAATCGTAGTCAAAAGCCTGAAAAGGGCGCCAAAGGGGAAATTTGCAACTTACAACTGATTTGTCAAGGTGATGACATGTTGAAAGCTCTATTTTAATTTATTCTTCAATATCAAATTTATCGATAACAACAAATGTCCACATCCAAAACTCATCCTAAATATATTAATTTGTCCTTTAAAGATTGCTATTTTGGTATGGTTTATATAGCGCCCCAAGCGGTTACTCCCCCCCGGAAGCGTTTATGCGCAGGCGCGAGAATTAGTGCGAAAGGGTCAGCGCGCCTGCGCGAAATTCCCTTATACAAGTCCATAAATACTAACAAAAAAAAAGTAATTCTTTCTTACTACCTTTTTAGAGTTCATAATCTGAAAGTTAGCTCTAGTCTAGAAATTTAAAATGAAAGATACAGCGCGCCTGTGCGAAATTTCCCCGTCACTGTGTCCATGTCTCTGAAGAATATAAATGGATTAAAGTAGTCAAATATTCCGCGCTTGTCTTTCTTGTTGTGGAAATCTTCATTCTGAAAACCAGTTTTATACTACCAAAGTGGATTCAGAAATTATTGGAAAGTCCCCTATCTATTCTGAGTAAACTAGGAAGAAAGAGAAATAACATTATAATTTTATTTAAAAAAATTACCTTCGTTTGTAAGTATGATCAGGCAAACCACACAAGAAATTCAAGCCATATTTCAGTCATATATTAAATTAACAGGGTCAAAACTTCGTTGAAATTTCCAGTAGCCAAGTGGGCCCCTAGATCATAAACTTTAGGGGCCCACACAGAAAACTACGAGCCCACAATAAATTCAAACAATTTTCTATATTAAATTTAATGTATTGATAACATAATAACATTTTATTTTCATTTAATTAATTGAATCTCCCTCTCTATTTCTTTGAGAATTTCCTGTTCTTCTTCATCTTCACTTTCTTCAATCTCCTCTCTTCCTTCACTTCTCTCTATCTCCTCACTTCTCTCTATCTCTTCACTTCTTTCAATCTCCTCACTTTTATCGCCACATTGTTTATCAGATAACTCTTGTTGACTTTGATTTCACACTCAAATAAACTCTTATATGTAATGATAAGCAGTAGTAAAAGAAATAACGCAAAAACTCTTTGCCGCAAATTTTCGGCCTCCTGGACTGAGTTTTACTAAATGTTGTAAGTCCAAACGTAGACATAGACGTAAACTTTCCGTCTTATATTATGTGAACGTCAATTGAAGTTTTCTTGAAGTCTATGTTCACACGTATTTACATTAGTAAATGTTGTAAAAGGTGTACGTTACTTTTGGAACTCTTTAGGGAGGAGACAAATATTTCTTAGTAAAGTTTATAGAGACCTACGTATACGTTTGGGCTTACGACCTTTAATAAAACTCTCCCCTGGCCTTTATCAAGCAATAGTTAGAATAGCACAGTAGAATACTTAAAGATAAATATAGTAGAATAGTACTGTACTATCCTAACTATTGCTTGATAAAGGCCAGGAGGCCAAAAATTTGCGTCAAAGAGTGTTTGTGTTATTTCTTTTATATGTGATCATTGTTTACTTATATGCAAGCGTCTAAATGACAGACTTGGACTAAATATAATAAAAATAAAAAAACCGAACAGAATACAGATTCGAATTTTGCCGGTAGCCATGTGGTCGATCAGTTTGGAGAATTCGGTGGCTCACAGTCAGAATTTGGTCGCATTGGCGAGTGGGCGAGTAGGAAGTTGTGACCCTGTATATCTGTTTTTGTTGGGCACTTGGACAAGCTGCAAGTCAGACTGTTAGAGACATAACTACAAAAAATAGACTTATTTAGTGATTAGTTTCATTTTGCTTACAACCAAGACCTAGACATGAGCAAAGATAAATTGCTTATAATCACATTTGTTTGTTCAGAATGTGAAGAATTATAAAACTTACACTTTAATACTATTACTGTACTTATTAATGCATATATAATGGGACTATTTCACTGTACCCATCCGTTTTGAGTTTTACATATTGCAGCATTCTTTTATGAGTAAAGGCGGGAGAGATTCTGAATGCATGAGGGGGTATGGCTTTGGTTTTATCCTAGGCCATAATGCAATTTTTCAGTAATTTTTTACAAATCCTATATTGAATATTTTGAAATCCACATTTGAATTCAATGAAGAAGTATACATAGATTATATATATTTCATTATTTTCTCATTTGAGATACTGGTAATAATCATGGTAAAACTAAAGATTAAAAAATAAGATTTGACTTAGAAATTGAAGATAAATCCCAAGGAGTATACCTCATAACAAATCACTAATCTTGATCATCTAAGCATTTGTGAAAATTCCCCGTTAGTATGAAGTGATGGTGTTGATGCTGTTGTAACAAATCATAGATGTTTCGGTACCACTACAAGGGCGTCTCGGTAGAAGGATACCTGGGTACATAAAGTGAGACTTTCGGTACAAATAGGAAAGATTTCTAACTCTAAAATAATCTTTATACATATTAATTCATTTTGATTGATAAAGTTGTAACCAGGTAAACTGGAACAACCTCATCATCATGTATATCAAAATGACCAATAGGCTATTTACAAGCAATCTGATTAAAACCATATCTTTATTCCGCTTCTCTATTTTGTTCCATTGCATATAAAGTTTTGGTGAAACCCCGTAAGGGTTCACGTTCTGGTTACCTCTGATGACGTCTCAGTCAACGAAACTGCTATTTTCCATAGCCAGTCAGTGACTCGGCTAGACACGTGATAGTGATGCAATATGTAACAAACACTGTTCAAAAACTACCTTATGGGTCATGCACGCTGTGGATGTTAATTCCATTCCTAAGATTTTGTAGCTGATCCACTGATTGGCTGAAAATCAGAGGTCACCAGAACGTGAACCCTTACAGGGTTTTTAACCATATCTTTATACGCAATTGAACAAATATAGAAGCAGAATAAAGATGTGGTTTTAATTAGATTGATTTTCAAGTAATAGGAAAGGACCGTTAACCGTCTGACTACGGACAACTGATTGTGACATCATGTACCCAAAGCCCTTGATTTATGTACAGATATACATGTATCCTTGTACCGAAATTTCCAGATACCATTGTAACAGTACCAAGAGGACAACCTCTCATTTGAGAGACATTGAGACAATCACTCATATGCTTAACAATCTCTGCTTACATTATTCAATTCCAAGTATTAATCAAAGCCTGAAAAGTGAGTTGCGTTACATAGTTTACAAAAGAAGTTGACCATTTTAATTTACTGTTTTTAAAGGTTGTAATTGCAACATAGATTTCTTCCTTTTCTTGTTTGGTATCGTATCAATATAAGTATGGGCCCTTTACGTTAACTGTGGTACTGAAATTTTGAGTGGCAAAATGACATAAGACACAATCAATGCGTTAAATAGATTAACTGAAATAACACCTTATTATTGGAGTGACATGGGTAATCACCAGAATGAAGCCTTTTTGGGTGTTTCTTTGTATATGAATGTATATCTTTATCTCAGTTATACTTATATTCTGTCTTATAAAAACTTACAAAATTTTACAAGGCACAAATTTTCTCTGACTGCTAACATTAAATGAATATATTAAACTTGATTACTAGAATCTTTCATCAGTTCTGGATCCTGGATTTTTGTCAGATGGATCCAGTAAATCTAAATATTTTTAACCCCCCCCCCCCCCAAAACAGGAAAGAAATAAGGACAGCATCCAGCAAAAGGGGTTGGTTGCTGTACGGGGCTGTTCGATATCAAACTAGCATGAGCAACTTGAAATTGGAGGTTTTTATCTATATGTGTTGATTTGAATAAATTCTAGTGTACTTTATCATGTTACTTATGTCAATACAAATGGTGCCAAAAAGAGTTAATACTGTTATCCTCTATGAGCAAATCAGGCCCAGTTGGAAATGGGGATCCTGACCCTATTTGAATTTATCTATTATACTCTTCAAAGAAAAAGGACATAAAGGTATATAACTAGCACAAATGTATGTTAAAAAAGAGGGAGCAAAGCTTTAAAATGAGAGAAAGACAGAGATATGACTCAGCTGAATGACAAATCTACAACACAACTTGAAATATTTGTGAAAAAAAGTTTAATAATTTTCATATTATTCAAATGGGGGCACGTTTGGTGTAGTGGTTAAAGTGTTTGTCTTGCAGTGCTGACAATCCAGGTTAGACTCCCGGGTTGCACCGCTATGTTTAAAAGGTTGGTTACCTCCTGCTTCCATGTCACGATATAACTAAAAAATTGTTGAAAGCAATGTAAAACACCAATCAACCAACCATTATTCAAATGAAACCACATGTACTAGATAAATATATATCATTTGTATTTATAAGGGAGACATATACCCATAAATGTTAATAAGTTGTTGTCATCTGCCATAATTACTAAACAGCAGGCTACATGTAAAACACCACAGAATGGCAAAGATTCATCTTACTAGGCACTTTTCATTCTCTTAATATTCTTGTTGCAAAAGCTGTATTTGATTCTGAAAATTTTTCTGATTCTGCAACACTACCATGTCTACATTTCTTTTTCTAACTAATACCTCATCTAATAGATAGTTTTCTCTGAGTCAAAATTAATTGGAGTTATCTCCCGTAGTCAGCCATGTTTTGGGTCAAAGAAGAGATTTTCATTCATAGTATCAAAACCTTTGTGTGGAGAGGGTTTTCATAATTTTGCAACAAAATTAACAAGTTTGAAATACATTATATCTAAATATTTATTGGTTTGTAAGCAATTTATATTTTAAAAAATGATTTTAAAGAAATTCAGTCTGTATCTATGTTGATTAAAGCACAAAACTTCACATTCTGATCCACAAAATGGCTGACAGCAGGAGATAATGCCTGTGAATTTTCTCTTAGTGAAAACTATCTATTCTTACAAGAACTACCGTAGTCAGTATGCACCACTTATACCTTAATGGCACCTGATCTCATCTTTGGTTCTTCCAGGGGTCAGTGATAGCCTATACATGTATCTCTATTTCGTCTAGATAATGGATTTTCCTTATTGATAACCACTCAGTATCTTAGCACTTTACTTGGAAATGATCAGTATGATGTACATAGAGGTGTATAAATTGTTGATTTAATGAAATCTTTATGATGGAGATAGAATATTTTTCAGGTTCACATTAAATTTAGAAAATGGAGGAAGTAAAACAGTTGTTGCGATCTGTGCTAATGAGTAGCAAAGAAGGGGTGCCAGTTCATGTTTTACAAAGTAAGTTGGTTCCTTGATTGTTCCTTGTTTGAAAAGTCGCCTACAAGTTTTAGCATTATCACTGGAGTAGAATACTGTGAGACAGCAGTGTTGGAAATTTCTGTCTTACACTTTGTATTACTATGCTATAAATGGTATACTTATAAAATGTAAACAAATACGGTCTGTAGTATTTTGTGATACTGTATGAGATTATTAAATGTATTGTTATTGTTCACTTTTGGTCAAGCATTTGAACCTTTAAAGAGATATCTTTATTATTCGTGTTGACATTATTTAACGTGATTTGTACAGAAACTCTAATTTCTTTGTTTACACAATAGTGTAAACCACTTTGAATTTTCCTGTCAATGTATTGATTTTTAAAATCAGATTCAAAATTAGCGATATGTCTCTCCCAGAAATTTTTTGAAAAAAATTATTCAAATTGGTGCATTCTGAAGCATTCTGTCATGTTTAGACACTACAAAATTGACATGTTCATATTTTTAATCAATTTTATCAGACAATGTTTAGGTATATTCAATAATTCATGAACCTTACTCACTTAGAGCACTTCTTTTGTCTATAAAAAAACTTGCCAAAATTTGTCTATTTTTCAAATAGTAAAACATATGTTACATTATGTGGCTCTTGCAGCTATTAGATAGAATGCATAAAAGATAACATTTGTTTAAATCAATTATTCTTAATTGAAAATTTCTGATAAGGTAGTACATGTAATTACTATATAATTCAATTCTCAAAGAAATCAGTTGAGATAGAAGGCGTGTTTCACATTATATAACAAATATATATTTAATTCCTCTTATTTGCCAGAATTCAAATGTAACCAACAACCCCTTTTTATGTCATAAAATTTTTACATTAGCGAAATTAGATAAAAATTCATGATTTCACAGCAGAATCAATCTTTATTATAGATTGATCAAATAATTGCATCCAATCACAGCCCCTGATACATTGAAATAGTAGCCCCTCTTTCCCTATATCACATCAGCCAATCATGACTCTCCTTAATTACTACGCTTTGACCCTTATGACTGTAAACAAGAAGTGTAAAAAGTGCCCATATGTTACCCTGGGAACATAAGGGGAATTTCGGATTTGATTGATTTCGGTTTCTAGCGGAATATTTTTGCAAGATTTGAATTATTTTGCTCTAAAAATATTAAGAAAAAGGGATTAAGCTTGAAAATCACTTGTCGCACATTTTTACCCCTTTGTCGCATGATCGTGCTACAATGCGACAGGTTGGACAGCCCTGTCTGGTGAAGTTGAACTTTATTCTGATGTTCCTGATTCTAGTATACCGTAGATTTATAAAATATGTACTTCAAGCTCCTGACAACTCGAAATAGTCCTTTGAAATTTAACTTTTCTAGAATGAAAATTTATCATGGAAAACATTGTATGAGATTTTGAATAACATGATGGAATTTTCAAAAGAGCTGTTTTTAGAAAATTTTATGGAGCCATGGAAAATCAGAATTAGGTTTCATTTCTGTAAGAAAAAGTCCCTTGGCAAAGTTTTCATGAATCCAATGTAAATTCTTACATCTTGGTTCCTTTTTTCCATTGTAGAAGACTATACTGAAATTACCAATGAAAGCTTACCGTATAGAAAATATGGATTCAACAGTTTAGAGGATTTCATAAAGAATATGCCAGATGTAGTACGAATTGGAAGGTAAGAGTATATTTTTAGTATCCACAAAATCTCTAGGAAATGTTATATTGTACAAGTACATGTTATATATTCTTTTGCTATGAGAATCAATTTTTTTTTTGTATTCAATGACAATGCATAATGTATACGATGCATTGAACTACATTGATGAAGTATCAGAGAGTCAGACAAATATGTTCACGTGAAACATATATTCAAATTTTGATACTTAAAAGTTATTACCTTAATAAATGCATGTGATGATTCAAATATATATGCACTTTCAAGTCAAGTTCTTTATATCATGAAAATATATAGCTAGAAGGATGGTTTTGCTGTAGTATTGCTCTTGGCATTGGAAACAAGACTATATATATATATATTGTATGGTAACAATAAGTGTTAGGATAGGGTGATACCTTGAGTAATGCTGCTTGCTGTTTATACATGTATGTAGATACAGACTGTCATCTCACAACAGGAATTAGGACATTTAAATTAAAAAAAGGCCCTTAGCAATGTATATTTTGTGTTTTACACCACACCCAGATTATTGCACTTATATGATGGTGGCATCTGCCTAGTGCATTTGCTTTTTAATTTTAGCTTTTGCTATGGAAATACCGCAAGCAGTAAAGAGTCTTTTATGTGTCAACATATATCATTGTAGGGGACCTTGGTTTATACTGTCCCATCCACAGGGCAGAAAAGAAGGCAGATGATAAATAACCTTTGAAAAAAAACAACTGACAATCAGAATCATACCCAGGTCCTCATATTAGAAATACAGTGATATTCAACTGGAAAAAAACCTGCATATATGGATTTACATGCACCCCTATATTATGTTTTTCTACTACTTTACACTTTGTTTCTATGACATCTTGTTTGTATCCTAATGGCCTTGATATGTGAAATTAAAACAAAGGGAAAATATTTTCCCAGGGTTTTCGCATGAAAAGTTGAATTTGTTTTCAGAAGCAAACTCCCTGCTGTATAATACATGTATATCTCTTGTAAAATAGTTTATTTAACTTTCGATTGTTTTATTGTCTTGGCCATAGGAATAAACAAGGAGATATAATGTGTCATGCTGTAGCCAATGAGGAGACTGCTCACATACAGAGTTTGGTGTCCAAACAAAAGGGGTCTAGGAAGAAAAAACACCTTGTGGTAAAATATCTAAAATGATTTGTAGGAAACTAAGTATTAAACAGAGTATACAGAGTTCAAAACTATCATGACTTTTAAAAAATAAGAATTTTCCTATTGAAAACAATTAAAAAAGTTTGACTTCCTATTTGAAAATCAAACACATCTTTTGTTTCATCATATAGTTCATATTGTACTTGTGAAAAATGTGTGTGATTAGTTTGAAGAGGCATACCATCGTCATACAATAAAAATATTTTTTCCTGATGATATGTAAGCTCAGCCATGGTAACAGTGGTTTTCAACAATATGATTATAGTATACCTGTTGGAGCCTATGTTTATTTATTCCCATTTGAATTCACTTTTTCCACTACATCATGTATTATGATAAATAAAAAAACACCTCTTTTCTTCTCCAACATATACTACCCTGTTACAGTCCACTGAGCAACAATTAACTAAAGTAGACAACAGTGATTTTTCTACACCCAGTTTAGGTCAGAATATTGGCCCTTTCCTGTTGCTAAAATTTCCAATTTTTCCCAATTTGAGTTGTCTTTTTTCCAATAAAACTGAGTGAACTTGAAATTATTTTTGCACGAATCAGACTTTTAAATTGATACTGAAAAATAAAGGTGCAAAGTTTTACGTTTTACAAGACCTAGACAGTCACATGGTTTGAGGGGAAAAGCCCTAGTGAATCTGAAATCATGTCACATAATGCCATGAAAAGACTGCAAAAATTTTATAAACAATGTTGTTGATTTTTCCCAATTTGTTGAAGATGATAATGATTTTTCCCATTTGTAAATGTCCATGCCTCATTTGAAAAATGTAGAAAAATCATCGGTCAAATTAGATATTATAAATGACTTATTAAAGAAGCAAAGACTAAAAGAGAAAGGAGAGAGAATTCCTATAGTTTTAACTTACTCCAAACTTTACTGAATGTACAGAATATCTTAAGGAAACATAAAAAACACCATTAAATTCAGACCACATGCAATAGATTTTACTGGAACCACTGCAGTTAGCTTTTAGAGGAGATTAAAATTTATACAACACCCTTGGCACTCCAAAAACAGATAATGCTTTAAAATAAGACAAGGATAAAGGCAAAGTGGCCAAAAAGTTGTGAAAAGAGTGTTTATTTATAATACAAAGACTTCAAGAAATGACTGTACATCTGTACATCGATAGACAGAAAATTTTTTACAGTCATTTATTATAGTCTAATTACAAGGATTTCAGAATAAAACTTTTTTTTTCAAGAATAATAACATCTTTCATTTGAAACTGATGAATCAAAATTTTACACATCAGTCTTACGTTAGCCAATCAGAATCGCGATCTGATGACGGCCCTATCAATAATAGAGATAGTGTATGTATAAGATAGAAAGAAAGCATGAAATGAAAGAAAAAAGCACTAATGATTTATATATTTTATAGTATTGAATTTAAAACACTGACTTCTTATTTAGTCAGCAATCACTCAATACATAGATCTACTCATATATAGATCAAACTGGAGTTTTGTTTACCGCGGCCCCAATTATGTATTAATCAAAGAATCATTGTCTATACAGAAATAGACTAAATTTTGCTCCATACATTTGTATATGCATTATACGGTCAGTGTGGAAATAATTAAATAATTATTTGAATTTCCACGGTACTCTTGTTGTTGTGGAAGAGACTGCCAGCATGCCAAATTTTAATGTTTTCACAGTAGACAAAGTAGCTCTAAAGTAGATCTATCAGGTTTCAAGAAAACCTTGGGTATTTGTTGTGGTTATATCAAGTTTTAGAATTAAATTCAGAAATAAATTAATGTCAAAGACAAAATAAAAAAAGATTGATGTCAGAGACAAAAAAAAAAGAAAAACAAGAAAATGCTAAAGTAATAAAGGTGGCTTTGATGAGTTGAGGATTGGTCATACAAATCTGACCGTTTCTGTCTCGTCCAATGAAAATCAGTGAAACGAAAATGTAAATTAGAAGTATATGGAGATCTAGAAATATTTTTGATGCTATCTTTCTTAAGTCTATTTATAACCCTTAGCTCTCATATTACTTTCTTTAAGAATTATTTTCTTTTATTACTGAATTTTCTATTTGCTTCTAATGATGATGAAAAACTATTTATTGATCAAATGAAGATAGACTAGATAGACTTATTTAATGTTTGATATATTGATACACATAAAATATCAATAAACATGTAGGATAATAAACTAAATGTGATTCAGTTAAAAAGAGAAATTTATTCTAAAATTTTTCATTTATTTGTAGGCTCCATCCAGAAGGAAATCTCCACATTATCCCCCAAGAGTGCCCCCTGGACCTCACCCTCCCACTTTTAGGCCAAACTATGGTGACAGGCAGCCATTTCCAAAATCACCATTTCCTGGTGCCAAAACTTCTAGATCTAGATATAAAAATAAACCTAAACCTAATGTGGATTTCCAGGTTTGTATATAAGCTGTTCTGAGATGATGTACTTAAATTGTAAAGCTGTGACCAAGCTTTGCAGAACGAAAAGTTTCAAGGTCCTACAGAGATATTAATCAAATCTTTGTTCGAACTACAAGTTAATTACTTTTTGATAGAGCTCTACCACACTTCACACAAATTTCCCTCAGAACCTAAAGGAGCATCATGACCTTGACTCAAGATCATGTGACTTATTTATAGGGGCATTCTAGAAATATTGTTTTAACTTTTTGTATGGGCAATCAGTCAGTCACTTTGTGATAGAGCTTAGCAAACTTCAATAATTCGGAGAACCTAAGGTGTGTCATAACCTTAGTCATCCATGATGACAGTTTCAGTTCATATTATACCAGCATTGCCAAAAGAATGTTTTAGTTTTTATACTGCTTAGGAAAATGCACATAGTTATAGAAAGTTAGGAATGTTTTAGTTTCAAGCCTATCTTTTACTAGTCTGAATTGTTAGAAGCATAAAATTTGGGAATAAATTTTTATATGTTGTAAATTTAAACCGTGCGGCGGCTTCGCCTAGCCTACAAAGCATGCCTCATATAACATCACGCCACGGAGACAACTAATTTCAAATCATAAATTTTTATCTTATGGGGAATCAGTAATGTTTAAAAAATTTTCTGTTTTGCTTACCTTTTGCAATATTTTTACTTATCAATAACCAGTGAATATTCAGAATTCTGAAAGCGTATTTCTAATAAAACAAAATCATGTAATGTGATTGATTGATTAATATATTAAGTTAACCAATGGCATTATATGATTTTTCATTGATAGATCGGGAACATATTGTTTTTATCCTGTCTGTTTATTTGTTTGTCTGTCTGTTGTCAACTTTAACCTTGGCTATAACTTTTGAACCATGAGGGATAGAGACTTTATATTTGACATGTAAACTCAACTAATAAAGCCCTTTCAAATAACACCAAGGTTGATGACCTTTTGACCTGTGAGAATGACCTTCAAGCTAAAAATAGCATTTTGGACTTTGGTGCCACTGGGGGCATTAGTGTTTCACAAACACAGCTAAGCCGGTGTGGCCTAGTGGATAAGGTGCTCGGCTCGTGATCGAGAGGTAGCGGGTTCGACTCTTGTCCGGGGTACACTGGTGTTCTGTCTTTCGGATGAGACAGTAAAAACCGAGGTCCCGTGTACGGTAGGCGTGGCACGTAAAAGATCCTTCACTGCTTCGTGTGGGTCCGTTGCAAAGGTCTAAATTTGTATGCAATGCATCAGACAGATGCCGTCACCATATATGTGAAATAATCGTGGAGTGACATAAAACAATAATCAATCAATCAATCAACAAACACAGCTTGGTTTTTCTTAGGTTAAGGGAATGTTCACATGGAAAATGGGTGGAAATTCTGAGTTGGCTGAAAATGATTGCTTCTTGGAATTTTATCTGCATTTTGATCTAAAATCTTGGTAGTCTTGATGAAAAATCAATGTTTAGGAGAAAAAAAAATTGATTTTATTAAATATCTGTTGTTTTTTTTCTGCAATTAGAATTCAGACCTTTTTCTATACTTTGATCCAACATTATAGACTTGTTTTAGACAATTTTTGCAGACAAAACTGACAAACCAATAAGCTATGTGGGGTTTGTTGACCATACAACTGAGTGTAGTTTTCGCAAAAAGTGTATTGTATTCTCCATTTGTCAGATATATCTCTGACATGAGGGTAGCAGATGGTTTAAAATTCTTAATCCAAAACCTCCAAAAATTGTGATCATCTTCTCTTTGTAAAGTTTTTTATCTTGTATATGCCAATACATATGCCTCTTGGTAGCTTCACCCCTTCTTGTCAAGTCAGGGTTTGATTTCCAGTGGGGTCAGATGGCAAGGTCATCCAGTGTGCCAGAAGAAGGTCAGTGGTTTTCTTAGATACTTTTGTTCTGTTCCCCACTTAATACTTACCACCACAATATAGGTGAAGTAATCTGGCCATCACAATATGGATGAAATAATCTCCATTTGTCGGGAACAACAAACAAATCACATCAAACCCTGTATTAACTGTACTGATGTTTCACATTACAAATATCTATCAACTTGCATCAATTGATGTCTGTTTCAACTTTGTTAAAAGTATGAAATTTTATTGAATAAATCATACTTTTGTGCAGGTGGTTGTCAATGTCCAAGCTAATAAATCATACTTTTGTGCAGGTGGTTGTCAATGTCCAAGCTAATAATTCATACTTTTGTGCAGGTGGTTGTCAATGTCCAAGCTAATAAATCATACTTTTGTGCAGGTGGTTGTCAATGTCCAAGCTAATAATTCATACTTTTGTGCAGGTGGTTGTCAATGTCCAAGTTAATAATTCATACTTTTGTGCAGGTGGTTGTCAATGTCCAAGCTAATAATTCATACTTTTGTGCAGGTGGTTGTCAATGTCCAAGCTAATAAATCATACTTTTGTGCAGGTGGTTGTCAATGTCCAAGCTAATAATTCCAAGCGAATGGTACGATATAGTGGTCCAGACAGAGCTTTGAGTGCTGCAATGAATGCAGCAAACACAGAGCGGAAAACAGAAGTAAGGATGAGTATAAAGCTGACAACAAGTTTTATAGAAATGTTATTAAGTATAGGGTAAAAATGATTTAACTCCTAGTGATGCATCTGTTGTCAGAATTTTCAACTTTTTCTTCAGAAGTGTTGAAGGGATTTTGATTAAAGTTTCCTTAGCTTTCTGTCATGATGGGTCATGACATCAGTAGGTAACCAGCCTGTGAAACTTGCTTTGAGCAGAATTCTTTATAACAATTATGATATTTAACGTAGAATCAATCAAAAACCAACTTGCATTATAAAGTTTATTTGAATTGAAAATGAAATATCTCTATGAAAAATGGTTTTAAAATTTCTATAGGCATGCCTTACTAAGGAACTGTAATAAAAATATGCATATGTGCAATAAACATATCCTGTTTTGTTTCATTGTCTTTTATAGTTAGAAACAGTTAAATTTGGTCACAGATATGAGGTCCCTCCAAGATTCCGAAATAAAGGGAAAGAGAACCTGCCTCAGGATAGATCTAGTGGGGACTCTGCTGCAGGTATTACATGATTCTTATGAGAGGAACAGGTT
This sequence comes from Pteria penguin, assembly GCA_035048485.1. Taxonomy (NCBI): domain Eukaryota; kingdom Metazoa; phylum Mollusca; class Bivalvia; order Pterioida; family Pteriidae; genus Pteria; species Pteria penguin. The sequence continues at coordinate 46,259,519 of CM068586.1, read as the reverse complement.
CACTAACTCCCCCCACTTCCAGTCAAGTGATTTTTGCAAATAATGAAAATTCCTCTAAGATATTTTTATTTGTATTTTTCTTTTTATGAATATCTGCTAAATGACACATGAAAAAGTTTTTCATCAAATAGTGATATATCATGTCTGTATGACAATATAAATATGTACCAAATTGGCAAAGATGTGCAAAATGGTCAAAGAAATGCTAAATTTTGAATTTTCTTTGACAATTTTATGTATAGTGCAAGCTTATCTTAATATTGTTTTATGCTTGACTTGTTTGATGTTTCTCAAACTACTTGTGAAAAAAATATCACCTTGGCTCTTGCATGTCAAAATTTAAGAATATGTTCTGTTTTTGCTGATTTGTCAAAGATACCAATTTTCAGGGATATCGGGTTGATTTTGTTTCCTTACTAAAGTAACAGATCTATATACATGTATAAAATGGGTATTCTGATAGGTAACATATAAAAGTGTTATTTGAGGAGCAAACAATTATTTCTGATTAGTTACATTTAGACTGATTTAAAAGAAGATTATTGAACCTAGTCCTTTATAAATTCTCTTATATTATTTAGGTATCTTACTTTCAGTATAAGAAATCACAGAGTTTAATATCGGAATTTCACACCTTGCACTTTTACTACTATTTCTTTAAGTCAATATATTTCTTGTCAATCAAACCTTTTTCCAACATTCACATGAACATATTTAATGAAGAGTAGACCTTCTATAGAATCAAATCATATTTTTTATTAAATATCTAAATTCCAAAAATGGTTTTGTGAAGAAACCTATCAGCAACTATTAAATTTTTTTATGAGTTACCTTCCTTTTGATTATTATACGCCCGTCCAATAGACGGGACGTATTATGTTATGGTGCTGTCCGTGCGTCTGTCTGTGCATCCGTCTGTCCATCCGTCTGTCAGTCTAGCCCTTGGACTTATAAATTTCAAGATTTTTTCAGAAATTCATTAAAAATCTATTTTATGTCAAAACATTATGAAATTTATCATGAAACAAGTAAAATGTACCAAATATCTCATATGTTACGGGTTTTAATATCTTTTTCTTTATTTTTGAGAAATTTATGATTTTAGGGGGGGGGGGGGGGTTGGGGTTGACCATATGTCCTAGGTCATGTTTTCCAGACTTTCTTTTGCCGTCTTTCAAGATATTGAGTTGAAATATGATATATAGGCTTATTCGAAGCGGCATCAGTACCAGTTCGAGTTTTGTTACGATTGACATAATTTTGACGGATTTATGGCCCTTGGATTTTGTTTTGAAAATTCATTAAAAATCTAATTTTTGTAAAAACTTTATGAAATTTATCATGAAACAAGTAAAATGTACCAACCTCCACATATTATACAGGTATTGATATCTTTTTCTTCATTTTTGAGAAATTTATAATTTTAGAAGGGGGGGGGGGCTAGTTCTAAAAAATTTTCAAGTTTTTTTTTGCAGGTCAATTTCCAAGATGGGTTGCATAGGACCATTTCTGCAGGAGATATTGCCTTTGGACTTATTCCTATGATAAAATGCTATGAAACGCAATTAACTTCAGTATACGTCAGATGTTTTTCATGAAAATCATGCCAAATGCGAATTGATCCTGTCCCAATTAAGCGACGGGCGTATTATGCCACGCTAGGCGTTGCTCTTGTTTAACTAATCTTATGATTGATGTGTAAAGAAAAATGTTAAAGTATCACTTAAAATTACAAAGCTGATTTCTAGAAAGCAGAATCATTTTAAAAGACTTGTTCATTGTTTTAATGTAAGAAAAACACATGTATGTTGTTTTAATGTATGTGTGATTTTTGAAAAAAAAATCTACAAGAGTTTTATTTCTTTGGATATGGGTCAACTCTTCTATTACATGTGTAGGGTTTTATGGGGATGGATATAGCCCTTAATTCAAATACTTTTAACTTTGGCGCTCTATTACTCGCTTGTGATATGATAGATATATTTCTTATGGGATGTTTCTGTGAAAAAGAAGTTTCATAGAATTACATGACCGTGTGTGAGAATTTGTGATCACTTATACTAAGTCCTGAATTAGATTGTATTTATAAAACAAGCAGATTTCCATGGCTATAAAGATGTAGTTTTTGAACTAATTAAGGATTTTTGGTTCGAGTCAAAATAGCAAAAATTTGAGTCTGTAATGACTTGATATAAATTTTTAATGAGTAAAATTCAATACAATAATGTATGCGACATCATCCAATGAAATATATGAAACATGTGGTAAGATCTCAAAGTTACCCTGTTGTAGATTCAAGTGTAGTAGGAGTGCTGACCCATATTACACTGTATTTCAAACATTTTGCTTCATTTTATAAGAAATAAAAACTGTCAATGAAATGAATTATTTAAATTTTCTCTGTTATAACTACTGTTGTTTATAAATACAAAAGCAATGGAATACAGAATCTCTTAAAAAGCTTCAATGATTTTAAATACACACAGAATAAGTTTTAACTTGTATTAATTCTTCTGTAAAAGCAATCTTCAGAGTATATTTGTAATATGAGATCAAGAACAATTGTGAAATATAAAGCTAGAACAAAGAAGCACATTTTTGTTTTCTTCCATGTATTTCACTTCTATATGTGGTTTATTCATGAACATTAGAGGGAATTCTTGTCATCAGATATGATTGTATATAAAAGAGTGAGGATAAAAAAAAATCTTGCACTTTCCTAATCTGTTTTTTCTCATATATTGTATTATTGCTAAAAACATGTACGCTGTTTGATACCAAGTAGGATTTGCTTCATTTATATATGTTTGCCATTCTGACCCTCAGCACTGTTGAATGCTTTCATTTTATTTTGGTGGGACTTGTACAGACTGAATTTTTTACTTGATAATACCATTAAAGAACAGCCTGATCAATTCTCAGTGGGAGATAACTCAACTTCTACTTTTTTTTTGCAGCAGATACTTCCAAATCATCAAAGTTGTCATCAACTCAGAAGTCATCAAAAGCTGAAGGTGGTCCACACAAAAATCCATCAAAATCTGGAGGTCATAAAAAACCCTCTGGCCAAATCAGTAACGAGAAAGGTTGGTGAAAAAGCTCTTATGTACAAATGTTAGTCAAAGGGGTCAAGTTTTGACATGCAACCTTTAGTGTTAGAAATGTACATTATGTTTACTCTACCATTCTATCTTGGATCACTTACATACGAAATTTGTTCTTTGTGATTAACCAATAGATCATAATTAAGCCAAGTGGAAAGTTAATTTTATTTGCAATGAGTATGCCATAAGATCCATGGTTATGTATGCTGTATGTCAAGTTGCCAAAAGTGTAAAGGAAAGTGATGACCAAAAAAAAAAATAAAAGTACTCTCCACTCTCAGTATGTTGAGCGGTATTGTGATAAATAAAGTGATTCAAGTTTTCTCCTGAGTTATACTTATGAGAGATGTGAAATGATCAGCCTATTAACTGCAAGGAGTGGATGACAAGCTACACAACCTCTTTCTTGTTTAATTATCCCCTTGCAACAGTGTTGAGGGGGATATGGTAATGCAGCCGCTCATGTTTGGTGGTGTGGTGAGTGAGTTGGTGGCTACATGTATGTGAATGTATGTGAGTCGGTGAGACTTCACCTTATGGGCACAATACATGCTACAGTTTTTGTTCAATCACTTTTAAACTTCACATGTTACTTGTTAATGATGAGAGAAAAAACATTAATAATTTTGGGTCATGCGGTCAAAGGTCAAGGTCAACATTGGCAAACTGTCTGTGATTTTCCTGCTGTGTGAAGGGATTCCATCCTTAGCGTTGCTCTTATTTGGCTACCTAACATAACACAAAAGGCAATTTTAAGGAACAGTTAATCAGTGGGAGAAAAACAATCAATCTATAATGTCTGATGATAAATGGGAAATCCACAAATCCTCATTTCAAGTTAACTAGTCCATCCCTAGGCTTGCTTAGGTATGGACAAAGTGATTTTGACACTTGGGTTGGTAGATTTATCAATCATCACTTAACATTAGAGGTAGATTCTATTAATCTTGTATTCAGCTCTTAAATGATGATACTTCAATTTCAGATGGAACCATACAGCTTTTCACAGTAGGATATGCATCATAATACTTGAAAAATGATATAATAATGCATATCACCTTACACTGGTTTATAATTTTCTGCTTCGGTTTCATGAAGTATCCAAAAATGGTTTATGAGGAAAGATATATATAATAACCTAAAAATAAGTTACAGGTAGATACATAAGCAATGCTTAGCATGTAACAAATCATCTTGATGATTTATCAAGAATTTTTTTGATGATTTTTTTTTCATTTGAAACATATATATATATATATATGTGTGTGTGTGTGTGTATATATATATATATATATATATATATATATATATATATATATATATATATATATATATATATATATATATATTATAGGTTTGTTACAGATTTACAGATTTTTAAAATGAAAGTGACTCAGCTCTTTCCCATATTGGTTTCCATGTCATGACCTCTGATTTGTAATATATTGTATCACTGTATTTTGCTCTAAACTTCATTATATTTGAAATGGGACTTGAGTGTGATTTTTAGCAGACACCAGAGTTAACCATATGTGAGAAAGCTAGAATACACCTTACATTAAATACAATGTTTTATTGGAAATGTTTTCAGTGGAAAATGGAAGCAGGTACCTTGATAGATTTGTAAGATACACTCAAGATAATGATGTCCACTGGGATTATGAGAGATTGAGAACTAAGCATGGTGGTGGAATGGGCTACACCACCCTTGTGACTATGAACGGCAGAAATTATGGAAGTGGAGGTAGGTATAACAATATGAATTATAAAATCCTAGATCTAGACAATGATTGTCAACGTTAGATACAGACTTTCGTTTCTGTGGAGAGATACCATGCTGTAGCTAAAAATGCATCCTAAGATATTGGTAAAAGACTTTGAGTTTAAACACATATTACATTAGTGGGGACTTACTATCTAGTTTACCATGGACCCCAATCTGCAAAAATAAAAGGAACACAAATTTTACCTTGCTTTTTGTGTCACAGGTGAAAGTTTTATAGCATCATGATGCATGGTATTTTGGTAAGGTTAAAAAAAAATTCTTGAGAGTTTAGGGTCATTTTTAGCCCTTAACCTAAAAATTTTTGATTATATTGTCTTATGATAGGAATATGCTGGTGAGAACATGCAATAACAAGTTGGTTTTGCTCATTATAAAAGCATACTCATTTTCAATTATTGTCAATTTTTTTTAACTCCTTGCAAAATCTGATGTAGTTGAAGACTGAAATAATGTAAATAAAAGGTGACTAAAATTTTCTTGACTGACATATACATTATATGATCACTTCAATGCTCGGTTATTTTGATTATGTACTATGTCAGTATATTTAATGAAAAATGCATGCTTATTATTCATGAATTGGTGTATATAATCTTTTATGCATTAAATATTGAGGTTCAAATTTTAAGATTTTGAATTTTCTCTAGATTCTTGAACAACCCTATGTGACATCCTCAGATGTGTGTCTCAAATCTCTGGTGATGTCACAGTTCCCAAAAAAATTTTGTGTCACACTTCAGAATGACTTTTGGTTTATATAGTATTCAGGTTTATACAAATAACAGAGAGCAAAAAAAAAAATTAAAAAAACATTTTGTACAGGTCAATTTTCACCTAGGTATCAGAAATTTGCAGTCCACTACCAGACTTGCATAGTTTGGAATGTTGCAAGTCTTTCACTTGAAAAGGGATTTCCCTTTCTCTTCCTAAATTTGAAGAAAATTTTATGGTGTATAGTTTAAAAGATGTGAAGTGTATGATATAACATTCTCTTTGGTGAGCTTCTTGAATGTAATTCATGGGGTGTTCAGAAAGCTCTCTTATATTCCAATACCTTTTCTTTTGTAATTTTATTTTAAGAATACGCAGGACAGTCATATTGTATTTCAGGTATTTTCGGAAGTGAGCTGGAAGCTGACCATGCAGCAGCTAGAGAAGCTTGTCAGCAACTGAATCTATCCATTGGTATGAGCACTTTTCAATATATGTTATACATGTACATGTATACATATTTTCACGATATGTACTGTTTTCTTTTTTTTTTTTTATTTATTTAATAAAATACATATGAAGACACATATACAATATACAAATACATTACTGATACATATAAAGACATAGACAAATACAATTAGACAAATACAAAATTACACATTGTTCAAAATATGTATACTATTTTTGAAATGCCACACTACCCACGCACCTGCCTATGCACAAATGCATATGACTACATATTTTTAGAAATGACAGATTAAGATTTATCCTAATAGAATATGAAGATGCTGCCACATGTTATTAAATTTGTTTGTTTGTCCTTTGATGATATATCTGAATCTCTCTACATTGTAGTGGTATTTTAAAATTTCTTTGCAATCATTTATGTCTAATACATGTACAATGTTCATAACTCTCGATTTGTAAATATAGAATTTTATTAAAACAATGCACAAGTTTATTGCTGAGTTTTCTTTTCCAGAAAGTAAAAGTAAAATATTTTAGCTGAAAGCTGGAGATTGTGATTACTGTTGCTATATAGCCATTCAGTAATTTGTGTCCATAGATTAAAAACAATATTGCATTGATAAAACAAATGTAAAATACATGTAGTTTCCTGTTCACTGTTACAATATGAACAAAGAGAGTTGTCTATGATTTTCATTTGATAAAGTAGTTTATTCATGGCAATAATTTGCTGAACAATTCTATATTGGAATCAAAAAAATTTAGTGTCGTGAGAGAATTTAAATACATTGCAGTTAATTTCTTTCCATAATAAATTTTGTTGATATATGCTCCCACTTTTCTTCAGATTTTTGAGTTACAATTAATTTATTTAAAAAAGAATCATAAATAAATTTTGATCCTATTATATCTTTACAAAGGATCTTTATAAACAAAGGTCTTATCGGGCCCAGTTGTTTACAAGGATGGTGGATATCTTTCAAAGAAGGAAAATGTGTTACAATTGCCCTTTTAATACCTTCAAAAACTGTAAAAGGACATTGAATTTGAATGTGGTTTGAAATTGTTCATGTGATATAAATTTGATGTTTTCATCAAAAAGGTCATAAATATAAAGGATGCCATGTTCATACCAAGATCCCTAAAAGACTTCTGACCCACCAATTTTTATATATTTATTGTTCCATATTGGTATTTGCATAACATTGAGAGGTTCATCACTCTTTTCCAGATCTTTTAATTCTGCTAAATATGCCAAAGCCTCTTTCCAGAAATGATTATTGGTGTTTTTCCTTTCATTGTTTCATATCCCCCACCAACTTTTAACATTTTATCAATTTCGATGTCCGTGGTGTCTATGAATAAATTTATCCATTGATTTGAACCTTCACATTTGAAAATTCTTTTAAACCATATGTAAAAGTTTTTATATTTTCACATGATAGCTCTTCATCAACAAAATATCACACTCATCATATTTCTGTTTGGTTTTAGCGGTGAAAAGTGTTAAGACTATATTTATATCACAAAATAGTTCTGGCAGTATGGACGTAAACAGCCTCTATGTTTTGTTTAGTGGGGAACCAACAAAAGTCTCCACTGATCAGATTCTTAATTAGATTGTAACTTGATTAATTTTCAGAGTTTACAAGGACAAGTATAGGTTAATGCACATCGTTAGGAGTCTTACTGTTTACTCACATTTTACATACATGTTGCATGTTTTTTCTTAAATTACAGATGACGTTCCACATGTACATTCTCCTCAATCCTCTATATCAGAAAATGAGCTCAAGTTGAGAATCAAAGAGGTATGTATTCTCTAGAACTCTCTAGAACAAGTTTAAGTCATGGTTAGGGCAAATAGCAATGTCTGCAGTGTGCAAAATTCTGCCTGTCCACTGCTTTAATCTATCCCATATTGTATCGAACTGACTGTGATTGAGTGGGTTATTTCATTTTATCAATTTTTAGTCGTTTAAGTGCTTAATACATATGACCCTAAGCAAAGAATAAAATGAAAGCATATGATTAACTTTACGAAAAAACCGTTGTATGATACCCATGTCTTTCTACTCCTTCTCTTGTTCATTGAGAAGGAGTGAAAAGCGGCGGGTATTACATGATGCAAAACACCAGTCTACCTCTAGTAAAAGTTGGTGTTGCCCTTGAAATATTTTGTGGGTTCAGAACTTTCTAAGAAGCCATTACAGAAACAATTACAAATGAAAGCGGAGTACTAATGAGAAAAAAGAAGAAAAAAATGAGTAAAATATGAAAAGGAAATGAAAGTGTGAGAATTAAGATATCATTGGGCTATCGGACGTGAGTGGTTTACTTATGTAAACAAATGGATGACTGTGACATGTTCTGTATATAATTAGTGTAAGGCAAACAAGTACAGCTCCTTACATCCTGGTTCTTACGCATGGCTAACTAACTCTACAAAATTGTCTGTAGAACTAGAATTTGAAATTGAATATGAATACCACTAAATGTACAGTAAACATTAAATGTTCATCTGCTACATTCTTTTAATGTTTATGATTGAAAATTATATTTGGGCTATTCAAAAACTCAAGGGGTCTATCCAAGTTTCCATTGAGCTATTCCAACGGTAAACCAAGTTTCATACACTATGTCTGTCAGTGTATCTGCTGAAGGTACAATAGCAGACCTTTCCATTGGCCAATTCAGACTAGATCAAGGTGAGAGGCCACAGTTAGTTTCATTAGAGAATTTAGCCCACTCAGCCATTGAGGGCCTGTAAGAAATCTTACAAATGATCGTTTAACAGTCACAAGATCAATTGTAGATGTTCCATAAAGCATTTGGCTGATTTTAGGTTCCATTCATATTAAATACGGATTAAGTATGGAGGTAGATAGCACATGCAGCTCATTGGTTTGGCTGATATTCTGAAGATCACCAGTATAGGCCTCTCCTTTTGTTACTTGATTTTCATGTTGTGTTTTTAGATAAATCAGCCCAGCTATAACTCTGTATTGGCTTGCATAGTCTTAGGAAATATGGTGTATAGTCCATCAACATCTACATGTACATTGTAACTCTTATCCACTAAGCATTATAGAAAATAGGAATAAATTCAAACTGTTGTGGCTTGGAGAAGGAATTTAAACTTACATGTATCTCAGTTTTGAATATAATGCTGACATTGATCTCGTCATATAAGTACTATGATGTATCCACAATACACTAATCCATACAAGAAAGTGATATCTGGCAGACTTTAGATTGTTATGTTTATGTTGGTTTAATCAAATGTCCTACTTGTCTGTCCCTAGATGACATCAGTACAATTAAATTTTGCTCTAAATAGTTAGACATTAGAGGAAAATGGATTGGTGTATTGGGTTAGTAAGTCATACCTCAAATCCATCAAACACCATTCTAATCTTGTGGGTTCATATTTGAAATTTTACATCTTAAACATATCATTGTAAAAATACTATCAGATTTAGTTAAATCAGTGTTTAACTTTGTTGGTGTGTATATATGTATGTAAAGATAGTAAGCTTTGTCATTTAAAGAAGAAGCAAAAAGGTCTTAGCACATATTTAAATATTTGTGCTATAATAATGATCTAATTCTGCAAGTGAAATATTTAATGAACATCAGAAACAATGATGTTGAATATTTATGGAATATAAATTGAAAAGCATTGAAATGCTAAGTGGCTGAGGAGATGTAGGATAAGAAGCAGATCATCAAGTCTTATACTCATCTATGATGTAGGAAGTACTGGGATATTCTGATAATAATAGACATGAAAACATCAAATCAAAATCTGCACTTGATAATCTATGCAACTGTTCTGCGTTAGGAATGCATATGTTTACAGTAATTAATCAATCAAGTAATTAATGGAGTCCATTACAGTAGCATATGTGCATTTCATATGTTTCTCAGTGAGATCCTTCAAGGAATGCTTTCATGCAATATTTCCCAGTACAAAACAAGGTGTTTCCCCTTAGTAATTTCTTGACCTTGCAGTTTTAGTGAAATCAGGTAAGGTAAGAGAATTACTGTTAATCGTGTTACATTCGTGACGATTAATCCAGCAAATTCGAAATTCGAGACTGCAGTCGCGATAAATTTGTGAAGTTAGAATTTATACCTAATACCTAATAAAAGGATTTGTTTGTGATATTTCTTTTAGTATATTTTACTTCCCTTTGGAGGACTAATTATTATATCTTACTTTATAAGGATTATTTATTTGAAAGGTTAGGGAAGTAACGCCTCAGATGCTGCCCTTCGCCGCACAGTTTCCTAACCTCACGATATATCTTCTCATTGCACTCTATACAGGAGTAATCATACATAGTACCAGACATATGTCGGAAACATCGTTTATTGGGCATGTCCCACAGTTTCTGTATTGTCTGAAGGCTTCGCTTCATATTTTCCTTCTCCATTTTGAGTAGGTCCCGTTCTTCGGATATTTTTCTTTCGCTTTGTTTCACTTCCTTTGAGTAGTCTAAAAGCATTTCTATCTTGCCTTTATAAATCGCCAAGAGTGTATCGGAATCCAGGTTTTTTCTTTCTGGATCTGTTTCCAGATCATCCAAAGTTTTAGTCTTGGCGTAGTCGAGGCTTCTTTTGTACACTGTCTTTAGACCAAATCGTTTAGCTAGCACCAATATTTCTAAACTCCTCTCTTGATTAAGGAGGAATTCTTCACACCGTTTCTTAATTCTATCCATTTCATATTCCTGTGATAATTCCAACAAGAAGCGCACATTGTTCTCTGGAAAAGAAAATCAGATATTTGATAAACGTTTTACTTTGTGACATTTTGCTTAAATATTATTTCTAGAAAGTAAAGGAAAGATATGTATCGATATTATGTAGAATTGTGCACCAGTATAGATGCTCAGCTAGCCTGTCGATGTTGAGACATCATCGTAACCCCCAGCTTACAGTGGTTCGAACACATTCCGCTTAATTTGTGGGTTTATGACATCCCAACATTATTTCCCTTGATGATGGCGGCACCTACCTGGTGGAAATCATAAGTTTTACCTATGCGACGGGCCCACCCGAGCAGTGAGGGATCTTCTACGTGCTAATGTGTACCGTGATACGGGGTCTCCATGTGCAATGTCGTATCCAAAAGACCGTTAAAATCTTGGACTTGCAAAGATGATAGTATGAATGATTAATATCGGATAATATTCGAAATATTTTATGTCTAAACACTATTAAGACTACATCTATATACCTTTGTTAAACGGAAAACAAAAAAGTATATTTTAAGAGTTAAATTAACTTTCTATAAATGTATGAAACCGCCGAGTACGTCAAATCAAACTCTTGCTCAGGCCACCTTTTTGTGTTTTTCATGAATACAGACGAAGCAATGCGATATTGGGATAATTATTTTTTTCATTCGCACGCATAATATAAAAGACCGTAGCATGTTTAAGAATTCAGATTTACTATGTACTCTGATTCTTTGTAGTATACCTAGATTGATAGCATGGATATTAAATGATGTGCAATTATAAATATAATTGATGTTATACTTTAATGATAATACATGACATAATTTATTCATGAATACTCGGAAGGTTATGGTGTACTGAATTTGAGAATTTCATCATCGTAATGGCCTTATTCATGAGGAATTTGAAATAGCAATTGATTTCGAATTTAAACAGGTTTAAAGATTTTGAATCAGCTTGTTAGTATACAAGTGCTGTAATCCCTTTCTGGCTTCTAGTTGGTCTACCTCGAGGTGTTTCGGGTATGTTCTTATGTATCATCTCAGTGAAGTAGATCTGAGTTATCGGTATATGCAGCAGTATTTCTAAGACACCGGTACGAATAAAATCTCAGGAATTTATGCTGTACAGAATGGACTTTTCTTCACATACATGTAGCGCTAAGGCGTTTTTTTTCTTTATTTTTTTTGTATTCCGTTGTTACATATGTTATATATGTATCTCAGAAGGACCTAGAGGATTTTTTTCTGTCGGTTTTGGCGGAAATTTTGACCACCACAGGCATTTATGTTTCTCGAACACATATCATTCCTTACCAGAGATGGGTTTTTGTGTAGAGTATATACAGTGTAGTAACTCGGTGAATTCCTCTATCTTTTTATTGGGTATTCGGATCTCCTTCGTATCAAAGCTGTCCAGGAACATGTTCCTCCACACTGTTGACCATTCTGCCAGATATTGCTTGTGGACATGAAGAGGTGTGTCATTGATGATGATGGTCAGGTCACTCAGCTCGTCTGGCTGGCTGAAATCTCGTAGGACCTCGGCGTCCGTCATCTTCTTTCTGACCAGTAGGTTAAGGAAGGGTGGGGTCATGCATTTTCTGTATAAAGAATGATATAATGTTTATTATGCACTTTTGAATCCACACTAGAATTATTTCATCTACATGTATAAGGTGGTGGTGGAGTAAACGGTGCGAGTTCCGGAGTAAGATACCAACCTTTGACAGGTCCCAGGGCTGTCATGGAGAAGTGGTTAAATGCTTGGCTTTCAATGCAGATTCGGGTTTGATTCCTGGATTGTTTCATTGTGTTTAAGAAGTTGCTTACCCTCTACTTCCATGTCGCAATATGAGAGAAAACTTGAAATCAATTTAAAATACGAATCAGCCATTCATTCCGGAATGCGTACGTAATTACATATAAGAAATGGAAAGGTGTATTTCAATAGATTGAGAAAACAAAATTATGGAAAGGATTCTATTAACATGAGTATCGAGAGAAGCAATGTATTTTCGCATGGCAAACTAATTCGTCCTGTAATTGGGTGGTCATTGGTTGGAATGTCAATGGAATATTCATCATATTCAATTTGAATTTAAGCCCGATAGCCGAGATTTAATCATATCTTAAGTTAAGGTAATGATAGGCTCCTTTGGTACAGAATCCTCATTTCAAGGCAAAGATGGACCATTATTGTACAGAATCCTCATGTCATGCATGTATCTCCTGTCAAGGCAAAGATGGACCATTATTGTACAGAATCCTCATGTCATGCATGTATTTCCTGTCAAGGCAAAGATGGACCATTATTGTACAGAATCCTCATGTCATGCATGTATCTCCTGTCAAGGCAATATAAGACAGAATCCTCATGTCATTAAACCTGATAAGAAAAAGAACTTTTATAATGTATGAGGTACACTTGTGGGTGTGACATGTAGAACAAGGTCTGCGGTTGACTGTAAGATACAACGGGCTATTTAGCAATACACAGCGAGATAGTTGCCGAAATGGATATCTAAATTAATTCTTTATGACCCTAGTTTATTGGATGTACAAGTGGTCACGATGATAATTTTTATCCCATTACAGAATTTTACTATCGTGTACTTGAACATTGGCACGGTTTAAAGAGCAACTGCTTGTATTCTTATGATATTATTTTCTGAATCCTTCGTGTCAATACGACAATTGGTCAATAAAATAATACTGTTTACTAAACCATTTACATATTTGTTTAATACAGAAGACGTGTAATAACGATCATTGACATATTTCTTTCGCATCGAGAATGTGTATAAACATTTTCTTGTTTCTTTTGTGTGCGTTTAGACGTTATTATATATTAAGTTTCGATTTCGCTAGCCTAAATCTTGTAGGACCTTGGTAGGCAGGTCAGAGATTTTTTTTTCTGCAAATGATTGACGCCATCCTCCCCTTTTTCTTTTTATGCACATATATATAATTTTCTCTTTTTTCTTTCTTTTTTTGTCAAATTTTGGTCAGTAATTCATCATACCTAATGTTACATATCAGTCCTCAACATAACCCTCACTACGGGCAGTCATTGATAATACCTAGCTTGTACGAGTATTGATTGCCTACCCCATTATTGCGAAGTTTAAGTTTCTTTTCTTATTTTTCTCGTAATGAATCTTATTTTAGTGTGTTTACAAAGGATTTACTGCTCAAACAATAATTCCCTTTGTTCTATGCTTTAAATACCGTCATAACATGACAAAGTACCCGAGTCCAAACTCTTTATCGTGGAGTGTACTTCTGAAAGAACAATGGAATCTTTGATATATAAAGTATTATACACATACATATTTTAATAGGTGTCGATATTTATGTATTTTAAATAGTTTTGAATATTGCTTTCATGAATCTGTCTAAAGCTTTGTGCAGTCAATGATGCATACTTTTTAATCCAAGTTTATAGTTATTGTATTGTATGTAGTCCATTGTATGTTACTGCAGTTTGTCAGACCACAGGTTGTGGACATCTTGTGACGTCGGTCATCAATTCATGTATTTTCACTGGCCCAAACCTAATGGACACCAAACCCTACGACATTTATTGCGATATTTTAAGACAGGTTGTAAAAACGTGATCAACGGTAACATCCATTGAGTACGTAAGAAAGTAAAACGTACCTTTAGCATGTTTTATAATCACTCCAAATTCCATCAAAATAGAGGAAAATCCAGTACTATTTTAATAATTGGGCTGTCGGTGAGTCACGAAATACTTGTATACGTACATACATTTAAAGGCAAATCATTGTACCTCCAACCTTAAATAACGAGAAATTTAAAGTCTAACATCTGGTAGAAGACGATGTCAAATGTTAGAATTCATTGTTGGACGGGGTTTAATTCCCGAGACGAAGGAGAGAAATTTATGATATTTCCTTTATAGTGACCATTTGTTGTCAACGTTTGTTATTGTTAGTAGACTGTAAATTGTAAATGGTCGATTATGATTTACTGACTGTAGTAGACCAACAACAGAAGAACGCTAATAGCTTTCACAACGGTCAGTTAATGTGGAAAGATAATTGAGATAAGTGTTGATAATAAACCGATATTAAGTTAAGAGTGGCGAAGTGCTGATAACGAATCGGTTTTGGAATCACATAGACCAGGGTTCAAATCTCAGTGGGTGATTTGAAACTCGATCTGACGCCAGTGGATATATATATATATATATATATATATATATATATATATATATATATATATATATTTATTTATATATATATATATATTCGAAAAAGTTAAGTCAAAATAGTGGAAATATTATAAATTTAAGCTTTCATTTCATAAGATATTGCAGTTTATGAAATATTGCAAATTATGAATCGTAATGTTAGGAGAAGTGCTGATAATGTCAGCTGCTCCAAGCCTAGAACAAATTTTCTGCTTTGGGTCTGACATTTCGGATGTGTACATATGTAGAAAAATACACATTGATATGCATTTGGAAAAAGCTCTCTCTAAAGTGATAGATACATAATAGGGGAGTTTTCAGTGTCAGCGTATTCCTGAGGTAAGGAGGTTGTTAGTTTTCAGTGTCAGCGTATTCCTGAGGTAAGGAGGTTGTTAGTTTTCAGTGTCAGCGTATTCCTGAGGTAAGGAGGTTGTTAGTTTTCAGTGTCAGCGTATTCCTGAGGTAAGGAGGTTGTTAGTTTTGAATGCCTGACTCGGTAGATTTATATCTATACATGTGTAAAAGCTTGATCTGCTGCCAAACACCCATCATCCTTAACATATTGTAAAATTGCTGAACTCTTGTTTGGGCGGGCATGATTCTGATCATAATTATTGTTGCTATGACTTTTTAGACACTTGTTTATACATCGTAACCCCCTCTCCTCTTGTATTCATCATATATATCTTCATTCAGTAAGTCCGTATGATTTTGTATGTTGATGTTGATCAAAATGATTGAATAAAAAGCTTGAGGACAAATTATGTGAATCGTTGAATAATATAACGCGCATGACACAGTTCCATAACAATATGAGAACACACTCAGTCATCTAGATCGTTTTACGTTGATTACTAAATGTAACGGTTTGTGTAATCGTGGACATGTTACATTTATCAGATAAGAGCGATTTTAACTATCTAGATTCCGAATCCAAATAATCCTAGGGATAGAACCACTATTGCATAAACAGCCGACAGTGCACTGATTCCTTGTATAGCTATCTCTTTTTGATCTTTGGAATCCTTACAATTAATTATCGTAAATTCCGGTATCTTAAGATTTGTATACAATAAAAACGTCTACTCAGCAAATATCAATTAGGTTATAATAATGTTTACCAAACGGTATAATCCGAGCTAATTACATGTAAGTGATAATAATGTACACCAAACGGCATATATGTAGTCCGGGCTACGGTAAGGAGTTGAGGTATAGTCCGGGCTACGGTAAGGAGTTGAGGTATAGTCTGGCCTTCGGTAAGAAGTTGAGGTATAGTCTGGCCTTCGGTAAGGAGTTGAGGTATAGTCCGGGCTACGGTAAGGAGTTGAGGTATAGTCCGGGCTACGGTAAGGATTTGAGGTATAGTCTGGCCTTCGGTAAGGAGTTGGGGTATAGTCCGGGCTACGGTAAGGAGTTGAGGTATAGTCCGGGCTACGGTAAGGATTTGAGGTATAGTCTGGCTTTCGGAAAGGAGTTGGGGTATAGTCCGGGCTACGGTAAGGAGTTGAGGTATAGTCCGGGCTACGGTAAGGAGTTGAGGTATAGTCCGGGCTACGGTAAGGAGTTGGGGTATAGTCTGGCCTTCGGTAAGGAGTTGGGGTATAGTCCGGGCTACGGTAAGGAGTTGAGGTATAGTCCGGGCTACGGTAAGGAGTTGAGGCATAGTCTGGACTTTGGTAAAGAGATTAGGTATAGTCCAGACTACGATAAGGAGTTACGCTATAGACAGGGCTACAGTAAGGAGTTGAGGAATGGCCTGGGCTGGGGTAAGGAGTATAGGTATAGTCCGGACTAAGGTAAGGAGTTGAGGTATAGTCCGGACAACGATAAGTTGAGGTATTTTCATTTTTCCGGGCTGGGGTAAGGAGTTGAGGCATATTCCAGACTTCAGTAAAGAATTGAGGTATAGTCCGGACAACGATAAGTTGAGGTATTTTCATTTTCCGGGCTGGGGTAAGGAGTTGAGGCATATTCCAGACTTCGGTAAGGAATTGAGGTATAATCCAGTCCACGATAAGGAGTTGAAATATAACCTTGGCTACGATAAGGAGTTATGCTATAGACAGGGCTACAGTAAGGAGTTGAGGAATGGCCTGGGCTGGGGTAAGGAGTATAGGTATAGTCCGGATTAAGGTAAGGAGTTGAGGTATAGTCCGGACAACGATAAGTTGAGGTATTTTCATTTTCCGGGCTGGGGTAAGGAGTGGAGGCATATTCCAGACTTCAGTAAAGAATTGAGGTATAGAATTGAGGTATAATCCGGTCCACGATAAGGAGTTGAAATATAACCCGGGCTACGATAAGGAGTTATGCTATAGACAGGGCTACAGTAAGGAGTTGAGGAATGGCCTGGGCTGGGGTAAGGAGTATAGGTATAGTCCGGACTACATTAAGGAGTTGAGGTATAGTCCGGACTACGGTAAGGAATTGAGGTATAATTCTGTGTACGATAAGAGTTGAGGCCGTTCGTTGGCGGTTTTATAGTCACATACTAGATACCTGGATTTTGCACACAACGATATTAAGTAATCATGGTGGCCAATTGAGCTGAAGCGTTGAACTGGATCTTTTGTAGTTTCTGGCTTTTGTCAGATCCGAGGTTGAATACCTGTCTTAGCAGATATAGAGAACAGTCATGTATCAGTAAGATGTTGGTGATTTTCTTAGGATATTTCTGTTTCCCACACAGCTACATATTGGTTACCATATAGGGGATATAACCCTGGTGTAGTGTTGAACAAAGAATGATCTAAATATAGTGTAAAATGCTTTACATGACGCTGCTATGAAACAGGGGAAAATAGACTGCCTCAAATACATTCATGGGAATTTCAATCAAAGTATAGGTGTAAATAAATGTTTTATTGTGCATGCCTGTTACTTGACAACGTGACAAGGACATGCTTTGTTGCTATTGTAAAATTCATATATAAAATATTCCTATGTTAGCTTCGATCGATATGTATTGGGACTTCCAGTAAGAGATCTTCTATATTTTGAGTGCTTTGTAGTGCACTCGTACAGCGCTTTTGTATTCCGTCTTTATGTAGTTATTCCATGTATGTGCAAACTGAAAGTTCGATTAATACAAGCAGAGTTATTGTATCGTCTATACAGGTGGGCTACCGATATTCAGGTTATCAGGTAGTTGTTTTCTGAAGGTAGCATTTTTGTGCAATACATGTACCTGGCTTTTCTCCAGGAACGAAATTACATTTATATCCTTGGTTAAAATGGGACACCCTGCAGTTGGTCCGTCCGCTCGTTTACCATGTTGTTGCATTGGGTACTTATGTACGAAGCCGTTTTCATGCCATTTTAAAGAAGAAAACTTTTTTTTCATCTCATTCGAACGAGAAACTTTCTCGTTTGAACGAGACAAAATCTTGTTCGAACGAGAAGCTTTCTCGTTCGAAGGAGAAATTATCTCGTTCGAACGAGAAAGTATCTCGTTAAAACGAGAAAAAAATCTCGTTCAAACGAGAAACTATTATATATGAATTAAGGTGTTTTGTTATTTAGATAAGTATGTAGGTATATATGTTCTATATTTATGATTAGGAATTATTTCATTTGATACATACAATGATACATTTATATATGCATAATTGCATATGTTTCAACTACACACTTACAACACAACGTGCATATTGCATGGTTATTGTAAAACACACAGCTTTTCAATAGAAAGGAAATACTTTACTTAAAGTATAATTTATTATATTGCGAAGAAGATGAATGCGTGGGGAAAAAAGAAAAAAAAAAGGGGGGGGGGGAAGAGGTATTATGCCATCAGAGATATTCTGCCCTCCTCTTGAAATTAAAAGTATTATAATAGTTGTAAATTATGATTAACACATTTCAGAATTGAAATATAAACTGAATGGTACTTACTGATATACAATAAAACACTGAAAATTATGCTTTATTATTTCATTAATGATTAATGTTAATTGGTGAGGTCACTGAGCCAAATTAGTTTGATTGCAGGTGCTTAAAACATAGATATAAAAAAGGAGGAGATGAGGCTCCAAATCAAATGTTACAAACAAACTTTAGATCTACCATTTGATAGACTGAAATAATACGTATAATGTACATGTATTTCAACTAAATTCAGGCCAAACACGGCCAAATGCTCCTGCCTATATAGTTATTTAAATGATCAAACATCCGCTATTAAAGAAATTGTTAGAAAATATCAAAAGATTTATTGATGGACGATATTCCATTTCTTTCTGTCGATTAATAACACTTATCACTGTAGACTATAGTATACGATATTAGTTTCTCGTTCGAACGAGATAAAAAAAAAATTTTTTCTTCTTTAAAATGGCACGAAAACGGCTTCGTACATATGTGCCCTTGCACTCTTGAGAGTTTTACGTCGCTCTTGACAATCATTGGATCAAATCGAGACATGGAAGCAAAAAGTTACCAACTTCTTGAACGCCTTAGCACATTCACGTAGTTATGATTGAGCTGTATGTATGCTAACTGATGTGACACTCTTTATACGTATGTCTGAGTTTCGAAAATGTATCTTATTTAAATAGGTTTATACAGGAATTATTTATACATGTATATACTCATAAAATCTGCTTCTCCATAAACCCCCCTCCCCCACATAAAAAGAACACAATACAAAAATACGACATTCAAATAACGTGTTGATGGAACATAGTACTAGAGCTGTCCTAACAGGACAAATACCTCCCCCCCCCAGCAACAAAGTCAAAACATGCAATAATTCATCCCAGGATACATCACTGGTATAAGTGTAATGGATGTCCCACTTGCACATTTGGGGTATAAAGGATGAAAACAATCTGGATCGTGTGCACTCTGACCTTGATCTTGTAGATATGACCTTGATTCAAGGTCATTACACATCCTTGGGTCATGGACAACAATTGTGTAAAATAGAGTCTTCCAGCAACATAACAGGAGGAAGTTACATATCGGACAAGAATTCTGGCTATGTGTGCAGTGTGACATTGACATTGTAAATATCAACTTGGTTCAAGGTAATAACACATCCTACGGTCATGGACAATAATTGTGTAAAATATTATCTCCGTCCAAATTAAAACGAAGTTACGTTTCATACAAGAATTCTGGCTGTGTATGCACTGTGACTTTGACCATGTAGATATGACCTTGGTTCAAGATCATTACACATCCTTGGGTCATGGACAACAATTGTGTAAAATAGGGTCTTCCAGCAACATAACAGGAAGAATTCATGGCCCAGACAAGAATTCTGGCTATGTGTGCACTGTGACATTGACATTGTAGGTATCACCTTGGCTCAAGTAAAGAACACACCCTTAGGTCATGGACAATAATTATGTAAAATATTATCTCCCTCCAAACTATAACGAAGTTGTGTTTCGGACAAGAATTCTGGCTGTGTATGCACTGTGACCTTGACCTTGTAGATATGGCCTTGGGTCATGAACAGAAATTGTTTAAAATTTGATCTCCCTCCAAAGTAAAAAGTTATGGCTCGGACAAGTTTCAAGGATGGACAGACACACAGACTGACAACAAGCTCTGTACAATGTAATACACACCTTTGGATCCTGGAAAACAATGGTGTGAAACATTATCCAGATCCTACATAGCAGTAAGGAACTATGACCCGTACAGGATTTTTAAAATGTGTGCATTTTGACCTTGACCCTAGAGATACGATCTTAAGTCAAGATCATGACACACCCGTGGGTCATGAACAGAAATTGTGTGACATATTATTCATATCCAACTTGGAAGTAAGAAATTATGCCAGGTACAAGGATTTCAACTATGTATGCACTGTTACCGTGACCTTGAAGATATGACCTTTGGTGGAGGTCATGACACACCCTTAGACATGAAGAACAATTGTGTGAAACGTTATCCAGATCCAATAAGGGGATGAGAAGTTATGGCCCAGACAAAACTTTACACTATGGGTGGACTGTGACCTTGACCTTGAAGATATGACCATAGGTTAAGGTCATTACACACCCTTGGGTCATGTACAACAGTTGTGTGAAATATTATTTAGATCTGACAAGGGGGTAAAAAGTTATGGCTTGGACAAATGTGAACAGACAGACAAACAGACTGAGTGATTCCTATATACACCCCCCCCCCCAAACTTTGTTTGTGGGAGGTATAAAAATAAAGATATAACAGAGTAGGTTAAGAAAATAGTATTTACAGTATCAGAGTATTTTTGATAATGTCCTTTGGTGCAAAAAGCCTTGATAATTTCTGTGAACCCCTAATGGAATCCAAATTTATCAAGGGAGCAGACAACAAAGGGCATTGCAGTTGATACAGCCAGCACTGCATATCTCTTAGTAAAACTATAAGAAATATATTCATGGTTTCATCATTACAAGTGTTATTGTGCCTACATTAAGCTCTCTGTTTACAGATACTGGCAGAAAAACCGAATGGAGTATGGAGCACAAGGTTACCCATAATGTACAGCGATAAGTACAAAGAGGAGGCACCTTCAGATCTAGAGAGAAGAGTGCAACACTGGACAGACATGCTTAGAATAGAAACGTATGCCATGTATACACTATATATTGTTCATTTTCATCTGTACATATTATGAAGGGAGCTCAGTACGGTTCAGTGGTTGGCATGATAAGTCCATCATCAGATGATATAAATTTGGCCTGAACTTTATTCCATGTCAGTTGACCCATCTCTTTGGTAGAATGTTTGTCAAGTTCTGTGATGTCATGATACATTTTTAAAGTAATACAGGTGTAGTCTCTCTTATTTTCATATAATATTGTAGTTGATTTAATTACTAGATGATATATGTAAATGTAAAATATACACTAAGTACATGCTCTCTACATCAACGGATCTTATTACCATATAACCAACTTTTTTTTCGGCGTGTTTTAATTGATTACAAATTTGTGTGGAATTCAATATTGGCTGTTTAGAGATGTTTAGAGGCTTAGACTTTGTAAATGATCAGAAATCGTAGCATTTTAGGCAAATTTGATATTTTTTGTACACAACATAGCATAAAAATTTCATGAAAATAATGGCTATTATGTCTATCCAAGGTATTAAGTATTTTGATACCATACCATTTTACAATTTTTTATATTTGTCAGTATATTTACCGAATGAAAGCTATAATAAATTTTCTTTAAATTTTTTAAAATTTTCAGTTTTACTGAAATATGGTTGTTTTGACGTTTTTGTCCTAATTTTGGTGTCAAACACAAGGACATATAGCAAAAAGAATTTGCTCCAATCAACTGATGTAGTACATTGTTCATGGTCTGTCTGTTTTGCTTTTATCTGTCATGAATTTTAACCTTGACTATAGCTTGAGTTACAAGCGATTATAAATGATGGAGACTTTATAATTGCATGAATTACATATACCTGTTACTGAACACCTTTCAGTTTAATCAAAGTTGGTGATGTCTTGAACCAATTTCACTGACATGCATTATTTGTAAAAACATGGAGCATATCATCGTCTCTGACGTGGTCAAATTCTTCAACGTTATCCTATCAACTATGACCTACAATAGTTTTCGTGAGCTAGGAAACTCAGCTTGTGATGCTGGTTGATAAGCAGATTTAAAATATCCAACAAACTATATAGACAAATTTCATCTTATTAGAATTTTGTAAAGCCTTTCACATGGTATCTCCTAACAAATTCTTGTATGATCTATATAAGCTTGGGATCAAAGGAAAAAGTATAGCATGATTTGAAAAGCTTTCCTTAATAACAGGACTTCGCAAATAGCAGTGGGATGTGGGAAAACATATTATCTATCCTAGTAACATCCAGGGTACCACATGACTCAGTGTTCAAGTCTATCTTGTTCTTGGCATATATTATCAATATTATCACATGTAAAATTGCAGGTTAGGTTATTTACAGATGACACTGTCATAGTCCCACAGTCTTCCAACAAGACGGGTGTCAGTATAAGCACTGATATGAAATTCAGCCCAAATAAGTTTCAGGGTATTCTTGTTTCAGCATCTATGCATCCTATTCATGATATGTACATATTGACAGTCAGATATCAGATCGTTACCTGGGTATTGTATATCCCCATATCGCTATTGCCAATCCAAAGCTTGAATATGCTGCCGGTGTTTGGGACCCTATACATTCATTCATGCCTGACAAATCTAGGCTGTTCAGTGCAGAGCTGCCTGGTGGATTATCTCTGATTTTCAAAAAACATCCATGCAGATGCCAGACTTACACTTCTGTACAAAATTGTGCATGGACTGCTGCCAATTCCCATCTTTTTAGCTTAACTACAAATTTCTTCTCTGATCTTTTATCTGTTAACATGCTACTACATACCTATTCAGAGTACGTAATCAAGTGGATAAAAAGTATTGAGGAACAGATTATCCTGTCATAATTATATTTAATCAAAATTTGGCATGGCTACAGGAAAGAAAGCCAAAGCTATTGAATATTCTGCATTATATTTCTCTAAAAGATCTCAATTTTTGAACAGTAAATGAGCAGATTAAAAAATATTTCTTTTATTTTCCAAAGTACATACTTAAGACCATTGACTCTATTCATTACCATTACTACTTTGAATTTCCAATCTCATGTTTTGTTATTTCCTTTCTGTATTTGCAACTTATTTGCTTTAAACACTTCTTATTTATTTCTACATTTATATTGCATCAAGCATCATATCACTATGTTTGTTATCTTTAACAGGAGTTCTGCTATAGGAAGGTCCATTGTGTACTTGACAATTGAAAAAGAGGCTAGTCCTGTAAAACCATCTAAAGAAACACTACTTGTGTCTACCACCGCACTGGTCAGTATCATATAATGTCATCCATAAAGAAGAGTACACCTGTTAAAAATCTTATATATATATGTATAACTTTAGTACTTCTTTATTTAGTAAATGAAGGTAGAAGTGAAGTAGGCATCCTCATGGCTGTTTATTGAGATTTTGTGTTACTCTGCAAGGAATAGATAGATGTCAGAATTTCAGGAGGAAAAGCCACAAATTAAAACAAAAACTTGAACGATTACTGGTAGTATGCAATTTACATGACAATGTTTTGGAAGATTTTGCATCACTTACTTACATTAAACAGAACATGAGATGCTCAATTTACATTTCTATTTATCCTACTCCTTTATAACATACTCAGTTTGTAATTGTATACTAATGTCATTTCCTAAGATTTAAATTCAAATCATGAAAAGTGAAGATAAAGGAAGTCAGTTTTGCTCATGTCTTATTATGTGTATTTGAAATTAAAAGTCAGGAAATGAAACTAATATACGGGATGTAGTTTTCACATGTGTACATTTATACCTTGCTATTGATATATCTGACAGGTAGATCTCTCTGTTATGTTATATACCTTGCCATTGATAATCTGACAATAACTACAGACAGGTAGATCTCTCTGGTTATGTTATATACCTTGCCATCGATATATCTGACAATAACTACAGACAGGTAGATCTCTCTGTTATGTTATATACCTTGCCATTGATATATCTGACAATAACTACAGACAGGTAGATCTCTCTGTTGTGTTATATACCTAGCCATTGATATATCTGACAGTAACTACAGACAGGTAGATCTCTCTGTTATGTTTTATACCTTGCCATTGATATATCTGACAATAACTACAGACAGGTAGATCTCTCTGTTATGTTATATACCTTGCCATCAATATATCTGACAATAACTACAGACAGGTAGATCTCTCTGTTATGTTATATACCTTGCCATTGATATATCTGACAATAACTACAGACAGGTAGATCTCTCTGGTTATGTTATATACCTTGCCATTGATATATCTGACAATAACTACAGACAGGTAGTTCTCTCTGGTTATGTTATATACCTCGCCATTGATATATCTGACAGTAACTACAGACAGGTAGATCTCTCTGTTATGTTATATACCTTGCCATTGATATATCTGACAATAACTACAGACAGGTAGATCTCTCTGTTATGTTATATACCTTGCCATTGATATATCTGACAATAACTACAGACAGGTAGATCTCTCTGTTATGTTATATACCTTGCCATTGATATATCTGACAATAACTACAGACAGGTAGATCTCTCTATTGTGTTATATACCTTGCCATCGATATATCTGACAATAACTACAGACAGGTAGATCTCTCTATTGTGTTATATACCTTGCCATTGATATATCTGACAATAACTACAGACAGGTAGATCTCTCTGTTATGTTATATACCTTGCCATTGATATATCTGACAATAACTACAGACAGGTAGATCTCTCTATTGTGTTATATACCTTGCCATCGATATATCTGACAATAACTACAGACAGGTAGATCTCTCTATTGTGTTATATACCTTGCCATTGATATATCTGACAATAACTACAGACAGGTAGATCTCTCTGTTATGTTATATACCTTGCCATTGATATATCTGACAATAACTACAGACAGGTAGATCTCTCTATTGTGTTATATACCTTGCCATCGATATATCTGACAATAACTACAGACAGGTAGATCTCTCTATTGTGTTATATACCTTGCCATTGATATATCTGACAATAACTACAGACAGGTAGATCTCTCTGTTATGTTATATACCTCGCCATTGATATATCTGACAATAACTACAGACAGGTAGATCTCTCTATTGTGTTATATACCTTGCCATTGATATATCTGACAATAACTACAGACAGGTAGATCTCTCTATTGTGTTATATACCTTGCCATTGATATATCTGACAATAACTACCGACAGGTAGATCTCTCTGTTATGTTATATACCTCGCCATTGATATATCTGACAATAACTACAGACAGGTACATCTCTCTGGTTATGTTATATACCTAGCCATTGATATACATGTATCTGACAGTAAATACAGACAGGTAGATCTCTCTGTTATGTTATATACCTTGCCATTGATATATCTGACAATAACTACAGACAGGTAGATCTCTCTGTTATGTTATATACCTCGCCATTGATATATCTGACAATAACTACAGACAGGTAGATCTCTCTGTTATGTTATATACCTCGCCATTGATATATCTGACAATAACTACAGACAGGTAGATCTCTCTGTTATGTTATATACCTCGCCATTGATAATCTGACAATAACTACAGACAGGTAAATCTCTCTGTTGTGTTACATGCAATGTCATTAGTACATCTGACAGTCACTACAGAGAAGTAGATCTTTCTATTATTCCTTGCAATTGATACTGAGTTTTTAGCCATCTTATAGTAACTACAAACAGATAGTTCTTTCTGCAATCTTACACCTTGCCATTGATACTGATTATGAATTTAGACGTCTACAGATCAGTCAACTCTCGTTTATTGTCTGAATGTTATTTACAGTGTACACATCTACAGATTCCCCCACGTCGACCTTTAATTATTGGGCAAGTATCAACAGATTTAGTGAAGTTATCTTTCCTATCTTTACAACAATATTATTAACTCTATCAAATATATTAAAAGATGGAAATGATTTAGGTTACTGATCATCACAGACCTGACTCAGCACTGGAAACCGTGAAAAAGTTTACAAGAGATCTTACAGATGCCTGATTTAGCAGTGTTTGTTGATAATAATCATAAGATCTAATATTCTGGGTTTCAGTGGCCAAGTCACTTATTGAGTTTGACCTCCCTAAAATGAGTCAAGTGGAAAGGAATAGTTGTTAATGGTGCCTGTTGAAGGTTGATGGTTGTATTTTGGTAATGTGGTTTCCTCCACCATTTACCACTGACTGCCACTATGTAGGGGAAGAAAGGTTTTTGTTTTGTTTCTCGGACTGTTTTTTTTTAATAAAAATTGTTGAGTGTTTATGATTTTATGAATAGATTTCTTAGAAATGTGAATAGGAGAGTAAAAGAAATCTTTTATATCCTTATGACAGTATGTTTATCATTGTGTATATATTTGTAGTTAATATTGTAATTATTATTACAGAGACAAGACCACAGTATATGTCACATTTATACACAGTTGTACCTACTTCTGTGTGCAGACAGAGGATTCGCCTCGGGAGGAAATTGATGATAAAACTGCCAAGCTAAAAAATGTATTGCATAATTTACCCTCTATCTCCCTCTCTTTCTCTCCCCACTCCCTCTCTCTTTCCCTCTCTACCTACTTTCCTCCAATTCTTAAATTCTTGATCTTTGGTCATATATTTCTAGACAAGATGTCTGATCAATCTTAACACATAAACATGTCCACAAGTTTTTTTTTTATTCCATTCCAGATTCCAGATAATCATGTACATTGTTGTAAATGCATACTTGTATCCAGTGACACATATAAACTACAGTATATACTACATACATTTACACATAAACTACTGTACATCACATACATTTACATATATTGATTGATTGATTGATTTTTGTTTTACGTCACACCATGAATATTTCACGTATATGGTGACGGCATCTGCCTGATGCGGGGCATACAAATTTTGACCTTTGCAACGGACCCACCCGAAGCAGTGAGGGATCTTTAACGTGCCATGCATACCACGACACGGGGCCTCGGTTTTTACTGTCTCATCCGAAAGACATGACACCGGCATGACCAGAGCGGGACTCGAACCCCGGCCTCCCGATCAGGAGTCCGCCGCGATACCACTAGGCCACGCCGGCTTCATATACATATAAATACATACATAAATTACTATATATCATATGTAAAGGTGTATTCATAACTTATCATATACATTACATCTTTAGAACATACCATGTCCTCGAATTTGGGATTTTTATTTGCTAGAGAGCATTGCAAATTATAAGAGAGAGACTAAATACATAAAATCCCTTAGAATCAGAATGCTTGTAGTATATCTATATTTCTAATGCCAACTTCCATTTTCAAAATTTACATCAGATACATGAAGAGGTTGCTCTTTAACAGAAAATATATTTTTCTAAACAATGCTGTTTTACAGAAATTAATGTTGGTAAAGTTTTGTTACACTTCATTGTGTAGATATAATATTTTATGTAAAGTAATATTAAAGTATTCACTTTTTGCCTATTCCAAGAACGTTTGTTTTCACTAAATCTAAATCTATAGAAAATTGAAATAATCAATTTGTGATGTTATTGAAAAGGCATTGTGTTTATTCCCATTCCAGTAGTATATGAATGATTGTTTCTCTCTGTGTTACAATAAGTACATGGAGGACTATCATAAATTCCTATTTTGTAAGCAGACATGTTTGTTGTTAATGGTGTTAATGATGTTAGATATTGTTTTACAGAGAAGTGTTCCCAGCTTGTCTGACTTGAGGGAAGGAAGCTGTGTGGCTGCCTTGTATAGTGATGGCTGTTGGTACAGGGCAACTGTCATGAGCATCAGAAAGGTAAGTTTATATATATCATTGTAAACACCACTTTCAAATATTGAACATTAATGCATCACATAAGAAAGTTATTCCCGGTAACCACATTAATTTGTATGCAATCAGACAGTGTTTTAAAGCTCCAAGTTTTGAAAAATTGATTATGAAGTCAGAAATAGAATATTGTGGAGTGTACATTTCAATGAGATTTACTGTTGACTTCTTGAGTACATAGCTTAGTATATATTTGTTATATGGTTTTGCTATGGGAAGGTGAAGTACCAGAGCTGTAGTAAGTATACTTGAAATCTTTAAAATAGTTGAATAGTAATATTGTGAAGGATCAAGATGTAGATTAAATTTATTGTTATATTCATCAGTGCTTGTTTAATATTGAAGAGCATTTTTTGATGTACCGGTAGTGAAGATTTAAAACTACTATAACCATCATCCAGAAACAACAAATTTTGTATGTGTTAAGTTAAAAACAACTTAACATATTGAGGCTATATATATTAGTTAAACTATTTTTGTTGTTATTTAGCATGATCTTTGAGCAGGTATACAGTGAAACTATCAAAACCAGACAGTCTCCGGTACAGATGTTTTATCCACTTTGAACAGGTGTCTGGAAATTCAAAAATTATAGCCCTTTGAATTTACAATTGTTATGAAAGTTTTATAAAAAATCATAACGCTTGCTTTAAATTGTCTTTATAACTTGAATACATCCATATATAATGAAAACACAAAATTGTATAAACAACATAGTTTAATTTACATGGTAACGATCTTGAGTTAAGTTAAAAATTAGATAGACAGATTTATCAGATACCATGCATATATTGAGAATTAATGATATATTTATTAATTTGATTATGAAGCGATTTAATGATGAGAGAAACTTTGGTAAAATATAGATACTTCATATCAAAAAATGGGTATGTTTTGAATACTTTATTTGTGTTATAAATTATACATGCAAACTGGTTTTAAATTAACTGCACAGTCCAAAACATGTATTTCTAGTAAAGCCATACAGTGTTAATGTTAAAGTGGTTATCATGGATTCATCCTCAAAGGTAATTGGCAGTAAACAAGTGTCATATTCTATGGCAGTACTGCTTATAGGCAATGCAGTCAGTCATCCATGTTACTACCTTGCAATGCAGTTAGTCATCCGTGTTACTACCTTGCAATCCATGTGTCCTATATTATCAGTTCAAATAAAAGGATTTTACAAATGACAGAATAGAAATAGTGTCCAGTGTTTGATATTCTGAAAGTTTAAATTCAATGAAAATATTAGTAGAAAATTACTTTTCAAAATGTGTTTGATTTTCATAGGTCTCCAGTTGGACAGTGACCACTTTTGACAGTTTTCACTGTATAATGTTTGGTCCATTAGTTCATTTATCAGTCAGGAAATGTTTTGTAAATGTAATAGAAAAATTGTTGCCACCTTGGGCACTAGTATGTCATGACATCTTACTGCACTTAGTGAAGGCATTACTTGTGATTTTGTAGGATAAAGTAGAGTTGTTGTTTGTGGATTATGGGAACAAGGGTGAGGAGAGAGTGGAGAATATCCGCTGGCTGGATGAAGACCTCGCTAGCTATCCAGTACAGGCTGTCTACTGCTCACTTACTGGCATCATTCCACTCGAGGTTTGTACTGTCTTTACCTTGCCATTTCTGAATTAACTGGTAAAGTAGTTTTACTCTACAATATATTATATTGAAAAATGAAAATTGTATTTTTTAAGTTATTGCATGCTAAAAGTAAAATGTTGTAAATGTACATAAGGAGGAAAATCCTGTCATTGTATTTGATTGCAAAGTTTCAATAGCCAGTAACATTATTGGATTGGGATTTAGGAAATAGTTCATATCAATATTTCACAATTATATCTTAATTTATATGTTTGAAACTTTACTGTACTCCATGCTTCATACATAGTACATACATGTGAAATTGGTTTATAATTAGATCAAGGGTACAGATATGACTGAACCAGATGTCATCTCAGGTGTATGTCAAATGGCTGAAATCTAAAATTAGAAACTTTTGATCTATGTATCATTGTTCTAAAGAATCTCAAAATCACTGCAAAAGCACAGCATCATCTTAAAGAAACATTAATTGTATGTCACTGTTTGTTTCATTTATTTACAATTGAATAACAATTAATTTAAACTTTATTTATTTTACAACAATTAAGAAACAAGTTAACAACATATATAAATCTTGCTCGTTGGCACGGATCTTGGCGTAAGGGTGTCATTTGTGTGGGAGGAAACTGGAGTACTGGGAGAAAACCCACGAAGCTAGGTTGGTGATAGCTTCACCATCTCACGTACCACACTAGGAATCGAACCCAGGTTGCATTGGTAAGAAGCGTGCGCACTACTGACTGCGCTACCTGGCCCCCTATTCAATAACAATAGCAATGTACATGTCAGATGTGGTTTTCTTGGAATGTTTGATGTCATCATTACATACTACCCACAACCACATAATTATTCTTTGGTGACATTAGGCAATAACAAAAAATCTTATATTCAGGGTGAAGAGTTTTCTGAAAAGTCCAAGGAAGAATTTGCTGCTCTAGTTACAGATCAAGCTCTGACCGCAGTTACAAAGAATCTGGATGGTAAGGGATTACTAGAATCTTGAATCACATTGACTTAAAATAAAGATCAGGTTCAATAATTCCCAACAGAAGCAGTAGTACTTGAACAAAAACAAGAACAGTCTATCTTGGGTGCAAAAGAGAGTAATAATTCTATGATGGATAGAGGAATCCTCAGTGGACAATTGAAAAAGCACAGCAGTAAAACTCATTGTAGCATCTTACCTTTGTCAAGTCTGGATTCTTTCCTTTATTAGAAGGAATAGGCAGGTCTACCAGCGTACTAGCTAAAGATTGGTTTTGCTCTAGGTAATAAGGTTTTTATTACATATTTATTTACTATGATATTTGCCCCTGTCATTGTGGTGAAATAATCCTGCTGTTACTTTAATCAGTTGAAACGATTTATGATATATTTGAAAGCAAAAGTAAGTAGTGAATTTTTTTTCCATTGGTTTGAAAAAATTTGAGGTCTGTTTATGGGCATGTTAGAGGTATATACTGTTTAATGTGAAATTTACACTATATATTTCACATTTTTATAAATTAAGGTAGTTCTGCATGTACAAACATTCATAGATTAATCACGGAAACAAAGTGATACTAAACCCATCATTTTTGCAAGGAAAGTGTTTCTTGTTATGAAGGCATTAGAAAAGCCATGTAACATGGAGTAGATGAGTGTATGTGCATGTTGATACTTTCCCCTGAATTACATACTGTTATAAGCAAATGTGTCACTGAAAACAGAATTGCTAGAATGAAGTTTAAAATACCTTCAGAGTGATATGATTGATATAAGATGCCAAGTGTATTGTCTTTAGATTTATTAAGCTGCATTTATAACTAATTATAATGTAAACAAGGCCAAACCTAATCACACACTTTCACATATCTGATGCTGCAGTGGTCATCTTTGAACTGTGTGTGTGAAAATATATCCAAATATGTCAGTTGTTATTATTAATTAAACACTGTCTGTACTAAAACCTTTATCTACTCATTATGATTTCAGAGATGATATCATTAGTGGATGTTTGACCATGTTTCAGTTTAATTGCTCTTCATTTTAGAAATTTTTTATGTCATAAAAAATATGTTTTAGAAAAAGAAAATATCTTTAAGGTTAAGAAAATTGAAAATCAATAATTTTGAAGTTTGTAGAATTCATGTGTGAAATTCATATTCCAGATAATGGTACCTGTGAAATGGAACTTTATCTGGAGAATGACACTGTCAGCATCAACCAGAAATTGATAGACCGAGGTTTGGTGAAAGTAGACATTATGGAAAGGGAAGTGGAAGAAGACCCAGAACCTGGTATGAAGAGAACTCTTATCTTTATTTTTTAAAAAAATCTAATTTTATTTAGTTAAATGTTACTGTTTTATTTTTGGAATTATTTTCCCTGGTGAGATTGAAATTGTAAGTTCATTATGAGATTCTCATCACATACCTTCTGTATTGAAATTCATTTCTAGGAATGTATATTATGCCAATTTTTGTCAAGAAGTGACTAGACACATTAAAAATTTCTACTTGTTCATGGAAATGGTGCTTCTGAAACAGCAATTTAAATCTGTGAGATTGCACAAATGTATTGAAAACTTACCTAATGTGGTATAAAATATTATAAGAATATAAGTTTGGAAATTAATAGATTGAGGTTTGGTGAAAGCAAACATCATGGAAACTGAAATTTTGATGAAGAAAAATTTGTTTTGTTCTTCATTGGATAATATATTTCGCAACAAACAGTTATAAAGATAAAATTGATCTTGACCTTGGTGCTGGTTGAAATACCTAATCTGTTTAACCATAAGCATTTTTGTTAAAATAATTTGCTGTAAAGTGTACAAATTACAAGTGTTTATCTACCAGTTAAAAATCTATTTCATGTATTTCGTAATTTACTATTATGGCTAAATAGGGCCTTTCTTAATAAGCGGGTACCCTATAGTAATCACTCTGTCCGTCTGTCTTTCCATCAGCAAAAACTTTAACATTGTCCATATCGAATACACTGTCACAGGTAGAGCTTTCATATTTCTGTTGGTACAAAACTCTTTTATCATGTGGTCTTGAGGGTGACCTTTGACCTGCATTTGAAAACTTTAACATTGACCATCACTATTGAACCGTTAGAAGAAGTGCATTTATATTTGGTATCTGCGTTTCTTATGACAAATATGACCAAATTAAGGTCAAGGTCATGGTGAGAGGCATCCTATGGGGCCCCTCTGAATTTGTCAGTTTTCTAGTTTCATAATTGATACATTGAAAACATTAAATCATATTTTTTTTTTTATCCACCTGGATAATATTCTGGTAAATTCATGCTACAATGAACACAGTTATTGAAATATGTTGTCAAACTGACATTTTGTATGTCACATTTGTTCGGTGATACTGGTTTCCCAGAACGTATTAACAAGGTAATTATGACTGCACACCAAAATAAATAGTGGCATCTACTCTCATATCATTCATCAACTTTCATTGTACGTTATACATAGAATGTAAGTTTTTTATGCCCCCGATCATATTGTCATGTCTGTCTGTTTGTCTGTCTGTTTATTTGTTTGTTTGTCTGTTGTCAATTTTAAACTTGGCGATAACTTTTGAACAGTGACGGAGAGAGACTTCATATTTCAAACGACATATTCAGCTAATGAAGCACTTTCTAATGACACCAAAGTTGATGATCTTTTGACCTTGACACTGACCTTTATTCCAAAAATAACTTTTTGGACTGTGTATGTTTATTTGTCTGTTGTCAATTTTAACTTTGGCCATAGCTTTTGAACTGTGAGGTATAGAGACTTCATGTTTCACATGCTTACTCAACTAATGAAGCCCTTTCAAATGACACCAAGGTCGGTAACCTTTCTACCTTGACAATAACCCTCATGCTAAAATATATTTTTGGACTTGTTTTGCCATCTTGGCATTAGTGTTTCACAAACACAACTTGTTATTTGACATTTTCTTCTAATTATGATACTGATATTCATTATATATGGATGAACATTATATACAAGTGATTACAGTAAACTTCTTTCACCTTTTTTTCTAATTTCAAATTCAGAGATTTCTTTTTTTCGTTTTATCATTCTTGAGTTTTGCTGATAATATCAACCTGTAGTTAGAACTGAGTTGGCTTTCTGTAAAATGACATCTTCATTTTCAGATGACCTTCAGCTTCCTGAGGATAATCAGTGGGATATTTATGTTTCTTTTGTCAATTTGTCCACAAATTCAATAATGGTCAGGCTTATAGGTCAGCAATATTCGGTAGGTATCTAAATATGCCATAAGGGAACTTAATTAATGAGTAAGTGGGATTATATTGTCAGGTGTATCACAAAAGACACTTATCTAAAGATATTTCTTAATTGTCCTTTTAAAATTTTTTATATGCATAAAGATCTAATAAAATTTCTGTTGAATATAATTGTTGCTTGTAGTATTTGTGATTTAAAGAAAATGGTAATGGATAGAGATTTGACACCATTCTGAAGAGTGTAAAATCATTGTTTCTTGGTCCCTTCATGAGCATTCCACTGAATGAACTATGTTAGTTCAACATAAGGAGAATCTAAAAAGAATGGAAAATTGGAAAAAAAATCACTTAATGAAGGACTCCCTAAAGTGGCTAAAATCGAAAACCTTTCAAAAATACAATAAGAGACTTTCTTTTTATAAATTTTTGAAACTTGGTATTTACCAAGTGAATAATCAAGTGAATGTTAATCTACATTAAATCAACATAATTATTTTACTTGATAAAGGTCAAGAGGCTGAAAATTTAAGAATAGAGTATTAAGTGTATATGTTATGCATAGACTTCAAACAGGAAAATGATTCAGAAATAAATTGTTTACTTATCAAATTATACCTATGTGTATAAGCTGTCTAAATGTGGATTTAATGTTAAGATTTGACATTTTCTTTGGCATTTTTGTATAATTTGTGTTTATGGTTACTCATTTATTTATTAATTTAGGATGCCCTTGAAAAGTTTGAATCTAAGCTTGAGGAAGCATTCCAAGCAGGTGGCAGTCAAGAAGTAGAGATCAACGAGGATCAAGTTTATGTAGCTTTAGTAGATGAAATCTATCAGAGAGTAAGAGTGCTTAAGAGAGAGTCCAAAATGGTGAGTAGTGATCATACACATTCATTATGCTTCATAGTGTGTAAGATAGAGTTCATATTGGTTAAGGGCAATCAGTATACTCATAATGAAGTGTACACATGACTCTCATTTACTCCAACACTGATACCTTGAATTTCCTGTTAAACTAATTTTAAAGTCTTACATCTATTTTTTTATATATATACATCCATAACTGGAATTGCTTTATTTCCTTCAAGTTTGAGTTATCAATAGTAATATTAATATGCTGACTTTTAAAATGATTTGCTAATCTAGCATTGGTCACTGTTGGTTTCAGCATACATGTATGTACTTGAAGAGAGTTTAATAAATTAAACCTCTGGCATCAGCATCTAGTTAATTAAAATGGAAAAGTTCATAGAATGCAATTACAGATGAATAACTGGATAACACAAACCATGTCACATATGCTAAAACTGACATATACATGTACAGTCAAACTTCGATATCTCGAACACTGATATCTCGAATACCCGGGATATCTCGAAGTCGAACGTATGTCCCGAAAAAAATCCTTCATATTATGATTAAATTCACCCCGGATGTGTCGAACACTGATATGTCAAATACCATGCTTATCTCGAATACATTTTCAAGTCCCGAAGTTCTTATTTACCCGGTTTATCTCGAAGTTGGCTTCTTATTGACAGTATTCCCCGCGGCGTTTATCCTAAATGACAGGTCGCTCGCGTGGTGTGATCAATTGACCGTGTCGGTGAACAAAGTCGCAGTAATTACATAATCGATCTCGTCCGTGCGTACCCAGTTATTTATACCAAATATTAATAAATGATGATAGCTTATTAAACTCGACACAAAATTAGATAATTAACATTAACTGTAATTGATGCTTTTTCATACCTGCGTTTTAAGAAATTTCTTTACACTGTTCATTAATTATTACTATTTCCAATCCGTGTGTATGTCTGTGTATTTTTATGCAAAATAATAGTAATTAAATCAAATTATGACGTGTGTTTTATCTAGTCTTACGTGTTAGCCCGTCCTCGGTTTTAGGTATAGTATAAGACAGTTATATCCAGTATTGGATTTAAATTACGATGTTACTAAAACATGACGTTTTCAGTTTTGGAGTATATTCTCTATATATTTATGAAATATAAAAGGTATCATGAGATTTAGATTAATTATTTAGGAACAATACAATATGCACATCTTCATGCGTATTTATTGATAAATACATGTATATCTCATACATCTACCATACATGTAATAATCACAAATGTCAAATGAAACTGCAATTTGGATATCTCGAACTACGGATATCTCGAAGTATTTTCCACGGTCCCTCCGACTTCGAGATAACGAGGTTTGACTGTATTTTAAAACACTTGAATGAGTGTTAAGAGATTGGAAGCATGATGAAGTTCAGCACTGATTATCGGTAAATATCACTAATCTGTATCTAAATTGAATTTTCTGGGTTTGATGTAGGTGGAAGTATTTTTCTTGGACCATGGTGATACTGATAAGGTGGAAACGGTTCAGATACGACCTCTAGATCCTGTCATCAATAAGTCTTTGCCATATCAGGTATGTTCTGTTTCACTGTCTGCCATATCAACTAGAGTCTTACTGCAAAATCTTAACCATATCTTCTGTTTCACCCCACTTCTGTATCGAGTGTGTAATGTCAACCATAACATAAGGCTTGGGTCTGAATTCTTCCTATGGAGAGTAGTAGTAGAATATCACCCACACTTTGTTGTTCACTTGTTAACATCTATATCATAATGCTTTCATATTAGAAGGTTTAGTAAAAAACTCATAGCAGGCTATTCTGAACATCCTTTAGCCAGATTTTTCCACAATTTCCATTCGTAGTCAATGGTAAAATCCAATATAAATAAGATAGGAGGAAATTTATTGAAAGAATGTTAAAAACTGCTTGTGACAGTACTTTTTTTGATATTTGATAGATTTTTATTTCTGGTTTTGTGTGTGTGTGTGTGTGTGTGGTGGGGGGAGGGGGGGGGGGGGTGTTAGGGGGTTTGTTGGGGGTGGGGGTGTTGATATTTGATAAATTTTATTTCATTGCCCAGTCTCTGATATCATGAAGATATTGTTTCTTTCTAACTATATATAAGTAACAGTACTATATTACCTATTTGGTTTTTAGCTCACCTGAGCCAAAGGCTCAAGTGAGCTATAGTCATAGTGCGCCGTCCGTCGTCATCCGTCCATCGTTACCTTTTTCACATTTTCGACTTCTTCTCTGGAACTACACTGCAGATTTGGATCAAACTTTGTGTAAGTGATGTACTCAAGGTCCCCTACTAAAATTGTGTTCGGGATCCAGATTCCCTCAGGGGTGGATCCAGAGCGGGGCCAAAAGTGCCCAAAACGGTACCCCTCTTCAAACATCTTCTCCTCCAGAACCAGTACATAAATGGGGAAACTAATTGCATTTCAAGAATCTGTAAAGATGGGTTATTAAAAATTGTGTTCGGGGTTAAGGTTTGTCGAATAGAAATTTACACTTTTTTGACGTATTTCTGGACTTAGTCATTTCAATGCAGAAATGTGTCATGTTTTTCAGTTAATTGATATTGATGATTTCTTAATGACTATTTTGATCATAATTGTGGTAAGGAATATTATTGTGAAAGAATTTTGTCATTATCTCAATTTTTGGATTTTTTATTAATTTTTTAAGACTTCAAAAAAAAAGGGGGGGGGGGGGGTTGGCCATTTTTCACATTTTCAACTTTTTCTACAAAATCACATGAAAGATTTTAATGAAACATGGAATACATAAAGTACTAAAGGTCCTCTATCAATTTGGTAAATTTCATCCAAATAGGTTTACAGATAATGCCAACATGTCTAAAAAGTAGGTCTCACAATGGTACATATACCACTTGGTAATTGAAATATGGAGAGTAGCGGTTCAAATCCAGCTGTGGTCAAAAATTTTTTTTTTCATTTCTTTACACATCTAAATAAGTTTTTAGATGTTTCTCAACACTCAACATATGAAATTAAGCAATTTTAAGTTGAAGACTTCCAAAAAAAAGGGTGGGGGATTGGCCATTTTTCACATTTTCAACTTTTTCTACAAAACTGTTTGAAGGATTTTAATAAATCTTGTAGAAATAAGTCACTTATGATCCTCTTCAAATTCTGTTGTTTTCGTCCAGACCTCTTTACAGGTGGCGCCACCATAGTCAAAAGTAGGTCACAAAAGAGTTCCCTCCTTTAACAATATTCTTTTTCATACGGGCTGTATACAGAGACAAACAGAATGCATAGAAATGATCTAGAGGGATGAGTGAAGACGTATTGCCATTTTGGTTCCCTTCCAAAATCAAATTTTAGAATTTTTTTTTCGACATTTCTTTGGACTTGGTGATTTCAATGCAGAAAAGTGTTATATTTTCTAGTTAATTGATAAAGCCGGTGTGGCCTAGTGGATAAGGTGCTCGGCTCGTGATCGAGAGGTCGCGGGTTCGACTCCCGCCCGGGGCACACCGGTGTTCTGTCTTTCGGATGAGACAGTAAAAACCGAGGTCCCGTGTCACGGTAGGCGTGGCACGTAAAAGATCCCTCACTGCTTCGGGTGGGTCCGTTGCAAAGGTCTAAATTTGTATGCAATGCATCAGGCAGATGCCGTCACCATATACGTGAAATAATCGTGGAGTGACGTAAAACAATAATCAAACAAACAAGTTAATTGATAATGATGATTTCTTATGGACTATTGTGATCATAATTATGATAAGGAATGAGACTTTGAAAGAATTTTGTCAATATTTCAATTTTTGGATTTTCTATGAATTTTTTAAGACTTCCAAATGAGGGTGTATAGGAACAATTCAATCACATTTTTTCAGTTCTGCTGTTATACCACATGAAAGATTTTAATGAAACATGGAATACATGAAGTACTAAAGGTCCTCTATCAATTTGGTAAATTTCATCCAAATTGGTTAACTTGTGACTAAATGACTAACTTGTTGCCCTGAATGACATCTTACAGAGACAAAGGAAATGCTTAATATCAAAATCACCTGAATGGATGTGCAAAAAAGTGTTGTTTTTTATTCTAGTCTGAAATGAAATTTGACATATTTTCAACATTTGTGTTGACTTAGTCACAGTAATGCAAAAATAAATGAATTCTTCCTTCATGCCTGACTGATCATCTAGGTACTCAGGTGAGCGATATAGGCCTACTTTGGCCTCTTGTTAATTGATGTCTATGAATTTTTCTTGAATATTTTTCAAATCTATTCATATATGACTGAATTTTTTTTAATTTATTGAGATTTTCATAATCTTTTTATAGGTAATTGAGGTGTCCTTGCATGGCCTAGAAGATCCAGCTGTATCAGAAAACATTACCACATTAGAAATGGTGTTTGAAATGGCTGTGGGAAAAACTCTGGTATCTGATGTAGTTTCAAGGTCAGTTGGTCACATAATAATATTGATTTTCATTAATTTTGAGAAGCTCATGTTAGAGAAAAATAATCGCCAGCTTTATGTTCCAATTCCTTTCTTACTTAGTAGATTGTTTCATATTAAGTCAATCATTGGGGGCAGACATGTCCAATGGTATCACACTCGATCTCTATTCTGATGACGTACCGGTAGATTTGGGCTGTCTGAAAGGGTTTTTTTTTTTTAAGGTAACCTAATATCATCTTCTGCTTCCTTATCAGTACTATCTACAATGGATGCTCTGTAAGCGAAGGGGCAGGCTTGGTGTAGTGGTTAAGTGCTTGGCTTACAATGCCAACAATCCAGGTTCAGTTCCCAGATTGCATCTCTAAATTTGAGAGGTTGTCTACCTGAAAAATTTGGAAAAAAAACAACCAACTGCACTATGGATGAAACAGCATCCAAAATCACAAAATACATCAACCTAGAAAATTCTTTTTTGCTTTTGATAGGTCTGCTATGGGGTTAAATTTATGTTGACATGCACCAGGCAGGTGCTGCCACCACATAAGGGAAATAATCTTGATGTGGTGTAAAACAATAAAACATAAACTATGTTTGGGATGTTTGTTACTTTGTTTTTATTCAGTGCCATACCAGGATTATTTCACCTAATGTGTATGGGTCAACTCTCCTGTTACATATGAACCTAAAATGGGGTACTTTGTATTTTTACGTCATATTCTATAAATTTCATTGGAGGATGTCCAGCATGATTGTGCTGCTTTCTATAGATCTTTTACTCATCAAAATTTGTCAAGATACAACAGATTGATTTTTTGGGAGGGGGGATTTAGACTTAAACCCAAAATTCTTAATTCTTGCTAAAATTTATTTTTAGGCAAGGAAATTCCTTTTTAGGAAGTGTTATTTTTCGTCCAGATCTATTGACAGGTGGCGCCACCATGAGCAAAAGTAGGTCACAGAGGGTACCCTCCTTTGACAAACTTCTTCCTCAGACCGGAGGCATACAGAGACAAACCAAATGCATAGGAATGATCTAGACAGATGTGTTGTGAAGTGTTGTTATTTTTGGTTCCATTTTTGTGGAATTATTAATTTCAATGCAGAAAAGTGTAATGTTTTTCAGTTAATTGATAATGATGAGTTCTTATGGACTATTTTGATCATAATTATGGTAAGGAATATTATTGTGAAAGAATTTTGTCAATACATATATTTTTTTGGATTTTTTATGAATTTTTTAAGACTTCCAAGAAAAAGTGGGGGGGGGGACAGTTTTTCACATTTTCAACTTATTCTAAAGAACTACTTAAAGGATTGTGATGAAACTGTATAGGATGCAAGTACTCATGGTCTCTTACAAGAGTTGTTATTTTTGTCCAGATCAATCAGCAGATGGTGCCACCACAGGCAAAATTAGGTCACAGAGGGTACCCTCATTTAAAAAACTTCTTTTTTAGATTGGAGGCATACAGAGACAAACTGAATGCATAGGAATAATCTAGAGGCATATGTGAAGAAGTGTTGTTGTTTTTGGTTCCATTCCGATGACATTTTTTCGTTTTCTTTTTGGACTTAGTGTTTTTAATGCAAAAACAAGTGACTTTACTCATTATTGCTCCTCATATTATAATTTGATGCTGTAATTTAGTTTCATTTAATCATACTAAGGGCAAAAAATGCCACGGTAAAAGTTTTTTGTCAATATCTTAATTTTGAGATGTTTTATAAAGATTGTAAGATTGTAATATTACTGGTAATGAAAGGTTTAAAGGAATCTTAAGGTTGTGGATTCAAACCTTGCCGGGGGCAGTTTTTATAGTGAAAAATCTTTTTTCAATATCACGATTTCTAGATTTAAAAAAATTTTTTTTTTCTTATTTAAAAAAAAAGGGGGAGGGATTCACATTTTCTTCTTTATCTTCAGAACTGTGTGAAGTTAAGATGCATCAACAGGTGGTGCCACCACAGGCCAATTTTTATAAATTTTATTCTATGCAAAAGGGGAAAGATTACTGCATCATTGCAATTTGCATTGAATTCTTCTTCCAGTGAAATGCAAACCATACAGACATTGATATATTTTCAATATTTAACATTTACAATAATTGTCAGAAATATGAAATCATCATGTTCCGTCATAAAAAGTTCAAAACACCTCCTCCCCCCCCCCCACCCTGCCCTTTCCCATTTTTTTCATTTTTGAGAAGAAAAAAAACCAGGTTCAAGATACTGTATCATTTTTCACATCACAAGACATGATAGCGGTGATTTTCTCCTCAAGAAATTTATACATCAATAGCTTTGTATGTATGTCTTTAAACAATTTAAGTTTTTCTATAATTATGTTAGTTTTAATTTTACTTGAAATATACTGAAATCATTAGATCAAGAATATGGAGAGGAAGCCGCCTTTCGATTTTCAGGTTCATCTGATTTGTCGTTACAGAGTTATAGGACTTTGATTTTGAGCTCACCTGAGCCGAATGTCATACCAGATTGTCTATCGTCTGTCCGTAAACTTTTTGATATATTCAACTTCTTCTCTGAAACTACTGGGCAGAATTCAATGAAAAATTTCATGCTTGTTCCCCAACATATTATGCACAAATTTTGTGCTTTGTTTGACCTAGATGTTCAGGTGAGCCCACTTGGGCCTCTTGTTTTAGCTCACCTGAGCAAGTGAGCTATTGTCATAGTGAGTCCGGCATTCGTCGTTCCGTCCGTCGTCTGTTGTAAACTTTTCACATTTTCGACTTCTTCAGAACTGCTGAACAGAATTTGATGCAAATTGGTATGCATGAAGTACTCATGGTCCCCTACAAGTGTTGTTGTTTTTTTTCCGTCCAGATCCGTCGACAGGCAAAAGAAGTTCACAGAGGGTACCCTCCTTTGACAAACCAAATACATAGGAATGATCTAGAGGGATGTGTGAAGAAGTGTTGTTATTTATGGTTCCGTTCCGGAGAGAACATTTTTTTGGATTTAGTAATTTCATTGCAAAAAAGTGTCATGTTTTTCAGTTAATCGATAATGATGATTTCTTATGGACTATTTTGATCATAATTATGGTAAGGAATATTATTGTGAAAGAGTTTTGTCAATATCTCAATATTTGAATTTTTTTATGAATTTTTTAAGACTTCAAAAAAAGGGGGGTTGGACATTTTCCACATTTTCAACTTTCTCTGCAAAACTGTTCGAAGGATTTTAATAAATGTTGGTAGAAATTAATCACTTATGATCCCCTTCAAAGTCTGTCATTTTCGTCCAGACCTCTTTACAGGTGGCACCACCACAGTCAAAAGTAGGTCACAAAAGAGTACCCTCCTTTGACAATCTTCTTCTTCATACTGGCTGTATACAGAGACAAACAGAATACATAGAAATGATCTAGAGGGATGAGTGAAGAAGTCTTGTCATTTTGGTTCCCTTCCAAAATCAAATTTTAGAAATTTTTCGACATTTGTTTAGACTTGGTGATTACAATGCAGAAAAATTTCATATTTCCTAGTTAATTGATAACGATGATTTCTTATAGACTAGTTTGAATATAATTATAATTATGGTAAGGAATGTTATTTTGAAATTTTTTGTCAATATCTCAATTTTTGGATTTTTTAATTTTTTAAGACTTCTAAATGAGGATGTATAGGGACAATTCTTCACATTTTTAACTTCTGCTGTCATACCACATGAAAGATTTTAATGAAACATGGTATACATGTAGTACTATAGGTCCTCTATCAGTTTGGTCAAATTCATCCAAATTAGTCTACAGATGGTGCCACCATGTCTAAAAAATAGATCTCACAATGGTACATATTCCAATTGGTAATTAAAATATGGAGAGTAGCAGTTCAAATCCAGCTGTGGACAAAAATTTTTCTCATTTCTTTATAAATCTAAATTAGTTTTTAGATGTTTCTCAACACTCAACATATGAAATTAGGCCATTTTAAGTTGGATCTGGACAATGTTTGAAACAATCAGTCAACTAAAGGCCCCACCTGAAGAAAATGACTAACTTGTTGCCCTGAATCACATCTTGCACAGACAACGCAAATTCACCTGAATGGATCTGCAAAAAAACTGTTGTTTTTTATTCTGGTCTGAAGTAAAATTTGACATATTTTCAACATTTGTGTAATGCAAAAACAAATGAATTCTTCTTTCCTGCATGACTGATCATCTAGGTACTCAGGTGAGCGATATAGGCCTACTTTGGCCTCTTGTTTATCAATATATTCTAATTTAGTACTTCAGTTATCATAAATTGTCACATTTGGTCATGTAATTCTATGATACTTCTCTTTCATAGAAACATCTCAGAAAGAGGTGTATTTACATCTATCTTATGATCCAGCAACTTAGTGCCAAAGTTGGACTTGGCTTGTGGCGCCGACGATTCAGGTTCGATTCCTGGGTTGCACCACTATGTTTAAGAGTTTGGTAACCTCCTGCTTCCATGTCGCGATATAACTGAAATATTGTTGAA
Source organism: Pteria penguin (assembly GCA_035048485.1). Lineage (NCBI taxonomy): Eukaryota > Metazoa > Mollusca > Bivalvia > Pterioida > Pteriidae > Pteria > Pteria penguin. The sequence goes on along the minus strand of CM068586.1, from coordinate 46,215,342 downwards.
AGCGACGTAAAGCACCAATCAACCAACAACCAAACAAAGTTGGAACTATTTGATTTTTGGATGATATTCATCCCCACTTAATCATTTCACACATGTAATAGGAGAGTTGATCCCTATGGTGTTGCTGTGTGTTTGGTGATGGAGGAGGCTGGATCTCTCAGATAGAACCATTGAGACCTGTGTATGTTTAAGATAATCATTTATCCTCAGGTCTTGTGTCAGAACCAAACATTTGATCAGATTAACTAAGAGTTTGTTTTCATTGAAATGATAATCATGACTCAAACAATCATTGTATTCCTTAATATGACCTATATATTATTATAGTTTTTATTTGAATCCTTGATAACAGTAACAATGGAATTTTCCTTCTTATGTACCATTGACTTTCAGTTTGTGTTAATCACTTGATTTCAGAGACAATGGAATTTCCTTTAGTATGCGTTATTATACCCCCGCAAACAAAGTTTGGGGGGTATATAGGAATCACCCTGTCTGTCTGTAAGTCTGTCTATCCATCAGCCGGTCCGTTTGTCTGTCTGTCCATCTATCCACCAAACATTGTCCGGCCCATAACTTCTCTCCCCGTGCACAGATTTCAATAATATTTCTCAGAATTGTTGCTTAGGATCCAAGGGTGTGTCGTGACATTAAACCAAGGTCAAAGGTCAAGGTCATAATAGACACAAAAAGTAAAACCATGTCCTGGCCATAACTTATTCCCCTGTGCACGGATTTCAATAATATTTCACAGAATTGTTGCTTAAGATCCAAGGATGTGTTATGACTTAAAACGAAGGTCATAGGTCAAAGGTCAAGGTCAAAATAGACACAATAAGTAAAAACTTGTCCAGGCCATAGCTTATTCCCCTGTGCATGGATTTCAATAATATTGTTGCTTAGGATCCAAGGGTTTGTCATGACCTTGAACCAAGGTCATAGGTCAGAGGTTAAGGTCACAGTAGACACAATGGGTAAAACCTTGTTATACATGCCCTATGGATGCCTCATCGGTTGTCATAAAAGGATGAATTAATGCATGTCTCCACTTTGTTGCCTCAAGCGGTATTTGTCCTGATAGGGCAGCTCTAGTTTACTTTCTTTTTATATTAATATCCTGTTTCTGGGACAGTGGAATATTCCTTAGTATGCACCATTATTTTCTTCTTATTTACCATTATTCTGATTTTCAGGGACAACGGAATTTCCCTTGTTATGTATGATACCAGTGGGGAGCAGGATCTTAATATCAATGAGCATATTAGAACTGTGGTATCAAAAAAATTGAAAGTCGACACCAACATTGGTTCTCTATTACCAGAGTTATCTCCTCTTCCTGAGGGTGAGCAATCAAAGATTATTACATTTCCTTCAGTAGACAGTAAATCTAAACACAAGACAGAGGCATCTGACTACTTACATTCCCATGGAACTGTTGCTTCTCTACATGTAGACACAAAATCAGATAAATCAGCAAAAGTATCACATGGAAGTTCTGCTACGCACAGTCCTTCAAAATCACCAAAATCACCTTCAGGTAAATAAAAAATCTCTATAGGTATCGTCATACAAGATTTTGATATCATCTTCTAGTAATACAAAATCTTAATAATCACTTTCAGGTGATTCATAATCTTCAGAGTTACCTACAGATAACACAAAGTCTCAAAACTCATCTTTGGATAACACAAAATCTCAAAAATCACCATCAGGTCAAAAAAAAAAAAATTCCGAAGTCACCCTCAGGTAACACAGAATCTCCAAAGTTATCCTGAGGTAATTCAAAGTCTCTGAAATCAGCTTCATATCATGTTGTTTTAAATTACCAAAATCACCTTCAATAAATCATAGTAATACAAAACTTCCTTGTCATCTTTAGGTAACTTTAAATCATGTTCAGATACTGCAAGATTTCCAGAATGTTATTAGGTAATTCAAGTTCATCAATATTACTGTCATGTAATACCAAAAAAAATCCAAAACCACATATAGGTGTCTCAAATGTGTATCAGTATGAGAGAATTATTCAGGTAAAGTAGTTGCAAGAATAATTGATAATGTGGTTGATATGTAATATAATCTGTTTTCACGATGAATGTAATGTCGATACTCTTACGATAAAGCACTGTAAAAAATAATGCAGCATGTGATTGCTGCTCAGCTATCTCATCATAAAATTAGATAATTATTGAGTATTTATATCAAATAAAAGCAAGTATTTTGTGTAGCTTTTTTCTATTTTCAAGTTGTAGAAAATATATGGACAAGAACTAATGATAAACATTTCAGTAATGTTAATTTTACTTTATTCAGGTTTTATGTCACTTATGAAAAATATCATTCACATAATGGACATAGACATAGGAGGTAATCATTCACATAATGGACATAGACATAGGAGATAATCATTCACATAATGGACATAGCCATAGGAGGTTATCATTTATATAATGGACATAGCCATAGGAGGTTATCAATCACATAATGGACATAGACATAGGAGGTTATCATTTACATAATGGACATAGACATAGGATGTTATCATTCACGTAATGGACTTAGACATAGGAGGTTATCATTTATATAATGGACATAGCCATAGGAGGTTATCAATCACATAATGGACATAGACATAGGCGGTTATCATTCAGATAATGGACATAGACATAGGAGGTTATCAATTACATTATGGACATAGACATAGGAGGTTATCATTTACATAATGGACATAGACATAGGAGGTTATCATTCACGTAATGGACATAACCATAGGAGGTTATCATTTATATAATGGACATAGACATAGGAGGTTATCATTCACATAATGGACATAGCCATAGGAGGTTATCATTTATGTAATGGACATAGACATAGGAGGTTATCAATCACATTATGGACATAGACATAGGAGGTTATCAATCACATAATGGACATAGACATAGGAGGTTATCATTCACATAATGGACATAGCCATAGAAGGTTATCAATCACATAATGGACATAGCCATAGGAGGTTATCAATCACATAATGGACATAGACATAGGAAGTTATCATTCACATAATGGACATAGCCATAGAAGGTTATCAATCACATAATGGACATAGCCATAGGAGGTTATCAATCACATAATGGACATAGGCATAGGAGGTTATCATTTATATAATGGACATAGACATAGGAGGTTATGATTCAAATAATAGACATAGACATAGGAAGTTATCATTCACATAATGGACATAGACATAGGAGGTTATCATTCACATAATGGACATAGCCATAGAAGGTTATCAATCATATAATGGACATAGCCATAGGAGGTTATCATTTATATAATGGACATAGACATAGGAGGTTATCATTCACATAATGGACATAGACATAGGAGGTAATCAATCACATAATGGACATAGGCATAGGAGGTAATCAATTCACATAATGGACATAGACATAGGATGTTATCAATCACATAATGGACATAGACATAGGATGTTATCAATCACATAATGGACATAGACATAGGAGGTTATCAATCACATAATGGACATAGACATAGGAGGTTATCATTCACATAATGGACATAGACATAGGAGGTTATCATTCACATAATGGACATAGACATAGGAGGTTATCAATCACATTATGGACATAGACATAGGAGGTAATCAATCACATAATGGACATAGACATAGGAGGTTATCATTCACATAATGGACATAGACATAGGAGGTTATCATTCACATAATGGACATAGACATAGGAGGTTATCAATCACATAATGGACATAGACATAGGAGGTTATCATTCACATAATGGACATAGACATAGGAGGTTATCATTCACATAATGGACATAGACATAGGAAGTTATCATTCACATAATGGACATAGACATAGGAGGTTATCAATCACATAATGGCCATAGGCATAGGAAGTTATCAATCACATAATGGACATAGACATAGGAGGTTATCAATCACATAATGGACATAGACATAGGAGGTTATCATTCACATAATGGACATAGACATAGGAGGTTATCAATCACATAATGGACATAGACATAGGAGGTTATCAATCACATAATGGACATAGACATAGGAGGTTATCAATCACATAATGGACATAGACATAGGAGGTTATCATTCACATAATGGACATAGACATAGGAGGTTATCATTCACATAATGGACATAGTCATAGGAGGTTATCATTCACATTATGGACATAGTCATAGGAGGTTATCATTCATATAATGGACATAGACATAGAAGGTAATCATTCACATAAGCACATTAGTGCTTTTCTGTGTCTAGTCTGAAATGTCAGATCCAAGCATATGACTTGGGTCTGAATTCCTTGCATAGAGAGAATTGACAAGGTTTTTTAAAAGATCAAGATTTTTTGCTCACAATTTGCTTTGTTATTCACTTGTTATATCCAAACTATAATGCTTTCATATTACAAAGTCTTATTGAAATCTCAGATCCAAGCATATGACTTGGGTTTAAATTCCTCGCATGGAGAGAATTGACAAGGTATTTTTTTTTTAAAAATCAAGACTTTTTACTCACAATTTGCTTCGTCATTCACTTGTTATATATAAAACAATAATGCCCTCATATTACACAGTCTTATATAAGTCTTGGAAGCTAATTATTTTAATAAGCCAGTCATTAGACGGGATGTATTGTGTTATGCAAAACATTATGAAATTTATCATGAAACAAGTAAAATGTACCAACTATCACATATATTACAGGTTTTAATGTCTTTTTCTTCATTTTTGAGAAATTTATAATTTTTTGGGGGGCAGGGGGGGTTGACCATCCACCCAAGGTCATGTTTTCCTGACTTTTTTTTGCCGTCTTTCAAGATATTGAATTGAAATTTGGTGTATTGCTTTACATCAAGCGGCGTCAGTACCAGTTTGAGTTTTGTTACGATTGATCACTTTTGATGGATTTATGGCCCTTGGACTTAGAAATTTCAAGATTTTTTTTTTTGAAAATTCATTAAAAATTTAATTTTTGTAAAAACATTTAGTATGAAACAAGTAAAATGTACCAACTATCACATATTTTACAGGTATTGATATCTTTTTCTTCATTTTTGAGAAATTTATAATTTTAGGAAGGGAGACGAGGCCTTGGACTAAAAAATTTCAAGATTTTTTTCAAAAATATTGCAAATCTGTTCACTATCCGTTCGCTATCCATTTTGTCTGGTCCTTTAAGGTTTGTTGTCCGGTATATCTGTTACTTGTCCGGTATATGTCTGTTGATTTTGGTCAGGTCCTCTACCGTTCATTGTCCGTTCCCTCTTTAAATTTTTATAAATGATCTTCACTTAAAGTTTTGTTAGTAAATGAGTCTTTCCCAAAGAGAATATCATGCATTACTATGGTATTTTTGTATGAGTTATTGCCCTTGGACTTAAAAAATTTCATTAAAATGATTGTTTCCGCTCATTATCTCAGTGAAGGTATGATGGATTCAAATGATATTTGGTATACAGATGAATCAAGGTAAGATGCAGGTCAAGTTTGAAGATGGGTTTGATAGGACCATTTTTGCAGGAGATATTGCCTTTGGACTTATTCCTATGATAAAATGCTATGAAACGCAATTAATTTTAGTAAACGTCAGATGTTTTCATGAAACTCATGCCAAATGCGAATTGATCCCATCTTAATTAAGTGACGAGCATATTATGCCACGCTAGGCGTTGCTCTTGTTAACATTCTGTCAGAGAATTCCCTCCTATTTCATTCAAATTGGAATTTACTATAATCTAAAAATAGAAATTGTGGAAAAATTTGGCTTAAAATGTTTGAAATAGCTTAATATGAACTTATTGCCAAACATTCTGATGAAGAAGCATTATGATTTGGATTTAAACAAGTGAATGACAAAGTGAGTTATGAGTAATATCCTACTAACAAAATTTTTCGATTTGGAATTCAGACCCAAGTCGTGTATAGTTTTATACTTGGGTCTGACATTTTGGATTATTCTGTATCCAACTCAGATGGCCTGCATCACATGCCAAGTGTTTATTCACTACTCAGAGTTTGCCTTATATGTTATTTGTAGTGACATTTCACATTTTGTTCATATTTTCAGCAAAGTATGAGCAAAAATATTATTATATAAATCCAGCAAAAGCAAAACCAGCCACAGATGATGGAGATGATTCATGGGAAACAGAGAGTGAGGAGGAGGAAGAAGTGACAGTAGTGCAACATGAGAAGAAAAAAGTGCAAGCAAAAAAGACTGATGAAAATTCAAATCTTAATGTTGATGGTGCTTGCAAATCAAATGAAACACAATCAGTAGAAAATTCTATGAAAAGTTTAAATTTAAATAAAGAATCAAAAGAAAAACTTTATTCATGGTCACAGTCAGACTTGAATACCAAGAGTGATGAGTGGAATATAGATGAATATAATTCCTGGATTCTTCCTCCAAAAGAAGAGTTTCCCAAACCTAACAGTTTCTGGGATGTGCATGTTATTAATGTATTTCAACCTACAATTTTCGTTGTAAGTATATTTTGTTATGAATTAAGTTAATATTATATTTATTGTTGTAAGTAGATTTTGGTTTGAATTAAATGAATATGTATGTAAATTTGTTTATGTTTACATTCCTTTCAATTTTAAATCGCTGAAGTAAGGTACAGTTGAAACTCATTATGTTGAAGTCGACTGGACCAGAGCAAATATTTCAACTTATCCTGAATTTGAGATAAAAATCAACTGTTTATGTAACCATTTTCAATCATTCTTATCAACATATGAATATATTTGTTTTACCTGTTATTCCATATTTTAGTCTGTGTAATACATCTTTCTACCGACTAGATTCTAACTACTATCCATCAACTGAATATATATTTAATTTGTTGAATAATTTACAAACTGTGAAAACAATACTGGCCTATAATCTGCCCTAAATGAAGATGTTTTACTAATGAGATTAGCATATCTTAAAATAACAAATGCTGGTGCAATCCAATTATCTAATCGTCGTCAATCACATGAAATGGCTTCAAGGTCAAACAATCAGCCATTACCGTACACCCTGGAATAATTGGTTGTTGGCATCTCTCCTACCTTTACCGCTGTGTTAATAATTTTATTTTGCACAAACATTGACACTTCAAGATAACAAGTGTAAAATATATATAGAAAATGGAGTTTTGGGACTGTAAAATGCCTTTGACATAAGCGGAATTTTGACTTAACTGACTTCTACTTATTTGAAATAGAATTGTATAGAAATTAAAAAAAGAAATTCGGGACTTGAACTTGACTTTGAGATAAACTGAATTTCGGCTAAAGCGGCATTGAGATAACGAGTTTCAACTGTATGTCAAAGATATCATGTACGGTAAACATAAAAAGCTTTAGTGTTAAGAACTTGTTAAATATGCTGGATTGTTTGAATTAATTTTTTCAGTGTATACCTTATCGAAACAAAGATATTCTGGATGAAATGCTGTGTAATATGATAGAGTATTATAACACTACTGATAGTGATCAGGTATGTCACAACCTATTATACTCTACTGATAATGATGGGGTAAGTAACAACATATTATACTCTACTGATAGTGATAGGATATGTCACAACGTATTATACTCTACTGATAATGATAGGGTAAGTCACAACGTATTATACTCTACTGATAGTGATCAGGTATGTCACAACGTATTATACTCTACTGATAATGATGGGGTATGTCACAACGTATTATACTCTACTGATAATGATAGGGTAAGTCACAACGTATTATACTCTACTGATAGTGATAGGGTATGTCACAACGTATTATACTCTACTGATAATGATGGGGTAAGTCACAACCTATTATACTCTACTGATAATGATGGGGTAAGTCACAACGTATTATACTCTACTGATAGTGATAGGGTATGTCACAACGTATTATACTCTACTGATAATGATGGGGTAAGTCACAACGTATTATACTCTACTGATAATGATGGGGTAAGTCACAACGTATTATACTCTACTGATAGTGATAGGGTATGTCACAACGTATTATACTTTACTGATAGTGATAGGGTAAGTCACAACGTATTATACTCTACTGATAATGATAGGGTAAGTCAGAGTATTATACACTACTGATAATGATAGGGTATGTCACAACGTATTATACTCTACTGATAATGATGGGGTAAGTCACAACGTATTATACTCTACTGATAATGATGGGGTAAGTCACAGGGTATTATACACTACTGATAATGATAGGGTAAGTCAGAGTATTATACACTACTGATAATGATGGGGTAAGTCACAACGTATTATACTCTACTGATAGTGATAGGGTATGTCACAACGTATTATACTCTACTGATAATGATGGGGTAAGTCACAACGTATTATACTCTACTGATAATGATGGGGTATGTCACAACGTATTATACTCTACTGATAATGATGGGGTAAGTCACAACCTATTATACTCTACTGATAATGATGGGGTAAGTCACAACGTATTATACTCTACTGATAGTGATAGGGTATGTCACAACGTATTATACTCTACTGATAATGATGGGGTAAGTCACAACGTATTATACTCTACTGATAATGATGGGGTAAGTCACAACGTATTATACTCTACTGATAATGATGGGGTAAGTCACAGAGTATTATACACTACTGATAATGATAGGGTAAGTCAGAGTATTATACACTACTGATAATGATGGGGCATGTCACAACGTATTATACTCTACTGATAATGATGGGGTAAGTCAGAGTATTATACACTACTGATAATGATGGGGCATGTCACAACGTATTATACTCTACTGATAATGATGGGGTAAGTCACAACGTATTATACTCTTCTGATAATGATGAAGTAAGTCACAGGGTATTATACACTACTGATAATGATAGGGTAAGTCACAGAGTATTATACACTACTGATAATGATGGGGTAAGTCACAACGTATTATACTCTACTGATAATGATGGGGTAAGTCACAGAGTATTATACACTACTGATAGTGATAGGGTAAGTCACAACGTATTATACTCTACTGATAATGATAGGGTAAGTCACAGAGTATTATACACTACTGATAATGATAGGGTAAGTCAGAGTATTATACACTACTGATAATGATGGGGTTAGTCACAACGTATTATACTCTACTGATAGTGATAGGGTATGTCACAACGTATTATACTCTACTGATAATGATAGGGTAAGTCACAACGTATTATACTCTACTGATAGTGATCAGGTATGTCACAACGTATTATACTCTACTGATAATGATGGGGTAAGTCACAACGTATTATACTCTACTGATAATGATGGGGTAAGTCACAACATATTATACTCTACTGATAGTGATAGGGTATGTCACAACGTATTATACTCAACTGATAATGATGGGGTAAGTCACAACCTATTATACTCTACTGATAATGATGGGGTAAGTCACAACGTATTATACTCTACTGATAGTGATAGGGTATGTCACAACGTATTATACTCTACTGATAATGATGGGGTAAGTCACAACGTATTATACTCTACTGATAATGATAGGGTATGTCACAACGTATTATACTCTACTGATTATGATGGGGTAAGTCACAACATATTATACTCTACTGATAGTGATCAGGTATGTCACAACGTATTATACACTACTGATAATGATGGGGTAGGTCAGAGTATTATACACTACTGATAATGATAGGGTATGTCACAACGTATTATACTCTACTGATAATGATGGGGTAACTCACAACATATTATACTCTACTGATAATGATGGGGAATGTCGCAGGGTATTATACACTACTGATAATGATATGGTAAGTCAGAGTATTATACACTACTGATAATGATGGGGTAAGTCACAACGTATTATACACTACTGATAATGATAGGGTAAGTCACAGGGTATTATACACTACTGATAATGATGGGGTAAGTCACAACGTATTATACACTACTGATAATGATAGGGTAAGTCACAGGGTATTATACACTACTGATAATGATAGGGTAAGTCACAGGGTATTATACACTACTGATAATGATGGGGTAAGTCACAACGTATTATACACTACTGATAATGATAGGGTAAGTCACAGGGTATTATACACTACTGATAATGATAGGGTAAGTCAGAGTATTATACACCACTGATGATGATGGGGTAAGTCACAACGTATTATACACTACTGATAATGATGGGGTAAGTCACAGGGTATTATACACTACTGATAAAAATGGGGTAAGTCACAACGTATTATACTCTACTGATAATGATGGGGTAAGTCACAGGGTATTATACACTACTGATAATGATGGGGTAAGTCACAACGTATTATACTCTACTGATAATGATAGGGTATGTCACAGAGTATTATACACTACTGATAATGATGGGGGTAAGTCAGAGTATTATACACTACTGATAATGATGGGGTTAGTCAGAGTATTATACACTACTGATAACGATAGGGTATGTCCCAGAGTATTATACACTACTGATAATGATAGGGTAAGTCAGAGTATTATACACTACTGATAGTGATAGGGTAAGTGACAACGTATTATACTCTACTGATAATGATAGGGTAAGTCAGAGTATTATACACTACTGATAATGATAGGGTAAGTCAGAGTATTATGCACTACTGATAATGATGGGGTAAGTCAGAGTATTATACTCTACTGATAATGATAGGGTATGTCACAACGTATTATACTCTACTGATAATGATGGGGTAAGTCAGAGTATTATACTCTACTGATAATGATAGGGTAAGTCAGAGTATTATACACTACTGATAATGATAGGGTATGTCACAACGTATTATACTCTACTGATAATGATGGGGTAAGTCAGAGTATTATACACTACTGATAATGATATGGTATGTCACAACGTATTATACTCTACTGATAATGATGGGGTAAGTCAGAGTATTATACACTACTGATAATGATCAGGTATGTCACAGGGTATTATACACTACTGATAAAGATGGGGTAAGTCAGAGTATTATACACTACTGATAATGATCAGGTATGTCACAGGGTATTATACACTACTGTTAATGATGGGGTAAGTCAGAGTATTATACACTACTAATAGTGATAGGGTAAGTCAGAGTATTATACATTACTGATAGTGATAGGGTATGTCACAACGTATTATACTCTACTGATAATGATGGGGTAAGTCAGAGTATTATACACTACTGATAGTGATAGGGTATGTCACAACGTATTATACTCTACTGATAATGATGGGGTAAATCAGAGTATTATACACTACTGATAATGATAGGGTATGTCACAACGTATTATACTCTACTGATAATGATTGGGTAAGTCAGAGTATTATACTCTACTGATAATGATAGGGTATGTCACAACATATATTATACTCTACTGATAATGATGGGGTAAGTCAGAGTATTATACTATACTGATAATGATAGGGTAAGTCAGAGTATTATACACTACTGATAATGATAGGGTATGTCACAACGTATTATACTCTACTGATAATGATGGGGTAAGTCAAAGTATTATACTATACTGATAATGATAGGGTAAGTCAGAGTATTATACACTACTGATAATGATAGGGTATGCATAACGTATTATACTCTACTGATAATGATGGGGTAAGTCAGAGTATTATACTATACTGATAATGATAGGGTAAGTCAGAGTATTATACACTACTGATAATGATGGGGTAAGTCAGAGTATTATACACTACTGATAATGATAGGGTATGTCACAACGTATTATACTCTACTGATAATGATGGGGTAACTCACAACATATTATACTCTACTGATAATGATGGGGAATGTCGCAGGGTATTATACACTACTGATAATGATATGGTAAGTCAGAGTATTATACACTACTGATAATGATGGGGTTAGTCACAACGTATTATACTCTACTGATAGTGATAGGGTATGTCACAACGTATTATACTCTACTGATAATGATAGGGTAAGTCACAACGTATTATACTCTACTGATAGTGATCAGGTATGTCACAACGTATTATACTCTACTGATAATGATGGGGTAAGTCACAACGTATTATACTCTACTGATAATGATGGGGTAAGTCACAACATATTATACTCTACTGATAGTGATAGGGTATGTCACAACGTATTATACTCAACTGATAATGATGGGGTAAGTCACAACCTATTATACTCTACTGATAATGATGGGGTAAGTCACAACGTATTATACTCTACTGATAGTGATAGGGTATGTCACAACGTATTATACTCTACTGATAATGATGGGGTAAGTCACAACGTATTATACTCTACTGATAATGATAGGGTATGTCACAACGTATTATACTCTACTGATTATGATGGGGTAAGTCACAACATATTATACTCTACTGATAGTGATCAGGTATGTCACAACGTATTATACACTACTGATAATGATGGGGTAGGTCAGAGTATTATACACTACTGATAATGATAGGGTATGTCACAACGTATTATACTCTACTGATAATGATGGGGTAACTCACAACATATTATACTCTACTGATAATGATGGGGAATGTCGCAGGGTATTATACACTACTGATAATGATATGGTAAGTCAGAGTATTATACACTACTGATAATGATGGGGTAAGTCACAACGTATTATACACTACTGATAATGATAGGGTAAGTCACAGGGTATTATACACTACTGATAATGATGGGGTAAGTCACAACGTATTATACACTACTGATAATGATAGGGTAAGTCACAGGGTATTATACACTACTGATAATGATAGGGTAAGTCACAGGGTATTATACACTACTGATAATGATGGGGTAAGTCACAACGTATTATACACTACTGATAATGATAGGGTAAGTCACAGGGTATTATACACTACTGATAATGATAGGGTAAGTCAGAGTATTATACACCACTGATAATGATGGGGTAAGTCACAACGTATTATACACTACTGATAATGATGGGGTAAGTCACAGGGTATTATACACTACTGATAAAAATGGGGTAAGTCACAACGTATTATACTCTACTGATAATGATGGGGTAAGTCACAGGGTATTATACACTACTGATAATGATGGGGTAAGTCACAACGTATTATACTCTACTGATAATGATAGGGTATGTCACAGAGTATTATACACTACTGATAATGATGGGGGTAAGTCAGAGTATTATACACTACTGATAATGATGGGGTTAGTCAGAGTATTATACACTACTGATAACGATAGGGTATGTCCCAGAGTATTATACACTACTGATAATGATAGGGTAAGTCAGAGTATTATACACTACTGATAGTGATAGGGTAAGTGACAACGTATTATACTCTACTGATAATGATAGGGTAAGTCAGAGTATTATACACTACTGATAATGATAGGGTAAGTCAGAGTATTATGCACTACTGATAATGATGGGGTAAGTCAGAGTATTATACTCTACTGATAATGATAGGGTATGTCACAACGTATTATACTCTACTGATAATGATGGGGTAAGTCAGAGTATTATACTCTACTGATAATGATAGGGTAAGTCAGAGTATTATACACTACTGATAATGATAGGGTATGTCACAACGTATTATACTCTACTGATAATGATGGGGTAAGTCAGAGTATTATACACTACTGATAATGATATGGTATGTCACAACGTATTATACTCTACTGATAATGATGGGGTAAGTCAGAGTATTATACACTACTGATAATGATCAGGTATGTCACAGGGTATTATACACTACTGATAAAGATGGGGTAAGTCAGAGTATTATACACTACTGATAATGATCAGGTATGTCACAGGGTATTATACACTACTGTTAATGATGGGGTAAGTCAGAGTATTATACACTACTGATAGTGATAGGGTAAGTCAGAGTATTATACATTACTGATAGTGATAGGGTATGTCACAACGTATTATACTCTACTGATAATGATGGGGTAAGTCAGAGTATTATACACTACTGATAGTGATAGGGTATGTCACAACGTATTATACTCTACTGATAATGATGGGGTAAATCAGAGTATTATACACTACTGATAATGATAGGGTATGTCACAACGTATTATACTCTACTGATAATGATTGGGTAAGTCAGAGTATTATACTCTACTGATAATGATAGGGTATGTCACAACATATTATACTCTACTGATAATGATGGGGTAAGTCAGAGTATTATACTATACTGATAATGATAGGGTAAGTCAGAGTATTATACACTACTGATAATGATAGGGTATGTCACAACGTATTATACTCTACTGATAATGATGGGGTAAGTCAAAGTATTATACTATACTGATAATGATAGGGTAAGTCAGAGTATTATACACTACTGATAATGATAGGGTATGCATAACGTATTATACTCTACTGATAATGATGGGGTAAGTCAGAGTATTATACTATACTGATAATGATAGGGTAAGTCAGAGTATTATACACTACTGATAATGATGGGGTAAGTCAGAGTATTATACACTACTAATAATGATAGGGTATGTCACAACGTATTATACTCTACTGATAATGATGGGGTAACTCACAACATATTATACTCTACTGATAATGATGGGGAATGTCGCAGGGTATTATACACTACTGATAATGATATGGTAAGTCAGAGTATTATACACTACTGATAATGATGGGGTAAGTCACAACGTATTATACACTACTGATAATGATAGGGTAAGTCACAGGGTATTATACACTACTGATAATGATGGGGTAAGTCACAACGTATTATACACTACTGATAATGATAGGGTAAGTCACAGGGTATTATACACTACTGATAATGATAGGGTAAGTCAGAGTATTATACACCACTGATAATGATGGGGTAAGTCACAACGTATTATACACTACTGATAATGATGGGGTAAGTCACAGGGTATTATACACTACTGATAAAAATGGGGTAAGTCACAACGTATTATACTCTACTGATAATGATGGGGTAAGTCACAGGGTATTATACACTACTGATAATGATGGGGTAAGTCACAACGTATTATACTCTACTGATAATGATAGGGTATGTCACAGAGTATTATACACTACTGATAATGATGGGGGTAAGTCAGAGTATTATACACTACTGATAATGATGGGGTTAGTCAGAGTATTATACACTACTGATAACGATAGGGTATGTCCCAGAGTATTATACACTACTGATAATGATAGGGTAAGTCAGAGTATTATACACTACTGATAGTGATAGGGTAAGTGACAACGTATTATACTCTACTGATAATGATAGGGTAAGTCAGAGTATTATACACTACTGATAATGATAGGGTAAGTCAGAGTATTATGCACTACTGATAATGATGGGGTAAGTCAGAGTATTATACTCTACTGATAATGATAGGGTATGTCACAACGTATTATACTCTACTGATAATGATGGGGTAAGTCAGAGTATTATACTCTACTGATAATGATAGGGTAAGTCAGAGTATTATACACTACTGATAATGATAGGGTATGTCACAACGTATTATACTCTACTGATAATGATGGGGTAAGTCAGAGTATTATACACTACTGATAATGATATGGTATGTCACAACGTATTATACTCTACTGATAATGATGGGGTAAGTCAGAGTATTATACACTACTGATAATGATCAGGTATGTCACAGGGTATTATACACTACTGATAAAGATGGGGTAAGTCAGAGTATTATACACTACTGATAATGATCAGGTATGTCACAGGGTATTATACACTACTGTTAATGATGGGGTAAGTCAGAGTATTATACACTACTGATAGTGATAGGGTAAGTCAGAGTATTATACATTACTGATAGTGATAGGGTATGTCACAACGTATTATACTCTACTGATAATGATGGGGTAAGTCAGAGTATTATACACTACTGATAGTGATAGGGTATGTCACAACGTATTATACTCTACTGATAATGATGGGGTAAGTCAGAGTATTATACACTACTGATAATGATAGGGTATGTCACAACGTATTATACTCTACTGATAATGATTGGGTAAGTCAGAGTATTATACTCTACTGATAATGATAGGGTATGTCACAACATATTATACTCTACTGATAATGATGGGGTAAGTCAGAGTATTATACTATACTGATAATGATAGGGTAAGTCAGAGTATTATACACTACTGATAATGATAGGGTATGTCACAACGTATTATACTCTACTGATAATGATGGGGTAAGTCAAAGTATTATACTATACTGATAATGATAGGGTAAGTCAGAGTATTATACACTACTGATAATGATAGGGTATGCATAACGTATTATACTCTACTGATAATGATGGGGTAAGTCAGAGTATTATACTATACTGATAATGATAGGGTAAGTCAGAGTATTATACACTACTGATAATGATGGGGTAAGTCAGAGTATTATACACTACTGATAATGATAGGATATGTCACAACGTATTATACTCTACTGATAATGATGGGGTAAGTCAGAGTATTATACACTACTGATAATGATCAGGTATGTCACAATGTATTATACACTACTGATAATGATGGGGTAAGTCAGAGTATTATACACTACTGATAATGATCAGGTATGTCACAGGGTATTATACACTACTGATAATGATGGGGTAAGTCAGAGTATTATACACTACTGATAGTGATAGGGTAAGTCAGAGTATTATACATTACTGATAGTGATAGGGTATGTCACAACGTATTATACTCTACTGATAATGATGGGGTAAGTCAGAGTATTATACACTACTGATAGTGATAGGGTATGTCACAACGTATTATACTCTACTGATAATGATGGGGTAAGTCAGAGTATTATACACTTCTGATAATGATAGGGTATGTCACAACGTATTATACTCTACTGATAATGATTGGGTAAGTCAGAGTATTATACACTACTGATAATGATCAGGTATGTCACAGGGTATTATACACTACTGATAATGATGGGGTAAGACAGAGTATTATACACTACTGATAATGATACGGTAAGTCAGAGTATTATACACTACTGATAGTGATAGGGTAAGTCACAGGGTATTATACTCTACTGATAATGATTGGGTAAGTCAGAGTATTATACACTACTGATAATGATAGGGTAAGTCAGTGTATTATACACTACTGATAATGATAGGGTAAGTCAGAGTATTATACTCTACTGATAGTGATAGGGTATGTCACAGAGTATTATACACTACTGATAGTGATGGGGTAAGTCAGAGTATTATACACTACTGATAATGATCAGGTATGTCACAACGTATTATACTCTACTAATAATGATGGGGTAAGTGAGAGTATTATACACTACTGATAGTGATAGGGTATGTCACAAGGTATTATACTCTACTGATAATGATGGGGTAAGTCAGAGTATTATACACTACTGATAGTGATAGGGTATGTCACAATGTATTATACTCTACTGATAATGATGGGGTAAGTCAGAGTATTATACACTACTGATAGTTATAGGGTATGTCACAACGTATTATACTCTACTGATAATGATGGGGTAAGTCAGAGTATTATACACTACTGATAATGATCAGGTATGTCACAGGGTATTATACACTACTGATAATGATGGGGTAAGTCAGAGTATTATACACTACTGATAATGATGGGGTATGTCACAATGTATTATACTCTACTTATAATGATGGGGTAAGTCAGAGTATTATACACTACTGATAATGATAGGGTAAGTCACAGGGTATTATACACTACTGATAATGATAGGGTAAGTCACAGAGTATTATACACTACTGATAATGATAGGGTAAGTCAGAGTATTATACACTACTGATAATGATGGGGTATGTCACAATGTATTATACTCTACTTATAATGATGGGGTAAGTCAGAGTATTATACACTACTGATAATGATAGGGTAAGTCACAGGGTATTATACACTACTGATAATGATAGGGTAAGTCACAGAGTATTATACACTACTGATAATGATAGGGTAAGTCAGAGTATTATACATTATACACTACTGATAGTGAGAGGGTAAGTCAGAGTATTATACACTACTGATAATGATAGGGTTTGTCACAGAGTATTATACACCACTGATAGTGATGGGGTATGTCACAGAGTGTTATACACTACTGATAATGATGGGGTAAGTCAGAGTATTATACACTACTGATAATGATAGGGTAAGTCACAGAGTATTATACACTACTGATACTGATAATGATAGGGTAAGTCAGAGTATTATACATTATACACTACTGATAGTGATAGGGTATGTCACAGGGTATTATACACTACTGATAATGATAGGGTAAGTCAGAGTATTATACACTACTGATAGTGATGGGGTAAGTCAGAGTATTATACACTACTGATAGTGATGGGGTAAGTCAGAGTATTATACACTGCTGATAGTGATAGGGTAAGTCACAGAGTATTATACACTACTGATAATGATAGGGTAAGTCAGAGTATTACACACTACTGATAATGATAGGGTAAGTCACAGAGTATTATACACTACTGATAGTGATAGGGTATGTCACAGAGTATTATACACCACTGATAGTGATAGGGTAAGTCACAGAGTATTATACACTACTGATAATGATAGGGTAAGTCACAGAGTATTATACACTACTGATAATGATAGGGTAAGTCAGAGTATTATACACTACTGATAATGATAGGGTATGTCACAACGTATTATACTCTACTGATAATGATGGGGTAAGTCAGAGTATTATACACTACTGATAATGATCAGGTATGTCACAGGGTATTATACACTACTGATAATGATGGGGTAAGTCAGAGTATTATACACTACTGATAATGATCAGGTATGTCACAGGGTATTATACACTACTGATAATGATGGGGTAAGTCAGAGTATTATACACTACTGATAGTGATAGGGTAAGTCAGAGTATTATACATTACTGATAGTGATAGGGTATGTCACAACGTATTATACTCTACTGATAATGATGGGGTAAGTCAGAGTATTATACACTACTGATAGTGATAGGGTAAGTCACAACGTATTATACTCTACTGATAATGATAGGGTAAGTCAGAGTATTATACACTACTGATAATGATGGGGTATGTCACAACCTATTATACTCTACTGATAATGATTGGGTAAGTCAGAGTATTATACACTACTGATAATGATCAGGTATGTCACAGGGTATTATACACTACTGATAATGATGGGGTAAGTCAGAGTATTATAGACTACTGATAATGATACGGTAAGTCAGAGTATTATACACTACTGATAGTGATAGGGTAAGTCACAGGGTATTATACTCTACTGATAATGATTGGGTAAGTCAGAGTATTATACACTACTGATAATGATAGGGTAAGTCAGAGTATTATACACTACTGATAATGATAGAGTAAGTCAGAGTATTATACTCTACTGATAGTGATAGGGTATGTCACAGAGTATTATACACTACTGATAGTGATGGGGTAAGTCAGAGTATTATACACTACTGATAATGATCAGGTATGTCACAACATATTATACTCTACTAATAATGATGGGGTAAGTCAGAGTATTATACACTACTGATAGTGATAGGGTATGTCACAAGGTATTATACTCTACTGATAATGATGGGGTAAGTCAGAGTATTATACACTACTGATAGTGATAGGGTATGTCACAATGTATTATACTCTACTGATAATGATGGGGTAAGTCAGAGTATTATACACTACTGATAGTTATAGGGTATGTCACAACGTATTATACTCTACTGATAATGATGGGGTAAGTCAGAGTATTATACACTACTGATAATGATAGGGTAAGTCACAGAGTATTATACACTACTGATAATGATAGGGTAAGTCACAGAGTATTATACACTACTGATAATGATAGGGTAAGTCAGAGTATTATACATTATACACTACTGATAGTGATAGGGTAAGTCACAGAGTATTATACACCACTGATAATGATAGGGTTTGTCACAGAGTATTATACACCACTGATAGTGATGGGGTATGTCACAGAGTGTCATACACTACTGATAATGATGGGGTAAGTCAGAGTATTATACACTACTGATAATGATAGGGTAAGTCAGAGTATTATACACTACTGATACTGATAATGATAGGGTAAGTCAGAGTATTATACATTATACACTACTGATAGTGATAGGGTATGTCACAGGGTATTATACACTACTGATAATGATAGGGTAAGTCAGAGTATTATACACTACTGATAGTGATGGGGTAAGTCAGAGTATTATACACTACTGATAGTGATGGGGTAAGTCAGAGTATTATACACTACTGATAATGATAGGGTAAGTCACAGAGTATTATACACTACTGATAATGATAGGGTAAGTCAGAGTATTATACACTACTGATAATGATGGGGTAAGTCACAGAGTATTATACACTACTGATAGTGATAGGGTAAGTCACAGAGTATTATACACTACTGATAGTGATAGGGTAAGTCACAGAGTATTATACACTACTGATAATGATAGGGTAAGTCACAGAGTATTATACACTACTGATAATGATAGGGTAAGTCAGAGTATTATACATTATACACTACTGATAGTGATAGGGTATGTCACAGGGTATTATACACTACTGATAATGATGGGGTAAGTCAGAGTATTATACACTACTGATAGTGATTGGGTAAGTCAGAGTATTATACACTACTGATAGTGATGGGGTAAGTCAGAGTATTATACTCTACTGATAGTGATAGGGTATGTCACAACGTATTATACTCTACTGATAATGATAGGGTAAGTCAGAGTATTATACACTACTGATAGTGATGGGGTATGTCACAGGGTATTATACACTACTGATAGTGATGGGGTAAGTCAGAGTATTATACACTACTGATAATGATAGGGTATGTCACAGAGTATTATACACTACTGATAGTGATAGGGTATGTCACAGAGTATTATACACCACTGATAATGATAGGGTAAGTCACAGAGTATTATACACTACTGATAGTGATGGGGTAAGTCAGAGTATTATACACTACTGATAATGATAGGGTAAGCCAGAGTATTATACACTACTGATAATGATAGGGTAAGTCAGAGTATTATACATTATACATTACTGATAGTGATAGGGTATGTCACAGAGTATTATACACTACTGATAGTGATAGGGTATGTCACAAGGTATTATACGCTACTGATAATGCTAGGGTAAGTCAGAGTATTATACACTACTGATAATGATAGGGTAAGTCACAGAGTATTATACTCTACTGATAATAGTATGGTAAATCACAGGTTAGTACAACACTAATGAAAATGTCAAAGAACATTACAACTTCAACGATAGCATTAAGGTAAGTCAAAGAGTAATTCAGTACCTATGATAATGATAGGGCAAGTCGCAGAGTACACCAGTGGAAGAAGTATCGTAGAAGCAGTGGCAAATTTTGGAATATTAAACTTTAACATTCATTTATGTGATATAAAAATTTCATGTAATATTGTCTATTCAACTTGTTTTCTGATAATAGACTGGTTTAATAGATATTTGTTTTAAGATTCTTTACTGGTATATACAGTCCTCTTTGATGATGTTAATATCACTTTATGTTTTATATTTAGGTATTGAAGGTCAGTGAATTAAGAATGCAGCACATGTATGCTGGCCACCAAGATGGAGCTTGGTATCGCATTCTTGTTACTCATGTTGTTGCTAATGATCTTGTGAGTATGCCTCCTATTTAATCAGTTGTCACTTTTAGGCAGAGTTTTAACATTTAAGCAGTAACTACTGTTAGAGATTGAACTTGGTACCATCCTACCTACAAATCGTTTTTTGTTTTTTACATTTCTTTCTCTAAAATCTGAATATGACATCAGTGGTGTTCAATTATGAGATACATGTATCTTAGAAAAAAGAGGAGTTACTGGCTCAGTTATGTGGCAGAAGTCACCATGGAGCTATACAATACATGAATATAAATAATATACTAGAACATATAACACATTACAAAAATATTTGATTGTAGTGCAATTACGATACCGACTTAGGACGGTCATTTAATTTGACAAAAGCCAAACAAATGGTGTGGTTAACCGGTTTACGGGCCCACCTAAGCAACATAAGATTTAATAGAAAATCTCATTTTTAAGATGATGTATGAAATAACGGTTTTATTTTTCCTTTGAATATTGGATCATAGACATGTTATATTATGAGTTGTTTTAGGAAAGGACTTCACCTGATAGTCTTCCATCCACTTTTGCTTTTCGTCACTAGCATTTTTCATATCTTTATCATTTCTGATCTAACTTATTTCACATTTTATGTCCTTACTATCATAACAATGTAGATTTGGTGTTTAACTTATTACCAAATGAAACTTTTAAATGCTTTAGTTCTTTTCCACACTTGTAATCAATACAATTTTTATCAAGGAAACTCAGTCTTCTTCATACAAAGGACAAAAAATCATGGAAAACCAATGATGAACCAATCTTCTGCCTCAATGATTCATAAAAGATAAAAAACTTATTGTGTATCCTGCAGTCTCTTTCATACCAATGGCCAAGCATTAAGGAAAATGAAGGATTTACCAATACATTGGTTTAATGATTCAAAAGTGATAAAAAAATCTCCAGCTAAGTGTAAGGACACATGGAGATTTTTTTTTCATTTATCTATCTGACATGCTTTAATTGTAACCATGATTGCAGGTCAAACATGCATTCATTGTTTTGTTGTACTTAATTCAAAAACAAGTTGATTTTAAAATGGAAATATTAATGAGACAAAAGTTTTTGTGAGAAGCAGTTAACATGTTACATTTCATGAGAAGCAGTTTACAAGTTATATTTCAAGAGAGGCTGTTTACATGTTATATTTTGTGAGAAACAGTTTACAATATGTTTGATTCATGAGAAGCAATGTACATGTTATATTTCATGAAAAGCAGAAGGCAGGATTTGGTGTAGTGGTTAAGCACTTGGCTTGCAGCGCAGACAATCCGGGTTCAATTCCCGGGTTACGCCACTTTGTTTAAGAGGTTGGTAACCTCCTGCATCCATGTCACGATATAACGGAAATATTGTTGAAAGCGACGTAAAACACCAATCAACCAACTAACCAACATGAAAAGCAGTTTACATATTATATTATGATAGTTAAAACAAGATTGGTGATGACTGTTTTCATGTAATGCTAATAGTATACTCTCATATTTACACAAAAATTTTGTTTTTGTGAATAAAAAGTGATTTACAGTAATAACATTTTTAAGACAAATTACATATGTAAAAGCAAGATGTGTGAAGTATTTAAATGTTTGATTAACAAAATATGTTAGGAAAAGGATGGGAATTCAGCAAAAGCCAACTTATATTACTCAGGGAATATTTGCTTCCATTGTACACATGATATCCTGATTATCTCCAGTATTAATCACCTGGTGCAATAGGCAGGCAAACACCAGCAAATTGCCAGTTAATAGAAGTGACTATTGAAACGAGTTTCGGTAGATAATGTATCTCTCAGACATGTATTTTATTTCTTCATATGCATCATTGCTCTCCAAGGAAGTTGACAGTATCTCTGATATACTTGTAAGTTGTCATATAGATGTAAATATACACTGCATGTTGTCTTGCATGTGTGTTATCAGTGGGGTAAAATGAACCTCCTCCCCTTAAACAATGTTTCTCACTCATAGACAGCTATCACTAATACAATTTCTTGACATTATGTTCTCTGTAATTATTTAAGTGCTCAACTTCAGTGAAGCAGAAAGTCACTCAAAGTATACCATGTGTGATTTTTATATGTAAAATTGTAATTTTGCACATGCATCACTTTTAGCTTTCAATAATGTGTTATACACACTTGACAATCATTTTGAATCATAAATAAGATGTTAGTGATTTCCCAATTGAACTCACAACTGTAAGGTCAAAGATTGTACTCGAAAACTTAAGGTATTATCTGGAGAGTTTCACACATGATGGTGTTTTTAGTTTACTTTTTCTGGTATAGACATACATTTTGGATTTGTAGGTTTTGTCTTAATTGATCTTTGTATACTGTTTGTATCTCAGGTCTCTGCATATCTATGTGACTATGGTGAACATACTGTAATGGCCATAGAAGAAGTAAAACCTTTACTGAAAAAATTCTGGCACCTCCCACAACAAGCACTCAGATGTAAATTACATGGTAAGTTGATTTTCTATGGTGAGAGGTTCTTAAGGTGATGAGCCAAGTTGATAGCATATAGATGGTAATGTCAGATTTATTACTGGATTTACTTCTGTTTCAACAATATGTAGATTTAATCATGAATCAGTGTGTAGACATACATTTGTAAGATACAATATTGTCTGTACGTTAACCTCACTTTGTGTCAAACAAAATCTCTTTGACAGTTTTTAAAAAAATGATATCAAGAAAATATTGTAATCACATACATGCATCTTGTTGTCATAAATTACATTTGGGATTTCTAAAAAGCTTTTATTGATAACAAATATTAATGATTTCATTTGGCAAAATTCCATATATGTATGGTAATAAACAATGCCTTTACTGTAAGTAAGGCCAGGTGAGAAGTGATGTTATCACTGACAAATCCATTTCAGTTTAAAGAGATGTTTAATGTCACAACAGTGGATGCAAAATTAAGAACTGCATATGTAAAAAAAATTTTACATTTAAACCATAAAATGTTGTTAGAGAATGGAATACTAAAATTAAACATTGGATCCTGGCTACTCTCAAGCAATAAAATATCTAAAATCTTGAAAAAGTTTAAAATGAAGATGGTACAGATTTTAGAATGAAGAGATTTTACAAATTTTCAACAAAGGAATTCCCCTATCAAAGCAATAAGACTTTCATAACATCTGACTATGAAAATTTACAACTGTAACTGACCACATTTAGTCATGACAAAATGACTCTGAGTTATGTGTGCATGATATGTATACCTGGTGTACCTCAGTAATAAGACCGGTATTTCCAATTCTCTATGACAGAATCTGAGGTTAACACACAGTTGTAAAATACAAAATAATCATAGATTATGCATAAGCTTATGTCTAGCCATGAATTTTCAATGTTAGGCAAAGTCCAGGTGTCTTTTACAACAAAATTACAGAAGTTGTGACACTTCACAAATATTTACAATGGTGACAGTCTCCTTATACGTGTACATGTATTTGGAACAACAAATATTCAGATGTAAATTAAATGACAAATAATTACAGGCAGCTTTCATGGTGATATTTATGTGGTCAGGAAAAACAAATTTTCAATAGTAAGTTGTTTGGTAAGTTATTACAGGCAGTTAACATGGTGACAGGATCTTATACTACAATTCCTATTTATCAGATGCACACTGATGGTGCTTTCAGATTTAATGATGTGTGCTAAACAATGTAAGTATTCTGTTTTGCATCCCCTGCCAAGCAATACCACATATCAGAATCACTTTGTCAAATATCCATTTGTCCGTCCATTCATTTGTCCGTCCATTCATTTGTCCAAGGTGTCAGACTTTTCAGTAATTAATAGCAGTAACACTTACATTGTTTTGCATACTGTAGTTTACAACATATATAATCTAGTTTAGTTTTCTATTAATGTAAGTAAATTTCATTATAGGAATCAAGCCCATGAAATCTACGTTATGGAGTGAAGCAGCAAAATATAAATTTTCATCCATGGCACAGAATAAAAGTTTGGTTGCCTTGGTGAATAACATAACAGATGATGTAATCTCGTTACGCCTAATCGACACCTCCACAGAAGAAGACATATGTCTGGAGGAGGAGTTACTACAGTCTGAGTTAGCTGAGAAAATTCAGCCATGACCCATTCTATGAATCATAAATTACAGTGTTGTTCATCTACAGTTTTGATTGTTGCTGTCTGAAGCTTTAAGTGCTGCATATTCATCATTCATGAAATTCTTTGTTCATTATGAATGCTGTTTGATGCAATGACTTTGAAGGAGCAGCATGTTGAAACTTTCCATTACAAGAATGATTTTGTCAAATCTTAAGTTTGTTCCATATATGTATATTGGTAAGTGTGTAGCATACTAATATAAGATACTCAAGATGGTTATGACAGTGCTTAAAATAAAGGTGAAATTTGAAGGCCCTAAAGGAATAAAACAGTTTGACTGAAAACCCATAGCTTACAAGCTAGTTACATCTACATTAATGAATTACTAAAGTACAGGCTTATAATACTGTCTGCATAGAAAAGTGCTTCAATACTCATGAATGAATACCTTGTATTACTGTTCCACTCCATTACCATGGAGATGAATGAATCAGGAAAAAAAAGTTGTAATCATTGAGATATCCCAGTAGGGAAAGTGTAGGTATCCCAGAAAGGAGAGTATAGGTATCCCAGTAAAAATGGTAAAGATATCCCAGTGTAGGTATCCCAGAAAGGAGAGTATAGGTATCCCAGTATAAATGGTAAAGATATCCCAGTGTAGGTATCCCAGAAAGGAGAGTATAGGTATCCCAGTAAAAATGGTTAAGATATCCCAGTGTAGGTATTCCAGTAGGAAAAGTGTAGGTATCCCAGAAAGGAGAGTATAGGTATCCCAGTAAAAATGGTAAAGATATCCCAGTGTAGGTATTCCAGTAGGAAAAGTGAAGGGATCCCAGAAAAGAAAGTGTACGTATCCCAGTAAAAAAAACAGTGAAGATATCCCGGTGTAGGTATTCCAGTAGGGAGAGTGTATGTAAATCTAATTTTTTATCTTCACATGGATCCATCAACCTGAGAAGAACATAATTTGACTTCAGCATATTTCCATAATACATTTGTTTGAATTCAATTTAATATAAGTGTGTCAAACTATACCACCTGGCACCTATGATGAAATCATTTTATCATGTAGTTACTGTGAAAGCATTGATTACATATGGTACCAGTGAACATGGATTTACATAATTTCACTGATTCGTGTGCATGTACTTTCATGGAAATATATATGGATAAGATGTTTTATGTAAGAACTGATACGTTTTTTATAGTTGTAAATGTCAGAGAATACAAAATTGTAGTTTATGATTTTCAGCAATTAGATAAAAATGGGTCATGAATTATTCATCCAGTGTGTTGTCAGGACTAGTGAAAACCATGAAAATTCAGGCCCATGATTTACAGTATATAACTGTATCAACATATATATACAGTGCCTTAATCTTACATGTACATTGTTTCTAAAACTTTATTTTTGATGTGAATCTTCTAATGAATGAATTATAGGAAGTGGATTTGTTTATGTATAATTTGTATCAAACACTTTGATGTCAAGTGAATGCAATGTATATGCACACCCAATTTGTTTTGGTTAGAAGTACAGTTATGTAGTATTTAACTTTTGGTATATTTTGAAGTATTGTGAAGCATGTATATGCAATCTTTTATCCATTTAACAAAATACTAAACTATGATTACTAAGGGGAAACTCTTTTAATTTTGTAGCCATTATGAAGTCAACAAATCACTGAAATAATATACAAAAAAAATCAAATGTAGTTTTGATTGAGTCCAATCATAGATACTTTATGATAAACTTAATGAAAATAGTATTTTGTTCTTACTTTTATTTATTTCATTCAGTGTTGTAATATCCATGATAGAGATTAGAGAATATGCAAGGAATGCACTGAATTATGTTTTCTTTTCCTTCATTATATTCCTTGCAAATGAAGTTTTTGGGTATGTAGGAATCATTGTGTATGTTGGTCTGTCCATTCATTGCACTTGTTTACATTATCATTGCAACTTCTCCTAAATCAAACTTTGCTTAAAGGAAGACTGTCATGTGAAACTCGTATGAAGGAAAATGACGCCAATGTGCCAAGATTTAAATAGGAACAAGACATAATTTGGGGGCAGGGAGTATTGCTCTTGCTCTGCAGTCAGCTCTAATTTATATCAAGTTCACCAATAATAAAGTTGCTTACTGTTTACTTAAAGAGTCTATTTCATATCATAATAAGGGTGGAAGCAAGAAGGTCTACCAATAAATCGTTGCAATGTGGATTTTAAATGTATGAGTTTATATCTATACACCCCTATCATTCAACTGTTTCGATATTGAATGATACCCTAATGAGCAACTTTGTTATGATAGAACTGTATCGCAAAAACATCTGTATAGGTATCATATTTGTCCATTTCTTTTAAAATATAGTACTGAATTCTTATGAATAATACTGGTGTACACATGTAAATTATAAAAGCATGTATGTAATTCCATGGATTACTTGGGTTTAGACGTACATGAATATTCTAGTCTTAAATCTGTGTTACTTATGACTGTTTAACTTCAGATTTTTTGTATGTACTCGAATCCATTATGAGATTTTACAGAGTTGGTTACATTCTCTTTCTTAAAAATGTAAATAAAAGGTAGAGAAATTGTAGAATCATGGGATATCATTAACGATAATGGTTGAGATCTCTTACTACCTTTGTTCCTTGTTTTTATAGAGAACTATGTTTGGAATAATTTCCTTTTTTGCACAAATTATATGTACCTGTGAAGAAACCTTGTTGTTGAGTTGAAATGAAATAAAACACATCATGGTTATGAAATAATCATAGTATAGTGTCGAGTATTTAATCTATGTCTAGTCATCGTTCGTCTTCCACTCAGTGTTGGCATTACAATCTATTCCTTGTTTTTGTTGGCTTATTCTCACTCTAAAAAACAATTTCAGTACCTACACATTAAATCTTCAAAGAGAGGAGGATAGTGATCGAATGTCAAGATTTAACAGCAAGCTAAGGACAACCTCCCAACCAAATGTTTTCATCCAGTCAAATTACAAGGGCTAAGGTCTCATGGAATTTTTTTTTACATACAATCCAACTCGACTGTAAATAATTTGCTCTACTACAGACATGAAATTTTGACAAAGTTTGAACTAGTACATTTCTTAGAAATTGGGTAGGTTTTCTCAGTATCATCATCTGATTTCCCTTTAATTGTTGTAGGGAAATCATATCACCTTTGGCCATGCTATTATGTAGCACATTTACTAATATGGAGTGAAACTTACATGAACTACAAGCATCTTCTAAATTTTACCTTGAAAAGAATGTGATAATCATATCAAACCATAATTAAACCAAGAAACTATCAAAAATGGTATGACTAAATTGCAAAGCAAAAACCTTAAAGACCTCACCTGTACAATCTTGTCAAGGAATATCTGCAAATGGACCAAACTCAAAGTAGGTATCATTAATGGGCTGCAAGAAAGCAAGATTCATGTCAATCAGTCTGATCAATGAAACACCAATCAAGGTCAAGGTTACCAAATTCTGTGTCTGGAAGAACATATTGTCTGAAGATGACATAAGTATCATTGCTGGTGTATAAGAGATCAAGCTAACTGGAAATGCTGGACAGACATTTACAACTTATAGACCAGACTTACTTTGCAATTTGGCTAATAATGACGATCAAAAAACGGCTCAATTTAACAGCTGACAAATATCCATCCTAAAATCTCTGTTGATTCTTGTTAATTTGAACATTAGCAAAAGAAACTTCTCAAGTTAAACTAAATAAAACTATACTAAGTTTCGTCCTTCATGTAAGTCGAAACTTACTGTAACTTCAACAGTAAACTCAAATTAGACAAGACAAAAGTGATCTGTACTTGTATACGTATATATAAATAAAACAAAGACAACATAGATTAGCACCATATTATTTATTACATGTTAAGGCCACACTTATAAAATGATATAATGTACGGTAAGAACAAGTAAGGCAGTGTGGCATGCCACAAATATATTCAGATATATGAACTAAATATGTAAGAAAACAGCTTCCTGGTAAGTAATGCCTTTTATGGTTAGGTAAGAAGGTCACATTAAGCTATGACAACATTATGTGTACCCACAGGATGACTCCATTTTTGCACACATGAAGAAACAAATCCATTCTGTGGATACATGTGATGGTAAAGTTGAAACTCATCAAGTCGAAGTCGACGGGACCAGATCAAATACGTGGACTTAACTGGAGTTCGAGATAAATGTCAGCTGTTTATATCATTCTTTGCATTGTATTTGTATCGTTTACCTGTTATCCTGTCGTACTCTATGTCTCTGTAATTATCCATAGACTAAATCCTAATCGTCACCTTAATGGCAAGTTTTTAATTCAAGGACATTTTTTAAAACTGTAATATCTGCTATTTACATTCTTAATTTATTCAATAATTTACAAGCTGTAAAAATTATTCCAACCTATTATCTGCCCTAAATCAAGATGTTTTACTAATAAGCATATTTTAAAATAACAAGCACCCATGTAATCTAATAATTTAATCATTGACTATCAAGATGAAATGGCTTCACAGTCAAACAATCTGCCATTACCCTGCACCCTGCTGAGATAACTAGATATTTGCATTTCTTCCACCTTTATTGCCATGTTAATCAATTTGTTTGTACAAACAATGGCACTTTGAGATTACAAGTTTGAAATGTACAGAAAACGGAGTTTGGGAACTGCAAAATGCTGTCGGCATAAGCAGAATTTCAACATAACTGACTTTGACTTAACTGAAGTAAAATGGTAAAGAAATTAAAGGAAAAAACTCAGGACTTGAAGTAAAATGGTAAAGAAATTAAAGGAAAAAACTCAGGACTTGAACTAGACTTTGAGATAAAGAAATTTCAACTTACGCAACTTTGAGATAATGAGTTTCAACTGTATGTCACGGTTTTAATTCAGTTTTAATCACACTGCCAATCAAAATGGAGTCTCATTTGAATAACAAGCAAAATTCAGCTTATGCAAAAGATTGGGTTCAATCTAAGATTTAAAGAAGATTGGAAGATTGGATAATTATTCAAGAGGATTTTTTTTCACTAATTCTAAGATGAAAACAAGACTGACTAGAATATTTTGAGTGTGTAAAGCATTTCATTAATTTCTCAAAATATAGTAACAAATAATGTAAAAATCTCTAGAATTGCTACTTGAAGTACTTCATTTACAATTGCTTGTATATTGTTAAATGTATATCAATAATAAAAAAAAAATACCCATATGATTGATGGCTAACATGTGTAAATATATTTGCCATACACTACACTTCTAGTATACGTGTAGTTCTAACCATTTACTGTATTCTAATGGTTAAATGGACATAAGTCTTTATCATGCCATTGTTTGTATGATGCATGTGACTTGACAGTTTCTATCTTTTTTACAAAAAAAGATGAAAGTAAACAAATACATAAAACCTTTCTGCAGCTTATTCTTCTCTATTGAGAACATTTGATAAGTAAAATGTTACATATATTAAAGGTTAAAGGTAAAGGAAAAGTTTAGAAGGTAATGTCACTAATATTTTTTTTTTTTAAATTTAAGGATTGACATTATAAAGATTGTCTCCTTTAATATTATACAATATAGTAAAATAAAATCAGGTTAGTAATGAAAAGACCAACACACTTTGTGGTCCTGTAGAAATACACAAGTACATTCTCTCATTTTGTGAGGTGAGCTAATAAAAAGAAAATACTTCATAAATAAAGTGGGTATTCCATAAATACAACCATAACCTGACTTCGTGCATGCACCGTTTAATCAAAACAAATGAGGAAGGGAGACCCCGAAAGAAAATAATTTCAGTAAATACTAACTTTAGCAGGTTTGAATGCAGATTTTTTAAAAGTTACTCGTCAAGTTTATTCACCTCGCCCTCCATGATGTGGTTTTCAAATTAGATCATGTGGTAAGTTGATTGTAAACATTCTGTTTACAAACATCGCATTTTAGACAGCCATTACTCACTTAATACAACAAATTTGATCACAACATTTGCAAGGGCCCTTTTTAAATACATGTATGATTTAGGTTTATAAATAATCAAAACCATTTAGAATAAATTTACCTACAATATGCACTATACTAGCGAACATAGGGTATACAGCTTTAAGATAAGTTTGTGAAATACTAATGACCAGCTGACAACTATTTTTGAATATAGACCAAAGTCACACAAGTTTAGCCAAGAATGACAGCCTGACAGAAATGCCAAAAGAATACTGTTGATCAAGGTGCATGAAAATAAAATGCTGAGAAACACAAAGACAGCAAGAATTTAAAAATAGTTTTGGCAGATTAAAAAATCATATAAAAATAATTAAAACTACATGAACATGCATAATACAACCCACATAAAGGAGCTGTGTCAATGTATATTATTAATAAAGACATCATAAAATACCACTGTTACAGCTACATCATAAATTTGTTACACTTTACATCATTCTATGAATACACAAACTAATGTTACCTACAGATTTTTAGGGTGATTTATATGTACATGTACAAAAAGATTTACCTATTCTATCAAATAAATCCCATCAATAAATACTGTACTGCTGGTGGTACCGAGACTCTTTGCAATGCGAATCTAGGTATTACATTACAAGTCTCTACATTAACACAACCATACTTAGTAAGGAATTTCATTCTGCCAGGGTCTCCCACCTATATGTACATCGTACCCTGGCGGGGAGTATGCAGGGTGGGGCTTAAAGTATGCATCCTGAGAGTAAACCTGAGGTGGTCCTTTTGATTTGTTATAGTTCTGATGGACTTTAGTTTCAGGAGAGTCAATTCTGTTATCAGCAGCTGTGTTGCCATGGAACTCTGAAAACAAAGTACTAATGTAAATCAAAATAATGAATGAATGTACACGTACATGTATCAAACAATCATGTAATGTAAATACATGAAAGCCTTTACTTGTGGAAGATTATCTCACAAACGAATATTATTAATGAAATGAATCTCAAGGTAGATAACACAGTGTCATTAAAAAAAAATATTCAAAACCAGTGCAAATCCAACACAACTGAAAAATGTAACTGGGTTATAATATGAAAAATTAATCAGCCTAAAAGGTTTTACAATTTGATTCCCTCTCCTATGTCAATTATGTTGAAATCACTACCATGAGTTAGATATTTCACAAATTACATATAGTGTTCAGGCCATGTCCCCTTTTGAACTCTTCAGGTAAACAGATTCCTCAAAAACAATACTAACAAAGCAGATTTACTTGCTTTTTGAAGTAAAATACAATTAAATTGAAGAAAACATAAACTTGTAAACTTTTGTTTGATCTATATGCAAATTCAAAGCACATGCAAAGTACAGAACTAGATCCAAAATCTATCTAACCTGATGCTGACAGAACTAGATCAAAAATCTATCTACTGTCAGCGCCACTCACTTTGTAAACTGAAAAATCTGGATGTTCACTTATTTATCTTTAAGATAGTTTTACAAAATTAATATCAATCGAAAGATCTTGTTTAGTCGTAACTTTTGGTGTATGTTCTATGTTTCTACGAAGAAGCATTCATATTTTATAGGGAAAAAAATCATTTTAGATGGGGCGTTTTCTATGTTAATTTTGACGTGACGTCGCCGATGTTTAACATTGAGTCTATGGGAAACTTGGCGACTTCACGTCAAAATTTAACATGGAAATCACCCTATCTAAAATTGATTTTTTTCTATAAAATATGAACGCTTCTTCATACAAACATATAGCGTACACCAAAAGTTATGATTCAACAAGATCTATCAAATGGTTTTGCATTTTTGAAATTATTCTGAAGATAAGTAACTGAAAATCCAGATTTTCCAGTTTCCAGAGTGAGTGGCGCGGACAGTAAGTTGATGCTGACAGCATAAAATATTCCATATTCAGGCAAAACAGTATATCCTAATTTTACAAATTGTTGCACAAGGGCCTCAGAAACAAAGTGGTCTAAATCTTCCAACTAGAAATCACATGGACCTTTACCCTCAAGGAATTTCAGGCCTGAAGTGGTAAAGTATCTGTTGACAATATGTAGTTATGCAGGGATCACTGGGCCGCGCCATTGTGCGATTTGCGCACATTTTACTGAAATTGCGCAGTAAAATTGTGCAATGGGGCCATTTGGGCACTCCTGTTACAAAAATGGCGCTTGCTTTGCCCACTGCGTGCGCCAAACCAATCTTGTCAGCTCGTTGCTATTTTAATACACATAAATTTCCAGAGTTATTTTTAAACGGAAGTCGTCTTAGTTGAATTTTTCCTAGGATGTAACTTTAAATACCAAGACTTCCGAATATATCAATCCTCCGTGTCACTCGAGCATTTTAATAAGGCACTCTATGCGTAGATGTATGTAAGCGTTTTGACCTTGACAACATTTTGAAAGGACAACATGTCAAATGCCAAAAAGCCGCAATTCATCGTTGGTAAAGGTTAACAAACATTGTCCGCTTTCAGTTTCAGTAATGACACGAGTACAGACGCTGTGGACGATACTAGTGGCAAAACAGCGGATGCAGGGGGCGATAATAATGCCAGAAACTTCCAGTCAAAATGACTTACCCTTTATAACTGGCTTGAGTATGACTCGCTAACAAAAACGATGTCCTGCAAGTTATGCAAGAAATTAGGACTGGTGTGTTCAGTGTTTGAAATGTATCAGTGACTCAGAGACTGTTTTCTGAAAATTTTACAAGTTTTGTATGCTTCAAAAATAAAAAATGAAGAGTTCTGGAACGCTCAGTTTCATGCATTTTTAGTAGTAAAACCTCATTTTTCCTGGGGGGCTTTACCCCCCTAGACCTCCCCCCCCCCAGTACATTGCCCCTGGACCCCAATGGGTGACTAGGTGGCCCCCATACCCCCGACCAATGGCCCTTCCATTTCCACATGAGGGGCCTATGGAAATTTAAAGACAACAAAAAAATCATTCTGGATATAACTACAGCAAGTTCTATAATGCAGATATGGCATGTATATTCATATCGAAATACATCACTGCACTTACCAGAGTTTGGTAAGACTTCTCTCCATGAGTATTGGGATATATCTATTGGCTGATTGGTCCATAAGTCTCTCTCACAATCCTGCACAGTGGCTCGGCGTTTAGGATCACGATTCAGAAGCCACATTAATAAGTGTGTTAACGCTGAAGATTAAAGAAAAGACACTGCATGACAGTGAATATGATTTATATCTACATAAATTATTTGTACAGAGCCAGAACTACTACTGTCCGCGCCACTCACTTTGTAAACCGAAAAATCTGGATTTTCACTAATTTATGTTTAAAATAGTTTAACAAAATTAATATCAATTGAAAGATCTTGTTCAGTCGTAACTTTTGGCGTATGTTATATGTTTCTACGAAGAAGCATTCATATTTTATGGGGAAAAATCATTTTAGATAGGGCGTTTTCGATGTTAATTTTGATGTGACGTCGCCGATGTTTAACATTGAGTCTATGGGAAACTTGACGAAGTCACATCAAAATATAACATGGAAATCGCCCTATCTAAAATTGATTTTTTTCTATGAAATATGAAAGCTTCTTCATACAAACATATAGCGTACACCAACAGTTACGACTAAACAAGATCTATCAAATGGTTTTGCATTTTTGAAATTATTCTGAAGATGAATAACTGAAAATCCAGATTTTCCAGTTTCCGGAGTGAGTGGCACGGACAGTAGTATCCTACAACTCTGGAATGAAACTTGTCACTGCATAGAAATGCACTAGGGTCACCAACTCCTACGTCAGCTTAGTGATTAGAGCAAAAAATAAATTTCAATGAAAGATAAATTTACTCGTTTTTGTAATTATCAATCAAATGACACATGAAAATGTTCTTCATACCTCTTTACAATATCATAAAGAAATACCAAATTTGCAACAAGGTGCAAAATAGCCTACAAAATGCTTAAATTTCTCCCACCAAATTGGAAAAGACCATGAGCTTGTTCCAATTTCATGCTTTGCTAGATTTTTTTATTGTTTGAAAGACTAATTATGACAAAAATATCAACTTTGTTTTTGGCATGTGCTAGAATTTTAATATTTTGTGCAGATTTTGCCAAAGATGTAGATTTTCAGGGTCTTTGGATAAATGATGATAGGAAGATGACAAATCTATATATTAACAGCATATTCTGATAAAATTCAAATAGAAGTCTGATGAGCAAACTCATTTCTGAAAGGTTTTCCAATTTAGACTATGTAGGATGGGGGCGTTGGGTAATGAACCTTGTCATTTTAAACCTTAAATTTTTTGTTTTATATGCATCCTCCATATATATGTATCTCTTTGTTATTTTTCTGCAGAATTGTTAGTAACCTACTTAAGTTTTACACTCAATTTCAATATATCTTATTGTGTACTTATTTTTACCTCTTGAAACCTCAAATGGAGGCTTAAGCTCGCCTTTAATGGTTTCATCAACATCGAAAAAAGGATTCTCTCCAAATATCAGGGTGTATAGGGTAACCCCCATGGACCAAACTTCTAGCTCTGGTCCAGGATACCTGAAATGGACATCAATACATTAGGACTACCATATTTGTTATTATGGATTACCTTCTATTCCTCAATGAGAATTCCTGAAACAGACAGTCTTACACAGTCAAATTGAGAATTAAATACTTGTTGGACACGAGGGAAGGTCTACAAGTGTACCAAGTAAGAGTCAGTGGTTTTCTAAGGAGTACTCTTCTTCACTCCTGCATTCTACACTGCCTACATGATATAATACTGGGGCGGCATCAACATGATATTTTCAAAACATTTTCAGATTTTATTTGTATTTAATTTTACATTTTATATCATTTATTTTCTAGATGCATGTCTTCAGTATAATGCCACATTGAGATATACATGTATATACATCTCGGCACTGCAATATTAAATAGAGCATATCCAAGTTTGTGTTGAACTCCAAAATTAAAGTGGTAATATTTGGTTTTGTTTTTTGCACTCCTTTCAACAATATAATTACAAGTGGACATGACAATAAAAAATTCTATGAAGTGTGATCAAATAACAACCAAAGCCAGACTGTGTTATGATAGACATTCAATGACAAAAATGTTAGTGCTTGAATTGTTTTCAGTATCAGGTGTTTGGAACAATATCATTATAAAAGAATTTCAAATGGAAACAAACACTTTCATCTAATAACTTGATAATGTACTTATACAGGATTGAATTTACCAACTAATCCATCATCATTTCTATACTTCTAAAGAAGCTATTAATTCACCCAAGATTATTTTACCTGTTACCCATCAGCACTTCTGGGCTGCAGTACTCCATCGTCCCACAGAATGTTCCAAACAGTTTGCCCGGGTACATGTAGGCAGCGGCACCAAAGTCAATCAACTTAATGTGAAAGTTTTCGTTCAGGATGACATTTTCATCTTTGATGTCTCTATGCAGTATGCCTAAGCCATGAAGATAAGACACTGCTAGCACCATCTGCAATAAATATCAGTACAGCTAAACAATACAATACTACAGACCAAAATCACAAAAATTCATTCTCCAAATTTCCAAACTAACATTTCTAACCAAATAACTGCATTGACAAAACTGGAAATCAAATCCTCTGATATCCAAATTATATTATGAAATATATACATTAATGTGAAATCATTGTACATAGTTTCTCTGACCTGTCTGAAGATGTAGCTGGCTAAAGCCTCATCCAATAGCGGTGCCCTGTCTATGAACTCAAAGAGATCCATACCACTACCATGCTTCTCCATCACCATTTGAATATAATCGTCATTCTCCATCACGTCCAGTACCTAACAATGCATCAAAAATGATGAATAGGTGTAAATTTATTTGTTCATGTTTGTATCAGATGTAACATTGGATATAATTGAACCGGAATAGGTTTCAAATGTACAGTACCGGGGTTTGTTGTTAAATGCCGTGATTGTAGTTAAGGTATGTATCATCAAATAAAAACAGAACCCTTATTGCTCTATATCAACACAGCAAATTTTCAGAGAACAAGAAACAGTCAAGGACGGTATGACTAGACGGACGAACGGACAGACCGACCGATTTTGCCAATTTATAGACCAGAATTGCTTTGCATTAACATTAACAATACATGTATGCAAGTGGTCACCCTACGCGCAAAAAACGGTGTGTGTTCACTGAAGCGTAAAGTCAAGGTCAAGGTCACTAAATTTTTGTATTCGTTGGATAGAACATTCAAGTATCTACAAACCTACCAACTTTGACATAAGTACCCTTTAGGGTATGAAAGAAACCAAGCTAAACGCAAATGCTAAACACAAAATGTTGACGTCCTGCAGACAGACAGACGGACGAACGGTTTTCGCCAATTCATAGACCGGAATTGCTTTGCAATCCGGTCAAAAATATCAAAAGCAAAGGATTATAACATTAAGAGTATTCATTAATTAGGATCATCTTTGACTGTCCTTCTTCATATCTTAAAATACATATATAATAGCATATTCACATAGGAAAGTGCTGACCCCTGTTAAAAGTGTATATAAGTTGCTATTGACTCCTTTATGAATTCATCAAAATAAGGTTTCCTCTTATAATTTGGACTGATGACTGAAACTTAAGCCTTGTTTACACAGTGTTAAATGTATATCAAACAGAAATAAGTTTTGCATTACATTTACATAGAGAAAAATCAAATGAAAATCTGATAAATTCCCATTAATCATTAATCTTGCTTCTTGCTATATGTACAAGTACAAATATGAGCTATTTGCCTAAATATATGCTCTTATATGCAAATAATATGAAATGATAAAGTTTCAAAATAAAGCAGTCTAATATATGCAAAACACTTCTTGCTTGAATTTTCATTACACATTTGTACTCTGATTGTGATATCACAGCAATATGACACAAATCTGAGTGGAAAAACTTCATTTGTTCCATAGTGCCCCTTACATGTACACTGCATAAAATTGGGAAATGGTCTATTATTTACATAGGTGTGGAAAAATTAACATCACTGCATATAAAACATATTTTAATCTGCAAAGATACATATACATATACTACCATAAGTGGTCAAGGAAAAGTACTGTATACTGTGTGTAAGTTATGTATCTTAATACCGTATCACCCGATATTTTCGCGAGTATCAAATTTCACGATGCAGTATCAGAAAAGCATATCTTTATTTTCATGAATACAATTTTTGCGATTTCAAGAAAGAAAAAAAAAACATATTCTTTAACTATGAAATACATGTATTAAACAACTCTCATCAAACAAATAGACGGACGTAAAGCTATACCCGCATCTCTGTGAATCAGTTTACCTACATGTATATGTATAACTGCACTTGTTTACACTCAAATACATGGCTTGTATTTTGTCGGTACAATTGGGGGAATTGTTGAGAAAAGGAAACATTTTGACTGGAAAGGAAATTATGTCATTTGTTAACGAATGCAGTCGAAAATGAAAAGAGATTTTTACCAAGCGGCAGATATAATTCCTCAAATTTATTCGACACATACGGGCATATAATTTTTCAACATATTGAATCATTGTTTCCTCATTTGCCCAGTGGTTTTCGGAATGAGTTATGTGTACAGTAATCCAGAGGGGAATTGGAATTTCAGGTGGCACTTATCAGTCTTCCCGCCATAAATGAGCATGGAAAGTAGC
This sequence comes from Pteria penguin, assembly GCA_035048485.1. Taxonomy (NCBI): domain Eukaryota; kingdom Metazoa; phylum Mollusca; class Bivalvia; order Pterioida; family Pteriidae; genus Pteria; species Pteria penguin. The sequence continues at coordinate 46,175,632 of CM068586.1, read as the reverse complement.
ATTCCATCCATTGACCTCGCGAAAGTACCTTCAAACAATAAATAAATATGTAAACAAATTAATCAACGGAATACAGACACGCACAATGGCTTTGATTACCATATGCCATATTCATTCACACGTTGATAATTGCTTGTTAGCTATCGAAAAATGTGTGAAACCACTGACATAATGAAATCATGGGCTTATCAATTAAGGTTTTAAAATTGTACATACCTGTAATTTGAGTTTTGCCCCTAGACCTGAATGGTCCATTGAGAAATGGGGGTGATATTAATACAAGTTTGGTCCCCACTTTCTTAAGTACAAATTTTCATGGTAACTTATTTTCGCATGTTCAAATTACTCACAAAAATTAGTATCCCGCGAAAATTTCTGGTTATACGGTATAAGGGCAGAATGCTACTGGTATAAACTTATATCCAGAATTAAAAATTGATGACTAGAGATTTTTCAAGCTCCATGGCAAAGTATTTCTATAAAGGACACAGTTTCAGACTTAATTTTGCAGCTACATCATACATGTACATATGTAAATAACAAAAAGTTTGAACAAATCACTTAAGTACTGACCTTGACGATGTTTGGATGATTGACAGTCCGCAGTAGACTGACCTCTAGTGGCTCAGTCCGTCCCTTGCTATCTCTTGTCCAGCACTCTGATAACACTTTATTCTTTTTAATGAACTTAACAACAACCTGATAACAAAAAACATAGAATAATAACAATATCCAAAGTACATGGAATAAATAACATTATCCAGAAATGCTGTTCAACCTCAACCAATAAACTGAACCTAAAGAAGTGAAAGGAAATAGATTAAGTCATCAGGAAGTCAACTTAAACCTTTAATAATACATCAATACACTTCAACTGGGACTTCGACCCTTTTTCCTGATGTTATGCGGCAGTGACACTTTCTACACAGTGCTTGTTCACGTTCATATATATATACTTTGATGAATTATATGTTTCGTCTGTATGTAAGGGCATTCACAGTGGGTGTGGCTAACCAAACAGGAGACGCTTACTCCTCCCAGGCACCTGATCTCACCTCTGAATTTCAGGGGTCTGTGAATGTCCACTTTAGTACATTGTTGTTGGTGCCACAGTCATGTGATATCAGTTAATTTTGTATTTTACATTTTAGAAAGACTTAACTGAAGATATGACTGAGCTCGAGTAATCAAATATGCATGTACTTTCAATTTCAATTTCATAACTTTTAATCTTATCTAGGCCACTTTGGTTTTTACTCTGTTCTTCAAATATTTATATATTAGAATTACAATAAATCGTCCATGAGACACAGGTTGTCGAAATGTGCATCTGATGCAAAATCATAATGTATATATGTCCTAATATTGATTGCAAGAAAACTGATTTTAATATTGAGTAGAACTGATTTTAATGTGTACTCAAAACCATTTAAAAAACATATATAGCAAATATATCAAAGTGTTAAGTAAGATTACTAACCAAATCTGGAGATTATAGCAGATGACCTTATTAAAACAGCCTTATAACATACAAACCATAAAACATTCACACTTATGGATAAAGTGAAATTATAGCTTAGTATAAGACTAACTGTGCCGAGTCTGGGGTTACTCTGCAAGAAGTTCATGTATCAAATCAAATGAATAAGATACATACAATAAGTATGATCTAACCTGCTGATTGTCCATTTTCCGGCAAGCCAACTTGACAAATCCAAAGGCGCCCTTTCCAATAGAGTTGAATGTTTCATACTTGAGGTCGTAAAGTCCATGTCCTGGGGATGGTCCCTCTTGGACTGGACTGGGGGTTGAAGGGTCTTCATTTTCTTTGTTGCAATCTTCTTCAGAGTCATGTTCTGAATGGTGGTGAACCTTGGATTCTGAATGGGCTTTATCTGATAAAATCTGTAAAGGTGAGTAAGAAGGATGATCACTTTTTTTTCTATTAAGAGTGATAATTACATGTTTTCAGCAGCAATAAACCAGTAACTCAAGTTACAATAAATTTATATAAATCCAATGTTGAAACTTATGTTAAGTTAATAAATGAAAAACGCTCATACCCAAATACAATGTACTCATATTTCTGGCCACTTGACCTTTCAAGTGAAATAAATTATTTACTCTTATGATTTGTAACAAGGATTTTACATGGTTTAGAATTTAACATCATTTACTTCACTAGATTAAGGTCAAGTGGCAGAAAATTTGAGCAAAGAATGTTTTTATTTATTATACACAACTACCCTGAGGAAGATTTTACTTGATTTAACATCAATAAATTACATGTATCATGGTAAATACCAGAGATACATTGTAAGTCTGGACTGTGAAATTAAGAGATTCTTACATAATAATGTATTTAGAATACTTTCACAGCAATTCATGATTTTGCCAAATTCTCTCATTGAAAACGGTAATAAAGAAAAAACCCCAGAATTATATATGTAAATACCGGTACACTGTTAATTAAAAATATATATATATATCAAAGAAATAATTCATTTCTTTTTATTATTCTCTAGTTCAGAACTTTAACTAATTAATTAAAGCACCTTGTTTAAAAATACTAGGGTAAAAACTTTTCACTTATATTGACTGCCCTAAGTATGCTGGAATGATGGCAAAATACTTACTCAAAATTATACTATTTATGAATCATTATAACCATAGTCATATTAGAAATCTATACTTAAACATATCTGAATTTGCATTTTACATATTTTCTCCAATTTTTAATAACAAGTGAGGCATAGATATTTTAAAAAAGAGGTGTGAGAGATGGAGAAAGAGATAGATAAATAGATAAAGATACATAATTCTTCATACAATCAGGTGAATAATACACAGGCTTTTCACCTTGTCAAAGATCAAAACCCTAGTGTAAAAATTATTCAAGGCTTTCAATACTTCACTGGTATAATTATGATAATAATACATTGTAGCACTTCACAGATTACAAAGGAAGAACAAGGGCAATAACTCCTGCAAAAATGGTCCTATCAAACCAATCTCCAAACTTGACCTGCATCTTACCTTGATACATCTGTATACTAAATATCATTTGAATCCATCATACCTTCACTGAGATAATGAGCGAATAACCATCATTTTAATGATAATTTTTTAAGTCCAAGGGCAATAACTCCTACAAAAATACCATAGTAATGCATGATATTCTCTTTGGGAAAGACTCATTTACTAACAAAACTTTAAGTGAAGATCATTTATAAAAATTTAAAGAAGGAACGGACAACGAACGGTAGATGACCTGACAAATATCAACGGACATCTACCGGACAAGTAACAGATATACCAGACAACAGACCTTAAAGGACCGGACAAAATGGACAGCGAACGGATAGTGAACAGATATACAATATTTTTGAAGAAAATTTTTTAGTCCAAGCCCCCCCCCCTCCTAAAATTATAAATTTCTCAAAAATGAAGAAAAAGATATCAGTACCTGTAAAATATGTGATAGTTGGTACATTTTACTTGTTTCATGCTAAATTTCATAATGTTTTAACAAAAATTAGATTTTTAATGAATTTTCAAAAAAAAAAATCTTGAAATTTACAAGTCCAAGGGTCATAAATCCGTCAAAAGTGATCAATCGTAACAAAACTCGAACTGGTACTGACGCCGCTTGATATAAAGCAATATACCAAATTTGAATTTAATATCTTGAAAGACGGCAAATAAAGTCCAGAAAACATGACCTTGGACAGATGGTCAATCCCCCCCTCCTCCTAAAACTATAAATTTCTCAAAAATGATGAAAAAGATATTAAAACCCGTAATATATGTGATAGTTGGTACATTTTACTTGTTTCATGATAAATTTCATGATGTTTTGACAAAAAATATATTTTTAATGAATTTCTGAAAAAAATCTTGAAATTTATAAGTCCAAGGGTCATAAATCTGTCAAAAGTAGGTCAATCTCAACAAAACTCGAACTGGTACTGACGCCACTTGAAATAAAGCTATATACCAAATTTCAACTCAATATCTTGAAAAACGGCCAAAAAAAGTCCGGAAAACATGACCCCTGACGGAGGGATGGACAGACGTACAGACAGCGCCATAACATAATATGTCCCTTCTAATGATGAGCGTGTAAAAACAACTGACCTCTCCTAGACTGAAGTTGTTGGAGAGATTTGATCGATCAAATGACAAGTTAGATCTGTCTACAGTACTGCTGAGACTGGACGCTAGTGTTAAGTTAGCATAAGACCTGCCACCCTCGGCTACCTCCTCCGGATCTCGCGACACCCACATACAATATTGCACACTGCCATCAGTTAATACAACTCTCTTCAGCTGAAATATTATCCCTTGAAAAGAGAACGAGTGATAGATATCCTAGTTAAAAGTGCAAAATGTAGATTAGTCAAACACATGTTGTGAATTTATGAAATTTGAAGACATGATACTTGTTTGTATTTACTTTTCAAAAGTGCTTTTTGTTCAACCATTTTTTATCTCAGGAAAATATCAATGCTATATCATTATTTAATTTCCTTTATTTTATCAAATTCCACAAAAACTTGAGGCTGGATATTTTTGTTTTAATCAAATTAAATTGAAATGTACAGTTATATCTGACATGGTTCAAACAGTCCATGAAAAAAAAAATTCAAACACATTTCAAGCAAACAGTACAGATGTAAAAAACAAACTAGACACAATGTCATTCCAAGTTCCACTAACTACTGAAAAGGTATAAATACAAGAAAAATGCTTTAGTCATGTAGATAGCATCATAGATTGAGTCAGTAAACAAGGATTTTTTTCATTTCAAAAGTTCTATCTTTCATAACACACAAAGAAACATGTTCAAGATATTAGAATTCAATAAAGATTAGAATAAATCCAAGCAATTATTAATTTCAAGCACTTTTCAAAGTTTTTGTAGCTTTCCATAATTTTACTAGCACTTTCCCAGAACTCAAGCATTTTTCAAGGGCTGGCTGAACCAAGTCTAATGACTATTCAATAATGCATTACACTACAGTAAATTAATGATAGATTGATTGATTATTGTTTTATGTCACTGCACGATTATTTCACGTATATGGGGACAGCATCTGCCTGATGCATTGCATACAAATTTAGACCTTTGCATCGGACTCAACCGAATTAGTGAGGAATTTTTTATGTGCCACGCCTACCGTGACCTCAGTTTTTACTGTCTCATCCGAAAGACACAAAGCAGTGAGGGATCTTTTACGTGTCACGCCTACCGTGACCTCAGTTTTTACTGTCTCATCCGAAAGACAGAACACTGATGCGCCCAGGGCGGGAGTCAAACCAGGGACCTCTCGATCACGAGCCGAGCACCTTATCCCCTAGGCCACAGTGGCTTCAGTAAAGTAATGTTTTTCTGAAACAAAAACCATACATTGTATAGCAACAAAGTTTAAGCAGAACAGACAGTCAAACACTGTATCTATATATGCCTTTGGATCATTATCATGCGTATGAAAAGATTCAAACAACTGAGTATACAGATGTCATACTTACCAAGGTATGAGCCGTCTTGATGTTTACACTGACCGGCATAACTGCCTTCCGGAAACAACACCTGACTTGACAAGTCAGACCCTGTTTGACATCTACCATGAATTTGATTGCTTCCACGATACGCTTTGCAGGGACTAAATACTGCCTCTTCACTTTTCTCCAAGACATTTTCCAAAGATGAATTTAATGAATTCTGCTCTGAACTAAATTGAGTCTTGTCACTGTTTGACACATTAGATCTGAGCTGAGATTTTTGTTGTGATGACAATTCCTTGTGATTTGGCAGTCCATCACTCATATCCATCTCTACACCTTTCCCTGAATCGTTACCAGAAATATTGCACACATTCTCTTGACCTTGACTAGCAGGTGATAACTCCTGTTCATTTCTGATAAAACTATCAAGTGAGGCATCAGATTCTTTTAACTTAACTGATGAAGACGCTGAGTCACCCAAATCCAGCTGGTCTGACACAACACTCCCATTCAGTTTACCCTCTGAATCATTCAGATCTATTGTTCTTATCTTGGTACATATAAGTTCCTCAGTACTAGTGGTGCTAAGTATGGAGTCGTTTTGTTCAGATGATTTACCCCCATCTCGTGACACTCTATCATCCAGCATTAATCTTTCTAGAACTTGTATATCTGCTTGCGAGTATTCTTTATGCTGTGAAGCTACACATTTTGAAGCCTTCGGTAAACTGACATGAGAGTTGGTTAACTGTTGGTTCTCGGTTACCTGCTCAGAACTTGTTACTGATCTGTAGCTTGCCACCTGCCCGGTAGCATTGCATATCACTTCCCTTGCTGTGGGAACAGTTTCTGTACTAGAAGATGACACATCAGCACTATTGCAAGACGTTGGTGACAGAGCATTCAGTCTACAAACCGGAGGTGGTACTTCGTCTTCACTGTCACTGGTCAGATCTAGTTTGGTCACTAAAGGATCTTTGTTCAAAACATGTAAAATCAAAGGTAAATGTTCCTGACCTGTACTCTTCTCCTGGTCCATGGCTTTCCTAGGAATGTTAAAATATTTAACAACTAGAGCAGTCCTAACGGGACAAATACCCCCCATGGCAACAAAGTAGAAATATACATTAATTCATCCAAATATACATCACTGGTATAAATGTAATGGATGTTCCACTTACAAGCACATTTTGAGATATAATCAATGAAAACATGGTTTTACCCTTTCTATTATTGAAATCTGTGCACAGGGGAAGAAGTTATGGCCTGGACAAGGTTATACCAATTGTGTCTATTGTGACTTTGAGCTTTGACCTATGACTGTGGTTCAAAGCCATGACACACCCTTGGATCCAAAGCAATTTAGTGAAATATTAATGAAATCTGTGCACAGGGGAAGAAGTTATGGCCTGGACAAGGTTATACCAATTGTGTCTATTATGGCCTTGACCTTTGACCTTGGTTCAAGGTCATGACACATCCCTGGATCCTAAGCAACAATTCTGTGAAATATTATTGAAATTTGTGCACAGGGGAAGAAGTTATGGCCGGGACAATGTTTTACTTACTGTGTCTATTATAACTTTGACCTTTCACCTATGAACTTGGTTTCAAGTCGTGACAAACCCTTGGATCCTAAGCAACAATTCTGCGAAATATTATTGAAATCCATGCTCAGGGGAAGAAGTTATGGAGCGGACAAGGTTTTACTTATTCTGTCTATTATGACCTTGACCTTTGACCTATGACCTTGATTCAAAGTCATGAGACACCCTTGGATCCTAAGCAACAATTCTGTGAAATGTTATTGAAATCTGTGCACAGGGTGAGAAGTTATGGCCTGAACAAAGTTTTTCTTATTGTGTCTATTATGACCTTGACCTTTGAACTATGACCTTGGTTCAAAGTCATGACACACCCATGGATCCTAAGCAACAATTCTGTGACATATTATTGAAATCTGTGCACAGAGTGAGAAGTTATGGTGTGGACAAAGTTTTTCTTATTGTGTCTATTATCACCTTGACCTATGACACACCCTTAGGTCATGTGCAACAATATTGTAAAATATTATCTAAATCCATCCACCCAATAAAAAGATATGGCCAAGACACGATTTTAACAACCAAGCTCACAGTGACCTTGACCTTTGACCTATGACCTTGGATCAAGGTCATGACACTCCCTTGGATCATGGGCAACAATTCTGTGAAATATTATTTAAATCCATCTACCCGATAAAAAGATATGGCCCAGACACGATTTTAACAACCAAGTTCAGTGACCTTGACCTTTGACCTTGGGTCAAAGTCATGACACACCCTTGGGTCATGGGCAACAATATTGTGACATATTATCTAAATCCATCCACCCAATAAAAAGTTATGGCCCGGACACGAATCGGGACGGACAGACAGACAGACAAGGTGATTCCTATATACCCTCCAAACCTCGTTTGCAGGGGGTATAATGATTTTAATATGAAAGGAACCTATCAACGCATTAAACACTTCTATCAAATCTATACATATGTTCATGCAGTTGGTTGGAAAGGGTTTTAAGTCACTTTAAAAAACGTTCTGGTCATACCTCAACAGTGAACTCATACATTCTTTGTTATACTATAACAAATACATGTACAGGAACTCAGTTTGTAATATATGTATCTGTGGGCTGTTTCACAAAGAATCATATGTATCATACTTTATGTACATACAAAAAAAAAACTCCTTAAGGATTTTTTTGGTACATACGTAAAATATCGTACGTATGATTCTTTGTGAAATAGCTCCCTGAAAAATTTAATTTCTTTAACATACTGGAATAAATTCAGGAAATACTTTAAATAATATTCCTTAAAATTCTCAATTAGGGCATTCAGCAACAAACAACAATAAAAACACTTCATATCCACAAATTTATGCCATCTGGACTTTATCTAGTGATTTACAAAAATATAAATTTTTTTTTGTAAAATCCATTACTGTTGTATTCATCCATATTTATGAAAAACACTTTCAACAGCAGAAATGAATTACATAGAAAAGATTGTATATTTCCTTAAAAAGACCAGGTCACAAATGAATCATGGATAAAATGTTTTTATTATCAAATTTTCAGTATTCTGTTACAAGTACGCTAGTCATACTTGTGTTGAGGTATGCTTACAGTAATTGAAATACAGTCAAACCTCGATATCTTGAAGTTGGAGGGACCGTGGAAAATACTTCGAGATAACCGTACTTCGAGATATCCAAATTTCGAGTTTAGGATAACAAATCTTGCAATTGTTAACGCATGCCGGTTTATTTGACATTTTTGATTATTATAGTATATGTACGATATATACATGTATTTATCAATAAATACGCATGAAGATGTGCACATTGTTCCTAAATAATTAATCTAAATCTCATCATACCTTTTATATTTTATGAATATAAGAGTATACACTCCAAAACTGAAAATGTCATGTTTCCTTTTCAGTAATTTAAATTAAATACTGGATATAACTGTCTTATACTTTACCTAAAACCGAGGATGGGCTAACACGTAAGTCTAAGACAAGATAAAGACACACGTCATAATTTTATTTGACTACTAGTACTTTGCATAAAAATACACAGACACATGGATTCGAAATAAAAATGAATTAATCAACAATTTAAAAATTTCATTAAATAAATGCAGCTAATTACAGTTAATGTCAATTATTTAATTCTATGTCAAATCTAATAAGCTATCATCATTTACTAACGGTATAAATAACAAGGTACGCACGGACAAGATCGATTATTTGAGTACTGTGGCTTTGTACACCGACATGGTCAATCAATCGTACCACGTGAGCGACCTGTCATCTAAGGTAAACGCCGTGAGAGATACTGTCAATAAGAAGCCAACTTCGAGATAAACTGGGTAAATAAGAACTTCGGGACTTGAAAATGTATTTGAGATAAGCATGGTATTCGACATATCAGTGTTTGACACATCTGGGGTGAATTTAATCATGATGTGAAGGATTGTTTTCAGGACCGACGTTCAACTTCGAGATATCCAGGGTATTCGAAATATCAGTGTTCGAGATATCGAAGTCTGACTGTATTTCACTTTCTGGTTTTGAGAGGAATGTACCTGAAATAAGTATCTGGCAGTGGTTTATTAGGTGTGGAGGTCAGAGTACACAGGTTATCCAGCTTTCTGTCCAGCATTCTGTCTGGCTTAGTAGTGTCTTGTTTTGTGCCCTGACTGGATGTAAGACTACTACCAATGCCCTGATCATCACTGCTGTCTCCTTCTAGGTCATCTATTACAGGAATAACTTTGTTACATGGTTTGAATCTGTGTTAAGTATGTGCTCTGAATGACATACATGAAACAGATAATAAATTTGCTCACTCAATGTCTGCAGAATTTTGGACTAAATGTTCAAAATAACTGAATTTATCATACTGAAGAAAAAAAAATGATACACCAAATTTATTCAGTATTACAACTGTGTCCCTAATAATAGGTAATAATATTAGGGTATGACTGATTGACTAATGTAAACCAAATCAATGAAATGAAATACATCCCATAATGGGACAGCTGCCTTTACCCTTGTGCCATGCCCTAGGACTATTCATACTCTCATCACCTTCTCTGTCTCGGACAGGTAACTCACAGTCACTGCTCTCCAGCTCCATGATGTCATAGAAGTCTGGGATCAACTCAGAAATGTCCTAGAAAATATCAAACTTAACTGTTGATAAAAATGTTTTGCAGCACAAAAAGCAATGATAAAAATGACACTGATCCAAAAAATGAAAATTGAAAACAGGATTTCAAGTTTCAATTTAGCTGATATTCCACTCATGAAATTTCTCTCCTTGAAACAAAATAAAATGAAATCGTTCATCTTTACTGTGCCCAATTTCCATGTATTTATTAGATTTTACAGTTTCATTTTCAAGTTATTACAAGAATCGCTTTGCACAGGTACATGTTGTAATTGATACAGAGAACTCGAGGAGAAAATAAATTATCAATTATTGCATGCACATCAGCTATGACTGGTTATGAACTGTAGATATTTTTAAAGTAAAAGACATATTAAAGATTATCCACCCCTAAGAAAACCCTAGTAAAAAGTAATGCTTTTTTAAAAATTCTTTTTTTATTTGAGAAGCATATAAGTTATGAATAAATTTATGGTTTTAGAATACTACCTACCCATATTTGTTTTAATTTGATCAAGAAATAAAAATTATGTAGACATAACATGCTTCATTCTCATTTAGGTAATTCCTTAATCAAACATATCTTCCATTACACTGCATAGCATGGACAACTTTATGTAAATCAGCAGATTATAAACAACTCTTAGTTGTTGTATAATATCTTTCATCCATGGTTCAGCATCAAATTTACAATGAGAGAAAAGGTTGTCTTGCATTACTAGTTGCTGTAATTATCCCATACATATGCTTCAAAATGTGATATTAAGAAAGCGGATAATGTAAAAGTATCTGCAAATCTCATTTTCTTGATTTATTTTCACATTCTACAATACCATATATACTTAATAAACAAAAGAAATATGTATGTGTCCAAGTTAGATTGATAGAAATACCTATAGAACCTATAATTTTATATTCTTTTGTCTCTACTATGATATACATACTACTTTTTACGAAGACAAATCAAGAAAGATTTATTTCCCCCACCCCATCCTTTTGACGGAATATCTATGATATTACCCAAGGATCTATAACCCTTTTAAGTACTTGATTCCACATGTATTTAAAAGTAGCAGTAATTTTGTAGTACTATACTTCTCTGTTTATTTATGACAAAAATTCATTCGTAACATGCCCCATAAACATAATATAATCAACAAAAAATTGAGCCCCCATGATATGATCATTTTACAATAATCTGAATATGTGGAAAAGAAGATGCTAATGCAATTTGTTTGTGATACGCTTTCTCATTAGTTGACCAATTCTATTTTAAAAACTGCAGGGGAATTTTGTGTTGTCAGGAAATTAGTTTCTTCCATTGAAACTCAATTTCTGACAAGGGATTCTTCAATATCTTGTCAGTTTTTCTAAAACACATGTATGACAACCCTATTCTATGCATCAGACATAAATAAAGTGTATCACAGTATAAATATTCGAGCTTGCAATGATGTCAAAAACAAAACTGTAGAGAAATGTGATATCATGTTTAACTACGGTGAAACTTGAATCAAATTGCAGTTTTTAAACAGGTCAACCAATGATCGTGTGTGACAAACAGGTCAACCAATGATCGTGTGTGACAAACAGGTCAACCAATGATCGTGTGTGACAAACAGGTCAACCAATGATCGTGTGTGACAAACAGGTCAACCAATGATCGTGTGTGACAAACAGGTCAACCAATGATCGTGTGTGACAAACAGGTCAACCAATGATCGTGTATGACAAACAGAATGCATTAGAACTTGATTTTACTACACCTTTTCATCAATAATGGATGTGGGAAAACTCAAGAGCACAAAGTGAAGTCAAGGAAAATGTGTTTATGAAATATGAGTGTCTCCTTTACAATATCATTTGTGAACTCTGCTCTAAATAGATTCTGTAACTATTGAGAGTGTATTCATCAGTTTTTATCATGGAATGTACACTTTGTTCATGTAAATAATTGTAACTCGTAGAAATGTTGCAACCAAAATATGGCAATAAACCTATTAAATTAGAATATATTTACATTACATTGCAAATTTTCAGCCTCATGACCTTTATCAACTTATCAAGCAATTTAAGAGATGAATCTTTAAAACGTAAACATGGATTTTACATAGCTTTGTATTTGTCATCTCTTAAATTGCTTGATAGAGGCCATGAGGCCGAAAATTTGCAATATAGAGTGTTTGTGTTCTTTTACTTTTTATGTACCGGACTTCTCTTTGGAGGACTACTTCAAATCTTTATTTACCTTTCCAATTAAATTTGAAGCTGTATATCCAAACAACAGAAGGGCAAAGTTATCATTAATAGTCTGAATGGAGCCCTCTGAACTGAGCGTGATGAGACCACTAATGCTAGAAAACACCCAGATGATGCCAAGATAAATTCCATCGCTGCCATTTAGTGTTCCTACATCAAAGGCAATCATAGTCATTATATATATATATCATATATTTTTCATTTATTGTTCCCATTCATTATTTTCCTTTTCACCTTTTTCTATTTTACATGATCAATTTTAGTTATATCATGGGTTGATGCAAACAGTTAGCATTGCCATTCATAAACCTCTATATTATTTCACAGCTCACTTCCTTTTTACTCAAAGAACAAACTACATATTACCCATCATAAGGAATCGAAGCCCAATCACCACATGTATCAAAAAAGGACCATGATCTGCAGTTAGGTTTTGCATTATATACTTCTCTTATCATACACATAATTCTATTTCTTCATTTTCTTCAAGAATAAAATATTATGGTTTTATTTAGAGATATGGAAAGTTCTGCAAAAAAAATAATAATGATTTTACTGCAAGTAAAACACATACTTGAACTAACGTCATCAATGATGATTCCATTTAAGTTTAATGGAATGTTTTAACTTCACAACAGTGAATGCAAGATTAAAATTTGTATACAGTGCAAGCCGCTTAATTGAATAAGCTATATGTCAGGACTTTATTATTCAAATAAACGAATATTCAATTACACGGCATGACGAACGAATGCAGTTTCAAAGACCAGAAGATCGACAGATTGTGTAAGAATTGCATACGTGTATAACTTTCGCGGTATCTGTAATGGAATCATTGTACATGTATCTATATTTAGATACACTAGAGTTACCTCTCTTAGATCCTCTTGTTGTTTGCTTGAGCTACATGTAAGTCAACAGACTACATTTTCGATAATTTTGCAACTGTGTTTTAAGTACAATGACCAAATGTTATTAAATAGTTACATTACACCTGCTCGTCTGACCGTAAAGAAAATTCGCTGTCTATTGAAACACATGTATCTCAGTCGTGTAGCCAGGGTGACCAAAGACACAAGACGGGTCTCGTCTTCAGGGAAACTGGTGTCGCATGGTCTGGTCTCGTCTTCAGGGAAACTGGCACATATTTTTTCCTCAGTTCGGGCAGCTTAGCTCTCAAGGTTGCCATCGTTTGTGATGAAGGCATCAAGCGTCTAGCTATCAACATCCTCTGGTGGCCAGACATTGTCAGTTTCGGTTGCATTGTTGTCTGACGAGACAAAGCCAGCCTTTCGGAAGCAGTTGGAGATAGTTGTGGGCTTGACGGTGTGCCAGGCCTTAATGAGTAAAAGGACGGCATCTAGTAGGGTCAGTCTTCACGCAATGCCGTTGGCTGACAGCGTCATCTTGTCGATGTTTTCGGTGATCTTGCGCACGATCTGGCTTCGGCACTTGGTAATTAATTAATCCTTTCATCACTATCGCTACGGCCTATTCAACATTTAACGTGTGATTTGGTCAACAGCTTTTACCTGGACAGGTGTGAAACCATTTATCTCTAATTGATAGGTCGCTCGCACCGTAGTAAACAACATGACCTTGGGCGTGATACAGTTAAGTTTTAACAAAGGTATGCTTGGTAGGATAATCACGCTATTCAAATAAACGAAGTTGCTTCTTTATTCTAGTGTAATAAGTGGCGGATTTTCAATAGATCTTATAGAAAATGGTTTTGGATTTCAGGATCTTATTCAATAAAATGAAATATTCAATAATGCGACATTCAATTAAGTGGCGGGCACTGTATAAAGTTAAGGCTACAAGTACAAAAATATCACAAATAATGAATTACTTGGATTCCTTCAATCTCACTGTATATTTTGCTTTTTACCATCAGAATTTCTGTTGCTCTAATCTCAGTACTTTTCTTTTACCCATTCTACAAACCTGAAAATTGCACATATAATTCATAGAATAATGTTAAGATACTCACCTCTAGGCGGTACATTTCTACTATCTTCCTCAACTTCTGAACCAAGCTTAATGAAAATGCTCAAAGGGAACGATGCACCATGTTGCGTTCTGCCAGTAGCTCGTTGCTTTCTCAATTCCTGAAAGCAAATAACATATAATATTTTATCCCATACTGTCCACTCTCAATCATGCAAACTTCTACTCAAATATAATACACACTTTTTGTTAGCCAATTTGACTCATCATTTTTTCACTGCATATTATACATATAGCTAGAAATCTGGAACTTTTTTCCACGCTTTTAAGCTTCAGTGGCGCATTTAGGGTGTGTGTCAGTTAAAGTATCTAAAGCTGTGAATCAAACCCACGAGGCATTGAGATATGTCTATTGTCTGTATACTGTCTGCTTCCCGTAGTAAATGCCCAAGGTGATAACAGGAGTAATATCTACAGTGTGCCATTCCATGAACACGATAGAATACTTGCGCTGTATTATTTAGCAATGATTTCTGAGTGGCAGGTTGTATGGGTGATACAATGATTTAGCCTTAATTGGTTAATTGATGGTAACGTAACAGGTGAAACTACTTGACCAAAACGGCACGAGCAACAATTTGAATAACACTCATTCATTCATTCTTTATTTATTTTGTCTTCACAAATTTTTGCAATCTCCGCATAAAGTTCACGTAATATAGTTGACACGCATATTCATTCCAATGAAAAAAAAAATTGAATTTGAAGCGGTCGTTTGGAACAAGGGTACTAGTTAAGAAATTTGAAGTGTATGCAGATCCCCAAATAATCAGTTGTCAAATAAACAAAAATGAACTATTATCTTTTTCTTTTAACAAGCACATATGTAACTTCTATATCAGATTTACACACCACTGTTTTTAAATATGTTTCTGATGTTGCAAGTTAGCTTCTAGAAGAGGGCATAATCCAACTTGAATGTGATTCTCTTTTATTTTTAATTTTGGAAATTACATGTATTACTTTTGATATTACTAATAATTTCAAACCATTTGTTGAAATAGCATTTAAATTTGCCGGTGGTCGTAAGTTACAAAACCACATTGTGTATACAGTATAGTACAGCACCTTATCCCACATGGCTATGTAGGCAATGCCCTGTACTTGATATTCTTCAAACAAGCTGTGTTTGTGAAACACTAATGCACCCAGAGGCACCTAAGTCCAAAAAGTTATTTTTAGTGTGAAGGTCATTCTCAAGGTTAAGAGGTCATCAACCTTGGTGTCATTTGAAAGGGCTTCATTAGTTGAGTGCGCATGTCAAATATGAAGTCTCTATCCCTCATGGTTCAATATTTATTGTCCCAAGTCTAAAAAGTTATTTTTAGTGTGAAGGTCATTATCAAGGTCAAAAGGCATCGACCTTGGTGTCATTTGAAGTGGCTTCATTAGTTGCTTATGCATGTTAAATATGAAGTCTCCATCCCTCATGGTTCAAAAGTTATAGCCAAGGTTAAAGTTGACAACCGACAGACAAGACAAAAACAATATGCCCCCGATCTATTGATCCAGGGGCATAATTACAAAACGTATGCATTTACACACACACACACGCACACGCACACACACATATATATATATAAAACACAAAGACACTACAGCTAACAAGACACCCTATATTTCACTTATATTCATTCCCCCTACTGGGACTCGAACCCAAGGCCCATGGTACTAAATCACCTAGCTTGTCATGCAACCGACCCTCTAACCGACTGAGCTAACCGAGCTCCACAAAAACAGAGCTTTAATAGCCAATCATTAGCTTATCGTATGCATGACAACACGGCCACGGAAAATGAAGGGATTTACCTGACGTAAACGTAAAGAGCTAGGTGATTCGGTACCATAGGTTGTGGGTTGGAGTCCCAGTCGGGGAACGAATATAAGTGAAATATAGGGTGCCTTGTTAGCTGTAGTGTCTTTGTGCTTTATATGTTTGTCTAATTTGTCTTTATTTTCTACAGGTATTTTTTGGAGATCCAAGGTCCATAGTACCCCCAGGTGTTTCACTATATATATAAGGGTTTTTTTGTGCTCTTAATGCACAATAGACATCAACAAGATTCGTTATTTTTTTTGCTGCTTCAGTTATGTCCAACACAACCTATTGCAGTTCATAAGTGTATAATTTGCACCTTGTCTAGTCTTTCTCCTTTCTGTGGTAGCCTGACGGAAGGAATGAGATCCCTCAGCTGCAGTCCTTCGACATCATCAGGGGAGACGAATCCATGCAAATATGCCAACTTGTGATCGCATGACAAAACTGTTCCCTTTGAAATTTATATTAAATTAATATACATCATATACATGCAAAAGTTTTTTTTATCTTTTCTAAATATTGATCCACAAAATTTATTAAACATACATGTAACAGCTAAAATTTGACATTAACATTCCAAATCATTTCATAGAACTGCAGAAATTCAAAATATTCCTGAAATGATTTACAAAGAAACAATGTTTTCAAACTGATGATACCAGTAAATTATAGTTATGTGTATTTCAAAACTGATCATCATACACTTTTTTTCTCCTTTAAAACTTCTAATTTCAAGGGTCTTAAAGATAAATATGTAAATTCAAACATTCACTGATTCAGGAATCAATCCATTTTGGGATATTATTTAAGGTGTGCTCTAGTACAATGAAGTTATTAAAAGAAAAAAAAAATTAAAACAAAAAAAAATCTCTTGCACAGCATACTTAACAAATCATTTTGAAATGCTAAAACATGTCATCAAGAATTTTGCTTTACCTGTGAATCAAAGGTAACCATAGCAACTGTTCTATCTACAGGTTCCATGACAACAAAGCACCGACAGTCTTTGACACTACCGATCTGTTTGACCCACAAAGAGATAGGCATGACCAGTCCATTCCTGTCCAAAGCGTCAACCTATTTGGTAAATGAAGAAGTCTTTTGTCAACTAAGAAGTTTTCATTCTTAAGATATCCATTATTTTCAGCTTAAATTTCCTTTAATTAGCATATCAATCACAAACATGTACATCTTACTATCTGAAAGTCACATTGTTCAGTGAAACTTCAGAACCTTTGAAATGAGTTCAATGAAATTCCAGTACTCCTTTTTAGACTGACTGACTGCTTAATGCCATGTCAAGAATATTTCACCTTAATGGCATGTCACAAGTATTTCATGTTTATAGTGGTGGTACCTGCAATTGCAGATCTAAATTTAAAAAGAGATTTTGACTTATCTGTCAGATTGATCTATAGTTTAATTAAGTTAAAAGGGTTCTTCTCTATATGTCAACATGTTCTGTGACATGGGTTTCTGGACTATACTTTCTATAAACAGGACAGATTTATCCATGTGTTCAGTCTTTCTGAAAACTATTTTACATCACTAGCCAGTAGGGCTAGTCCAGCCCGAACTTTTATTAGCTAAAAGAAATTTCTGATAGCACAAACAAAAAGTCTTTAATTTCAAATTTTAATTTCAATTTCTAATTTTTTGTTGTTCATGAAGTCAAAATCATTTTTACAATTGTCATTGCACTAAATTTTGTGTATTTAAAAGCATGTCTTTGATGAAGACGTATCTTTTTGTAGGGCTGAAACAATGTGCTCTCCTTAGGATCTAATACTTATTATAATATTGCATTAGCAATAGAATGATTTTTTATATGACCAATACTTTTTAAAAATAAAGAAAAACTATAAGGAAAGAATTGCCAGATCTAACTTTATCCATGCTCATTATGTACTTTCATTTAAACATCAATGAAATATGGATACTTATTTCTATGAATCTTCACATATCCATCATTTTGTATAAGATAAAGGTAAATATATTATATACATGGTGTTCATGAATAAAAATAGACATCTGTATAGTAGTAGACCACAATACATTTTCACTTCTTAATATAAATACCCATTTTAGTGCAAGATTTCTGATTTTGCTTGGTCATAAGACAAATGCATTAAAGATAAATTATTTGGCTATACTGGTGTGGGAGTAATTCTTGGTCAAAATTCAAAATTTTTAGTCAATAACTTTCCTTCTAAACCACGTACATTCATAAAATTGACAGATATATACATGAGTTATTTAGCTACTTGAATATGTAAAAATAAAATTGAAAATTGATCTTATTCCATAAAGAGGGGTCCTCTCGACTAGGGGGTCCAAAGCAATTTTGGACAGTCGAGAGAAGTAATTTCCGCTCACAACGTCAGAGAGATTTGTTGAGGCTCAAAGCGGGATATTTTTTACCCCTCTCAGTGAATTTTCAAAAGAATTAGAGTAATAACTTGCTCTTATCATTTATTGCTCTTCAAAAGTGAATTTTATGTGTTTTAAGATCCCCATCACTTCCCCAGTGCCAGAAATGACAACAATAGACAACAGAAACAGAAAGTAAGGCTGAAATCATCTTTAATGATCAAGAAACATTTGTCTTTTTGTATGCGAATTTCCCTATTGATGGTCTTGATAGACTGATAAGCTCATATCAATTAAATGGCTCTAAATGCCCGAAATGGCAAAGTGACTGAGAACGGCTTCTGATCAGGAATTACTCCCACACCACTAGGCACAGATTACAATGATATCCTTTGATTTCATTTTTAAAAGTTCTATTTACATTTTTGAGAGATCATTTTTTTTCTTGTATTCAGAATTTATTTAAATCAAATCTCAATAATCACGTAAAATTCCTCTATAAATACAGTTTAAACCAAAATAAAATGTTCCAAATAAAATATAATATGCCATCAACAAAGAAGTGTTTAAGAAATCAAAGGCATTCATTTACTTAAAACTGTACTTATGGGAAATAAAGGATATGATGAAACAGTATAGTTTATAAAATGAAATTGTGGTAAGGCCACAACAAATTAATGTCTTGTTCAACAGAATCGCAGCTCTGATTTTTTTTTTTCAAATTTTCGGAAAAAACTGGTCCAGTCCTATTTTATTTTTTTTATAGTTATGTATTACATGTGCCAAGTTCCGGTTTTTGCCAATTCTAGGCAGCATTCGGCAGTAGTTTGTCTACATGTGGATGATAGACAGTCCACCAACTTAAAGGATATGTTGAAAAGTGTGGAAAATTTTACGTCTACAGAAAAACTGACAAACAACTTTATCAAAAGTATATTCATATTGCTATTTTTGTGTGGACAAGAAGATTTAAAATGTATTCTTTTTTCATCACATATGATGATAGTTTCATAAAAAAGTAGATATATATGAAACTATAATTATTGATGGTAAAGTCATTAACCATTCCTGTGATAGTAAAAAAAATACAAAATCGTTCTTTATTGAAGTTCAGTGTTACGTGTTTAATTTCTATCGTTTGCTAAAGTGGATTAACAATTTGTTACATTGCACCTGCAATCCTGCAATCCGGTGTATGTTTTGGATAACTTAATGGAATTCTTCGAATATTAGTAAAATGGTCATATGTTGGAGTTGTAGCACTTGTAAGCATGTTAATTAAACAGTCCTGTTATATATGAAGGTATAGTTTTCAAAAAACATTTCCCTTGTTAAAAATATTGCAAAAAAAAAAATTTCACTCACAGCCTCCCTATTTTCATTATAAAAATCTGAAGAACAAGATTTTAAAAATTTTTTTTGGGGTGGCCTAACTTGTTTTTACAGCTGAATCAAATGGAAATTCAGACTGATGTATCAAACACCGATTCAAACGAATATATTGAGCCGAATCGAAATCGCAACAAATCGTTTCAGCCCTAGCTAAGTTTTGATCTCAACAATCTTTTACTGAGACAATAATCTTTTTACTAGTCTGTAAGGCTATTTCAAAAACAAATTTTACTAGCCGTAAGGAATTTTTGGTAGCCTTGGCTTCGGGACTGTGTGTTAAGCAATCTTGTAAAGTGATAAATGTTTTTCTTAAACCCTTCAAATGACATCAAAATGCTTTATACAAAGGGCTAAAGGAGTGGATGGAATTCCCCACATTCATGTGAAAGATTTGCAACAATCAAAACTCTGCGATCGGTTTTGTGAACTGTGAACTTGACACAGAGTGGATTTCTATTCCTTTTCAAAGTGGCAATAGCTTCCATTATTCTCATCAGACAGAAATCACACAGACAAGACTGCAGCCACTTTTAACCCCGGCTTTTCTAATTCTGAGCTGCACTTATTAACCAGGGAGCCCCACTGGCGATTTGCAAGGACTACTTACAACTCGACCTGAAACACTGACAACCTCTCCTGTGTCTTCTAGGTGAGATTCTAAAATGGTTTCCTGGTCCTTTGGTTTTAATTTGATTAACTTCTTCAGCTCTTCACCGATCAGTTCCTCTGAATCAAATCCAAATAACTCACAAGCCATCTCATTGGCAACAAGAATCTGTGAACAGTTTCAAAATAATTATTACATTTCACATGTATCCTAGCTACATGTACATAATTCCTTTCATTTAACATTCCATAAATCTTGGTTCGATCTTATAATTCACAGGTCCCAAAGAGTTTAAAAGACAAGTAAAAGTAATAATGTACCTCCACATGTATATTATTTCTCATTTTCTGTTAGACAGCAGGATTAGATTTCTCAAAAGGGACATGTGCCTACTCTTTAGTTACCGTTAAGTCAGTCGTAAAAATCAAACAGATAAATGAATGAAAAAATGTAAACACTCCCATAGTTAAGTAACTTGTTGAATATTATATCTATTAAATGGTAAAATCTTAATTTGTTTAAGTCATATTCTCGTAAGAACATTAGGACTGACTTTATAAATGCAGCTTCAATAAGCCTTACATCAGTCTGTGAAATTCTTCCCCAAATAATAATAATGATCTGAATAAGAAGTTTTTATTTTACTACATGTACTTCACAATCACAACCAAAAATACCCTGTGCAAATACCATTCTCACTATCAAAAATGAAATGTCAGTTGCTCTGATTTATTTTAGGTACATCTCATTTATAGTACTGAAGTGTATATGGAGCATTTACAGTAAACCTTAGAGTTAACAAAAATTAGTATGCTGAAGTTGATAATACTAAAAATGCACAAACTAAAAAAGATTGTATCTCATAAATCTATTTTGGAACTTTATAAGTATTATTTAATCATTAAAAAATTATCAATTCACCTCTGAAGTCTTGGCATTGATGGTACAGATGGCTTTATTAGGATTATTGACTGTGGTAGGAAATACCATTCCTGTCTCTCCTCCACCAATATAATTATAGAATGACCAGTTCTCTCGAGAACTTGTGTTCATCACATCCTCAGC
The DNA here is from genome assembly GCA_035048485.1 of Pteria penguin. Taxonomy (NCBI): domain Eukaryota; kingdom Metazoa; phylum Mollusca; class Bivalvia; order Pterioida; family Pteriidae; genus Pteria; species Pteria penguin. Next base: position 46,153,881 of record CM068586.1, on the reverse strand, counting down.
ACAAACCTGGAAGGAACCTTTACTATGGCCAGGACTATAACTTACTTGCCTTAAATCGCAAACACCATCTGGAGACAAAATTTATCATATTAAAAAACATTTACCTCTGCTTCATTTCAGATTAAATGGCAAACAAATAATGACCTACAAAAACTATAAGGATGTCTATTTTGTCTGAATGTCCATTTTGTCTGCCATTTCCAGTCTTGAAACCTAAAGAGTTTTAAATATCTTTTTAATACAACTGGTTATTACATGTTTAATGCATGCATCTTTTATAATCCATTACCAGTACAATCAATATCATTTCCATAAAATGAAAAGGTACACGTTATATCGTACTGTACTTTTATTAGAATCAACAGTGAAACTCAAAATGTTTATTTTTGGTTATAGAACATGTATGTCATTTTTTGCCTACATATAATTTTGACCTGCTACAAAGCATCCTAAGTGATGGATACTTCAGCAAGCCAGAGCAAATCCTGATACTTTGGCTTTACCAGACATCTGAAGCTCAGCAAAGGTTTGGCAGAATACTAACAAGTACCATATATACACACCTATTAGCTGGATTTTTGGAAGAAAAATATTGTGTCAAACTGCACAACCGACTAGTAGGCACGAAAGAGAGAAAAATCCGATCTTGATCTTTAGTCAAACTTTGCCGTTGATGAACAAACAAAGAAGACATCATGCACTATACATGTAGATACTACATGAGACATTCCTTGCTTGTTAAGTACTTTTAAAGATGATTTTATAAAAAGATAAAATGTAAATTGCGTGGCCATCAGTTTCTATATATCGGTGCTTCGTTATTTATTTGATCCAGTTAAATACAACTTACCAACTTATTACCTGTGTAGAAGTGACAAAGTTAACAAGTCGTAACAAAAAGCAAACATTTTTTACAGATACCAACGGTCGTTTTCACAACCACAAACAGCCGTTTTAACGGCTACTATATTACTGAAAAAGAATCTATATGTAAAGCCATGTAAAATTAATTCTATGTTTCTCAGACACCACTGCACACTCAAATTTGTTGCCGACATGTCATATTTATTGCAACTTAGTAAAAAAAATAGCCACCATTTCTCAGTTCTGATCCATTCTTAAATCTCAAACAAAGATCAGAAAATTCAACCGCGAATCCTGGGGAAACACAAATTAATTTCCGAAGTGTTCGTAAGCAAGAGCCGAAAAAAATACAAAAAATTAATACCATACTTATCCTGCCACCGCTTTTAGATCCAATTACCGTATTTACTCGAATATAATACACACTTATTTTAGCCAATTTGAGTTCTGACTCATCATTTTTTCACTGTATATTATACATAGGGTAAGAAATCTGGAACTTTTTTCATTCTTATAATAAGTTTCAGTGGCGGATTTAGAGGGTGTGTGTGTCAGTTGAAGTATCTAAAGTCGTCAATCAAACCCATGAGGTATGAGATATGTCTATTGTCTGTATACTGTCTGCTTCCCATAGTAAATGCCCAAGGCAAAAACATGAGTAATGTCTACAGTGTGCCATTCAATGAACACGATAGAATACTTGTGCTGTGTTATTTATCAATGGTTTCTGATTAGCAAATTGTATGGGTGGTACAATGATAAGCCTTAATTTGTTAACGGATAGTTACACAACAGGTGAAACTTGTGTGACTGTAACGGCACTAGCATCGACAGTTTGGATAACACTCATTCATTCATTCTTTCTTTCACAAACATTGGCGATCTCCGCGTAAAGTTCACTTAATGTAACATAACATGAAAAACAAAAATTGAAGAGGTCGTTTTGAATGAGGGTACTACAGGGCACCTGATCGACGTAAAATGGGGCCGAATTTCCGCTATACTTAAAAATATATATAATAAAACTATTTCTTCACTTAATTCCATATACAGAAGTTTATTCTCTTACTAAATTTGGTAGGCAAGTGTTTATGTGATTAAAGAAATGTGCTTCCAGTTTCGGTTCATAACTTAGTTTGTACTTTCATTTTCTAAATCATGTCACATAATAGCCACAGTTGCCGAAAAAAATTACTAAAAGAATTAGTACTGCAGTGTTCTAGGATTTTCTTAAAAACCACTTACCAACGGGTAAGTGGCAACCCAAAATTCACTTACCCTGTCAAGAAGGTCACTTACCCAAACAAAAATGTCAATTTATATCGTTTTAATCATAATAATAGAAAACATTAAACACTCAATAAAGCAACGTAATACAGCGCAATATTGATCAACAATTTTAAAGTTTCTCCCAGGGCTCGATCTCCCTTTACATGTTTGGAGCCAGTGCCAATTCTCAGCCACAAAAAGAACGTTCATGTTTTTCTTTATCATAAATATGATCCATTTCTCTTTTGCTAGTTTTCTCTTTAGATTTATCTGATGTTTTGTTAGAATTGAATCCGAATCTCTAAACTCATTTTTAACTGTCTTCAAAAGTTTTCATCAAACCTTTTTATTAAACGAAACTATACGTGATTTAAGTTACGGTATTCCGTATTTCATGTCACGGCCATGGAGTTATTAAAAGCATAAAACCAAATTAGGGACGATGGCCATGGAGTTATTAAAAACATAAAACCAAACTAGGGACGATATCATAATGCCACTTGTGAAATATTTATAAGAATTATCATGTGTTTTGAACGAAAATGTCGTAAAAACTAAATGGCATTGTCGCATATCTGAATTCCAGAACCGTGCCGAATTTAGTTTCTCCTTAGTGTTTCTGAATGCATTTCAAATGGCCGACTATTTTAACTTTCGACGATTACGTATTACTTGATCATTACTAGGTTTTTGAAAGTGAACTTTATCGTAAAATTCAGGATCATACACGGACAGTACTGACAGTATGATTTTAAATATCTTTAACATTTATAATATCCATGGGCTTCAAAATTCACTTACCCACAGGTAAGTAGCGTTTACTTTTCCAGTTACCCGACGTAAATTTTCACTTACCTCGGGTAACGGGTAATTGAATCCTAGAACACTGGTACTGAGTACTACTGACTGTAAAAAGATCGATATGCTATTTAAAAAACAAAAACTTGATAGTGCAGAAGTACATGCCCCAAGCCCAAATGTTTAAAAAAAAACAAAAAGGGAAACTGCGAGCCTGCATCTTACTCTAAGTCTTAATTAGACAAAGCTGAGACAGGGGGGAGCTCTCAATCTAAATCTAATACACATTTAGATGATACTGAAGCTCTGAGTTGAACTGTGCACTTTACAAGATCAAGAAATAGAATGCTAAAATTATGAAATGAAATTTTGAATGTTTGATGTATTTGATTGGCTGATACTGAGTCTGAGAAGAAAATGTGTTAAATATCATTTGCTTATTTATTGTATTTACTAAGAATACCTTAAATTAATAAAAATTCCCCATCAGCCTGAAAACACGGTGTAAATTCCCCCTTCAAAGGGTATGGGTACCAGTCCCCCATAAGGATGTGAGTGCCCTGTATTAGTTAAGAAATTTGAAGCCTATGCGAGTTTGATTGTAAATGAAATTAAAGAGAGAAAAACGTTGATATCACACAATGAATAAAGGCTGGTCCATCTGTGCCGCTTTTGATAATAATACACGTTACACGATTACATTGTAAAAGGTATACGGCAAAGCAAATTCAGTTGATAACATTATCCATGTTACATGTATGTGCTGAAAATCTCGACTGCATCCCGTTTTATTGCTGTTTCAATACGAAATTGACATTATGTTTTGGATTTTTCCCCTGCGTATCATACACAGAGTTAGACATTTTTTCATGATTTTCAAGGTCATTTTTTAGGTGCGTATTATATTCAGGTCCATATTATATTCAAGTAAATATGGTATCTGAGAAACATATACATGTAGATCTGGAATTCAATGACATTAATAATACATGCACATTATTCTAATTATGGCATTCAGAATTACTAGAAAATATGTTCATTTTTAACTAAACAATATGGATATACTAAACTTATCTTCAAAGCTATAAAAATATTTATCTGTATATACCATATATAAAATCTGAACGTAGCTTTGGTTTCTTCATTGTTTCATGCAAACACATGTTGCTCTTAGTAACCTTTGGAAAAGACTGGTTGATTTCAAATGAAGCCTCATTTTTCTTGTCACTACCAATATGGGCAGCTCTCTCAAGATGAGCATTCCTAATTCTGTCCAGAGGAGATGGATAAGATGGCGTCCCAAAAGAAGTTCTGCTTCCAAACAAACCACAGGTCCCATAATTACTGAGGTTGTTGTTATTTAAATTCAGATCTTGAAATCTTCTCTACAAAGAGATAACATTAAATTAGCACAATAAGTTTTAACAAAACCTTTTTTCAATTTAGAAAATTGGAAAATCTAATACCTTCTCTGTATCTCCAAAAAAAAACCCCTATGCACATATCTCAAGTAATATGGCAGAATGATTTATAGACACAGAATGGTCTAAAGAATTATTCAACATGTTAACAAAAATTAATAAATCTGTTGAAATTGCATTTGTTTATTCAAAATTGATTTGTGTCAGCCAAAGATTATTTCAAGTATTTAGTAAAATTGGCACCTGTCAGATCATCATCATAAGTCAAGTGTCCAACAGCACAGGACAGGATGTATCGGAGACCTGACTTGTGAAGATGGTGTCAGATGCACTTCACAGAGAGAATTCCATGTGCAACAGAACCAGCAGATGCAAGAAAGGATCTTTTATCTGCAAACATCTACCATCACAGGGGCCTCAAATTTTCAGGTTTTTTCTGTACATGTATCATTCAAAAACAGAGATCATTATATAAACTAAAAAAGCCAAGGAGACTACTGTCTGAACATAAGGCTTCTGGCTCGTTGACCCCCTCCCTCAATTATACCAATATATATTGGTGTAAGTGAGGGGGGATCAACAAGCCGAAAGCCCTGTGGTCTGACCTAAATGTATATGTATACTGCTTTCCTTTAGCTAGTGTAAAATATTATCAGTAATTTATAGGGAAAATTGACATTATTATGATTATATCCATTGTGCTGATATTCAGAGCATGAAGTATATCTTGTACTTCAAATACCCTAAAAAGTAATAAAAACTTTTTTCCCTGCAACAAACTGTATTTACATGTACATGTAGCTTATAAATAATCTTACAGAGTGGAGGATGTTCGGAGTTGAATTAAGTAACCGCTGATTGGACGTTGGATTAAAGTAAGATCCATGATCAGAGGGCAAGCTTCGCCTAGAGTGTTTCCCATTGGACGCAATGGGGGAAAAACTGATTCCTCCATACCTACAAAAGATATCAGAAATGATAATACAATGACAAAAATCTTGTACATTGAAATGGAATGTGCATTGTAGCTTGATCTTCAAATTCTAATACTATCCAGTCTCTAGCATAGTTTTGTTAGATCTATAATTTGTTGTAATTTGTATGTGTACCGGTATCATAATAGTTGATTTTTTTTGTTACTATTTTACACCACACCAAGATTGATTAGATTACTTCACCTATATGGTAGTGTACCTGCCTAGTGCATGATTTATATGGTAGTGGACCTGCCTAGTGCATGACTTATATGGTAGTGGACCTGCTTAGTGCATGACTTCATAATTCTGTCCCATTCCAAAAATCTGATTGGTCACAAGACAAACGTGCACGGCAAATGCACTACCCTGGTACATGTAGATTTGTTAGGGGATAAGTATTGGGATTTATTGTTGCTTTTTGTGAAAATTCCAAGACTATTAAATCTCATGTTTTTCTAACCTTTGACCATACATTTTTACTATAAAATATAGAGACAAATAGGGGTCAATATTTGTAAATTTTTCAATGAATTTCAGAAGTTATATGATTTATAGTCATAATACAAGACATAGTTTACAAATGTATGTCATCCTCGGAATGTTCCAGTGATAATCCTAATTTTGAACTTTAGATCTTCCAGAATACAATGAAACCAACCAAAGCATGAGTGATCTTTTATTTTTAGGGCCAACATATACTGTGACAATTATGAATCTCAATTTATAATTCTACGTCTCATCTGAATGATAGATAGATACATGCTGTAAGCAAAGGATGATGAATGATCAGAAGTTTAAAAACCCGAACCAACATATAAGACAAAACCAGGATTGTTAATCAAAATCCAGTGCACAATGCAGTATACCACTGAATCAACTAAACCCTTATGTTCCTGTATTAATTCATTATGACATTATGGTCTGGATTCCGACTTTATAACTGAATGATGCATATTTGTATAAAAAAAAATTATAAGTTAGAAAATTAAGTGATGATACTCTGACAGAATGGCATTGTCTGACTGAACAAAATTTTGCCAGACTGCACTTTTTTTATAAAGCCTACTGTTATAATATGTTTGGCGTTATCCTTAGCTAAATTCTTATACATGTAGTTCTCAAAGGTCATAGACAATAGACAAAGTGACCTCTCTAAAGGCTATGCAATGTAGATTTCTTGAAAAATAATGCACCAGAACACAATTACATGTAAGTTACCAGCATGTAGTTGAAAACTATATTTCAAAACTGGATGCAATCAAAACTATGGAACAATGACATAATCTGACAACTTCAAAATTTGATCAATTCCTTAACTGATTTCTCTTTCAAATCCTATTTCCAAGTTATCTCTGTATTGGGAAGTCCACTCTGTCTGACTTACTTCGTATAATTTGGTTTTTTGTTCATTAATCTCTTGTGAATCGGCTTGGCGCTTGTTTTTCCAACGATCACGCAATGGGCTATTTTCGTTCACAGAACCTGAATTTTTACAATCGGACAACTTTGTCAAACATTTGGTCCAGCACTTGGGCTTTTTTTTTTGTCCGGCATCTATAAACAAGAGGCCAACTTATATTGCTCACCTGAGTACCTAGATGATCAGTCAGGCAGAAAGGAAGAATTCATTTATTTTTGCATTACTGTGACTAAGTCAACACATATGTTGAAAATATGTCAAATTTTATTTCAGACCAGAATAAAAAACAACAACAGTTTTTTGCACATCCATTCCAGTGATTTTGATATTAAGCATTTGCTCTGTCTCTGCAAGATGTGATTCAGGGCAACAAGTTTGTCATTTCAAGTTTGTCATTTTCTTTAGGTGGGGTTTTTTGTTGACTGATTTCAAGCCTGGGTCATGAACAACAATTGTTTCAAATATTGTCCAGACCCAACTTAAAATGCCCTAATTTCATATGTTGAGTGTTGAGAAACGTCTAAAAACTTATTTAGATGTGTAAAGAAAAAAAAAATTTTGAGCATAGCTGGATTTGAGCCGCTACTCTCCATATTTTAATTACCAAGTGATATATGTACCATTGTGAGACCTAGTTTTTTGACATGGTGGCACCATCTGTTGACCAATTTGGATGAAATGTACAAAATTGATAGAGGACCTTTAGTACTTCATGTATACCATGTTTCATTAAAATCTTTCATGTGGTATAACAGCAGAAGTTAAAAATGTGAAGAATTGTCCCTATACACCCTCATTTGGAAGTCTTAAAAAATTCATAGAAAATCCAAAAATTGAGATATTGACAAAATTCTTTCAAAATAACATTCCTTACCATAATTATGATCAAATTAGGCCATAAAAAATCATCATTATCAATTAACTAGGAAATATGACACTTTTCTGCATTGAAATCACCACGTCCAAAAAAATGTCGAAAAAAAAGGGAACCAAAATAACAAGACTTCTTCACTCATCCCTCTAGATCATTTCTATGCATTCTGATTGTCTCTGTATACAGCCAGTATGAAGAAGAAGGTTGTCAAAGGAGGGTAATCTTTTGTGACCTACTTTTGACTGTGGTGGCGCCACCTGTAAAGTTGGTTGGTTGGTTGATTGGTGTTTTACGTCGCTTTCAACAATATTTCAGTTATATCGTGACATGGAAGCAGGAGGTTACCAACCTCTTAAACATAGTGGCACAACCCGGGAATCGAACCCGGATCGTCGGCGCCGCAAGCCAAGCCCTTAACCACTACACCAAGCCTGCCCCCCCACCTGTAAAGAGGTCTGGATGAAAACATAAGAATTTGAAGGGGATCACAAGTGATTTATTTTCACCAAGATTTATTAAAATCCTTCCAACAGTTTTTGCAGAAAAAGCTGAAATTGTGAAAAATGGTCAAACCCCCCTCCCCCTTCTTTTTTTATGGGAGTCTTAAAAAATTCATAAAAAATCCAAAAATTGAGATATTGACAAAATTCTTTCACAATAATATTCCTTACCATAATTATCATCAAATTAGGCCATAAGAAATCATCATTATCAAATAACTGAAAAACATGACACTTTTCTGCATTGAAATTACAAAGTCCAAAACAGAACAGAACCAAAAATAACAACACTTCTTCACACTTCCCTCTAGATCATTCCTATGCGTTTGTACTTTTTGACAGTAGAAAACACTGGAGGGTATGCAGTAATATGTGTGAATCTCATCATTCAATAAAGATGTGGTTTTTTTCTACGATACTACGAATTACCGGAATTCCCCTATTTACAGAAATGCCCTTATAGAATACCAAAACGCCCCTTATATTGACTTAAATACAGGTTTCAAAAACACATATTGATAAGCGTAAATGATTTATTACATTTTTATGATATCAAAAATAGGGCACCCCTAACGGGTGCATAATATGCCCGCATCATATTTTAATGTGGTCAACAAGCCACATCCTTTCATATGACACCATCAAAAGTTTTGTTCACCCTTTAGATAAGAAGTAGAAGCCCGGGAAAACCTTTCCGTCCCTGTCTTTTTTCCCCCACCCCAGGGGCTTGACCCCAACTTTGAAACCTACATGCACAACTAAAAGCCACATCCTTTCATATGACACCAATGAAACTTTTGTTCCCCCTTTAGTTAAGGAGGAGAAGCCCGGACAAGCTTTTCCAACCCCCGACCATTTTCTCCCATCCCAGGGGCTGATCCCAACTTTGAAACCCACATGCACAACTACAAGTCACATCCTTTCATATGACACCATCAAAAGTTTTGTTCCCCCTTTAGTTAAAGAGGAGAAACCTAGACAAGGATGGATGGACGGACAGACAGACGACAGCGGTATAGCATAATACGCTCTCATGCACAACTAAAAGCCACATCCTTTCATATGACACCAATGAAACTTTTGTTCCCCCTTTAGTTAAGGAGGAGAAGCCCGGACAAGCTTTTCCAACCCTCGACCATTTTCTCCCATCCCAGGGGCTGACCCCAACTTTGAAACCCACATGCACAACTACAAGTCACATCCTTTCATATGACACCATCAAAAGTTTTGTTCCCCCTTTAGTTAAAGAGGAGAAGCCCGGACAAGGATGGATGGATGGACGGACAGACAGACGACAGCGGTATAGCATAATACGCTCTCATTTTGAAATGCGGGCGTATAAAAAGGATATATTGCATATAATCTAGCCATATTCTTTCTGTTAATTAATGAGCAAAGAAGGATATCTCAATCTTATTTTTCTAAGACTAAGTGTCTTTCTTTCTTAATATATTTTATACTGTATATTTATT